>OY728122.1:2139800023-2140400023 GCA_963277665.1 Viscum album | reverse complement strand
ATACAAATAGAAGATGAAATGCATGAAATTCATGAACACCACCATCATGCTCTTCACCCGAAATTATATATTCAAGATTTTCTAATAGTATCATTGATAACATCATGTCTTTTTAGGAACATCCTCATATCTCACCCTGATATAAGAAAAACCATATCTATGATCAATAATCGAAAACCATTGATCTCCCATGAAATTGTTAAATTCATCATTAATTCAAGTAAAAATATATTTGTTATAAATTTTTACCATCTCCATATTTTTATAAATAATATATGTTAATAAACTCTCGTTTGATTAGTTGATGAAATTCATAGATGAACTACATGTACATACACATTGTTTAATGTATATCAAGGAATCAGGATCTTAAAACCATATAATTAAATCATGAATATCATATGGATACATTTTATATGATGTCATACATATAACATTGGAACCTTTGTATAATTCAATCATAAAATCTACCTAATTATCGAGAATCAATTTGACGAAATCCACTAAAAACATCATATAGATTAACCAAAAGAATATATATCATAGTAGAATCTCCATCAGTTTTTCTTAGATATATCCTCGCCACATGGGAAATATTTCTCATCAGCTACACTAAATCATATCCTTTTATATTTTAATTCAATAACAATCCCTAAATAAGTCACATGGAACATTATAATATTGATATATTTTCAAGAGTCTCTAGTAGAAATTGATATTGAACATAAAATATAACAATCATTGAATCAAAATAATCACACTGTTTCCACTTATCACCATGAATTAGAATAACACATATGAAAATTTCCACCTAAATAAATAACATAAGACCGAACCTTCTAATTGAATCTTCCCTCCTCCATGACACAATATTCAATGATAGAACTCTTCAAATTAATAAAAATTATAATCCATGATTAATAACTTGAGAAAAAAAATAAAATAATGATAATAACTATAAAAATATATAAAATATATATATAAATATGTAACCAAAATAGTACCTCTCAATGTGGAATAATCTATGACAAGATCCATTAGTGGGTGCTCAATTGGGATTAACTTCCACAAATGAATACAATGATCATTATCATGAGACACATGGAACCCTAGAATAGAATATATTTGTGTATCCTTCTTTGGAGATATTATAATACCTCTACATCTATATACTGATATCAAATACATTTTACAAACTACAATACTGAAATATCTCATTCTGGTGACGCCTGTATAGAAGTTGTAAAAGGACCTCCAGATCCCTAAAGAAAACATTGGAAAACCATCTAGAGTTTCCCCAATATTACATAAATATGGAACTCTGTAAACAAAGGATGAAAAATATACAATCTACTTAATCTTAACACATAGTAAAATAACTTAATAATCCATTTATCTTGAAAATAAAGTGATGATAATTTCTTTTCATGACTACCTGAATTCCCTATATCACTATGTGAAACCACACCATTTTTTCTAATATTAGGTCCACTTGTTCCCATTGACACCCAATTTTAAACATTATGTTCATTATATGAGAAAAAATATATTTTCACCAGATCTATAAATTTTTGTAAACAAAGTAGATTAACTATATATTTAATTTCCTACCCCAACAAATAATAAAACTAATATCTATACAAATTAAAAATCCACCGATGGTATAGGCATAATTAAGTACACTATGAACCTAAAATGTAATCAAGGATATAAATAATTTACTACATATGATTCAAAAACTAATTCCTAATATTACATTAATATCTGAAGACATATCTTCTTTACAATTAGTTCTTGAAAATCAACCAATAGGATAACCAAGGTACTCATTTCCTATGAATGGATATCCCAATAACTCTATGTTTATCCCATGAGTATAAAAATTGCTAGAAACTTATAATACCTTCTCCATTTTTTATAAACCAATAGATATAATCCAATTACCCTAATAATTCATGTTATCCCCATGAACCAGAATGTCATCTGGAAAGAGGAGGGTGTTTGGCTCTGAAATCATAATCCTTCTCAACGAAAAGCAACACATACTGAGATAATATCGACTCTATGTTCATGGTAACTATTAATAATTTATATATGTTCATAATTTCCAATAATTTCATTTTATTATCAAACAAGTGATGATTAATATATTTTCCCTCAATATTTTTATCAATGGAGTTCTTCATATTAACTAAATTTCCATTATGTTTGTCAATTTTTCTCATCATTTCCATCATTTCTAAAAAGAACAAACACATGACTTGTTAAGTAATGAGAATATCACCAGAAACATATATCTCTTCATTATCATACTCATGGAGTAATTATTAATCCAATATTAATAACATTACATCACCTAAACAATAAAAAATAAATTCACACATATATTCTATTCTAACCCATGTGAAAAATGATATGTGAATGTCCCCACTTCACACAAAAAACAGGGATATAAACTGACCTGAAAACATTTTATATAAAAATGAAAATATAATCTCATAATTTCATGGTATCTTATACATCCACTATTATTATGTTGTCAAATATTTCTAACATATCTTTCATTTCATGTCCAGAATTATTTTCTCCAATCAACCACATTATTAATATCAAGACTACAAGAAAGAATGTCACTAACATTATCTTGTAATATTATTCTGTTGTATAATTAAGACAATGATATAAAATATCATAAGAAATCAATTCCACTCATTGATCACCAGAATCCATAGAATAACATTTAGGGATTCAGGATATCTCATGTAGATAAATTTACCCTCCAATATTTTATAACATCTATAAGGTGAAAATAAAAATATAAAAAACAATAAGTAGTCAAATCAGACTATATCACACCAATAAAATATGTGAAATATCTATACTAGACAATAAATTTCATATAACCAATCACAACTGAGAATTAATTCATTGGTATACAAATAAAATATTACCACTGAATTGTATTTCATAAATATATGTGGATAGAACACATCATAACTCTCCATAAACTCAAGAATCCTTCCCCCATATTTCTATGGACACCATCTCTTGAAAATAATAGACACTTTCATTTTTATAAAATTTAATTCATATAACAAGTACACATATTATGGGTTTACATAAATTGAAGAGAGTAAACTTCTATATAGAGTCCATGGAAACTCATCCTTCCCAAGGACCTTAGGTCTTAATATTTTCTAGTAGTATAATGTATAAATGGATTAACTCTCATCATTTTCCATAATTCGACCATGTATTAGGATCATCCATATCATCCATTTAAACAAAAGGATCTATATCCTTTTTTGGAACCTATATATCAATAATTTGAATGCCGTGATTTTTTAAAAATTTCCCAGGAAAAAAGTACAAGAATTTTATTGTAATATATTTGATTCCATGCCCAATTAGGCCATTTGCACCCCATGTATTCACATATATCTAGGTACCAAAAGACTAACCTCTCAATACCAGGGCACTGAATTATCTTGTGACCCATCAACTCAAACATACCTCAACCCTCCTAGGACTATTGGAATTTACGAACATTCTATAATTTTTAAAACATCAAAATAGGATAATGATATACCACAAAACAGCTACTTTAATTCCATCACACCATCATACTTTTACACATATATTCCATGTATTGTTGTCCAATCACGTTTAAAATGATAAAAAATTAGTATGAATCGTCTAATAATTTTGATAATTTAATATAAAATATTTATTCTAGAAATTATACCACAATAGTATTAATATAAGCCTCGTTATCACATCTTCATGTAAAATAATCATTAGACAAACATTTTCCATTTTTGGTCTCACTTTATCATTTTAAACAATTAATTCATATATTATGATCATGGTAAAATGAATTTTAAATGTAAAATATGGTCTTCTTAAACAAAATATTAGATTTTTGTGTTATATATTGAGTTTAAATCAATTTAACCCTTTCTTTTCACATATGAACAAGCATATTACAACAAAAAATTCATAGATAAGACATATTTCTTGATTGAAAACATATTAAATAAATATATCAAAATTGATAATCTTGTTAAATGATATTATTCAATGTTATTTTTTCCAAGACTCCCCAAATATCACAATTGTACATATTTTCTATCCATTACGTTATCATATTATATCACTTCAGGAACATTCACATCATCACAATAATTTAAATTTTATATTTTTCTTTATTATATCTTAACTTAATATAGATATCCAAAATTCTAGCATTTAGACAATAGAATTAGTTATAATTTCTAATGAAATATTCCTATAAAATTTATTTTTCAACAATTATGCTAATTTCCCATTCAACGAACTCATATGAATGGTTATATTATTAAATTCATGAGCTTTATATATATAAAAACATTCCATAAGGAAAAATAATTTAATATTCCCTCATCAACATAGATGATGACTAATATAAATTAGGTTCAGAGCCTAAGATCCTTCAGGAACATAAAGAAACCAAGATATGGTAGAACAAAAGAAAAAGAGATGAATTTGAAATACAAAGAGACTAAAAAATGTCATATTCACATAAAAATGAAAAATATCTTAGGTACAATGTAATATTGAATCAACATAAAAAATAGATCATAAATCTAATCTCAAACTGGAAGAAATTGGTCAATGATGCATGAAGAATACTGGGGGGTTGAGGTGTCTAATTTCCCCAGAATACATGTAAACTAATCCTAGAAGGGAATAATCCTAAGATAAATAAAAAATAACATGAATATAAGAATAAAAATATATATTTACATAAAAAATACAGAAAACATCAAAGGTACTCAATCAACCATCTTTTGATATTTGAATTCCACCATTTTATGTCCTCTAAAAAATGAGTTTGCCAAAGTAAAAGAGATAAGCATAGATTAAGAAATTTGGTATAAATTTGAAAAATATTAAAGATAATTTTGAAATGATATAATATTATAAACACAATTTATACAAAGAAATATAAATATATAAGGTGATTGAATATTATTTGGTTGATGATTTTACTACTATATCAAAAAAATTCACTTCAAACATTAGAGTTTTTATGAGAAGTTAATATATATTATGGTCTTCTAAAGGAAACTAATGATCCATACAGAAAAAAATAATTAATTAATATAACAATTGAATACTATGACAAAACAAATATCACTTGGATTACCTACATAGGATATTTATTGCTTATAAAATGAGTAATTAAATTGATTTCATAAAGAATAGTAAATGTGATATAAAAATACCCTTAAATAAATTGAAATAGGATGCAATCCAAAAAGAATTTTTTAATGATAAAGCAGATTAAAATTTGTTGGAAAGTTGTCATCACCCGACACTACCGGTCTCGAGCCACAACTACCCGAGGCACGCCCCCATAGGCCAGGGGTTGGCGACAGGTGCCAAAGGTGTAATGATCTCGGGGAGGCCTTCACCTAAGTACCTATACACACACATAGCCCACTCAATACAAAAGTTTAGAGTAAAAAATAAAACCGAAGGACATACAACTATAACCAAACCATATTCATGCAACAACTTCTAAATAGAACTAGTAAAGTGTTGAAAAGTACTGACAAGATAACTGATCAGAAAAATGAAAAAACATGCACCCAACACGAAAGGTTCCACAACTTAGAAACTGGTAAACATAAGTGAAAAATAGGTGAGTCTTAGACCTAAAATTCCTACTATGACAACTGAATGTTGCCCAACCTCATGTTTCTTCTACGCTTCTTCGTAGTCTTGATCGACCTGTCTATCGTCTGCAGGGCACATCAAGTTCGGGCAAAGCCCTAATAGGGGTGAGTATAAAGATACTTAGTCAGATGCCCCGAAAGCTCGAGGGAGAAACAAGGAGGTAATAAAATGGTGAGCAGTAGATAGAACAATTGACAGTGTAAGAGTACAATAGAGAGAGTGTAGCTCAACCCAACAGAAGGAATGAAGTAGAATCGTCCAACCAAGAGGAGCTAGACAGGGAAAGCATGTTGCATACCCCGCGCGTCTCCTCCCCTCTTAGAAAGAAAGTATCTAAAACCATGTAATGGGAACAAAATTAGGGTGTATATTTATATAAGCTCAACAATAAACTCAAACGTGTGCATAAGGGGATCTCCATCTCCAAACTCAGCCCTGAAAAATTCACCAACAGTTCTAAGGATATCCATCACTGATGCCCAATAGCCCCGCACGTCAATGTTGTCTCATCACCAAATCGTACAACCAAGGGTCACTCGCTGGTAGTCATGGGGAAAAGTCACTGACTAGCCACATAGAATGGGATGAGTCAGAAAGAATTCATTGGGTAACCCACTGCCATGCCCAGATGGAGAGTAAACCCTAAGAGGTCGTTGGGTAACCCACTGCCCAGCCAAACTGGAGGGTAAACCCTAAGATGAACAGGTAACCCACTGCCCAGCCCCGCTGGAGGGTAAACCCTATGTTCAACGGGTAACCCACTACCCAGCCCCACTGGAGGGTAAACTCAGAACTGGTCTGATAACTCCATACTGCTTATGTCATCACTGGGTGTCACTAACATTGCTACTATGTGTTGGTTCGGTGTGCGTCAAAGGAACCTCTTACAAATGCCCTTTCATGTTTCCACATATAATGAGATCTCAAAAGAGGCTCTGCACCCCAAAAAAATTACACCGTTGTAATCCTCATAGAAAAACACGCGAAATAGATTATGTACTCACTGGAAATGGACTCCCGACAAAAATGCTATTCAACACCGCTTTATACTCATACGGAGTATAGTGGGGCCTGCTTCTCGGTCCCGAAAGATGTCGGGTGATCTGCGCCATCATGATTCTCTCAGAGAAACACGCCAAATAGGCTATTCATTCACCCCGAACGAATGTCTGATGAAAAAGTTTCAAAACATTGCACACAGCTTAAAAGACGGCCAGTGGGGGCCATGTCTCAACTCCGGCTTCAATGCCTAAAACTACCCTGGACTACTTCATCTCGACACCAGGGTCACAATTCCACTAACGGTGCCTAAAGAGGACTCTGTATGTGATTGTTCCATCTGAAAGAACAATACCGGTGAAAAGATAAACAATACTTAACGAGTGTTTCGCAACACCGAACCCCCATCTTGGTAATTAAAAATCTTCAACACCATCTCAAAACCTCCAACTCGAGTCAAGGATCATGTCACTGTAGACATTTCACAAATCCAAAATCCGGTTTGCAATTTAGTGGACTTTTAATTCCAACAGACGGAGACGGGGTGGGCTAGATCGGTTTGGCCGTCCACCCCCTTCAGAATGGTGGTCCGCAGCTCGACCACCTGGACCGCCCGGTCCACCACAGCCCATGGTTCACCGTGTGGGCCACGCCGATTTACCCAGACTGGCATGAGCCGGCCCGGCTCCATTTCAATGATACCCACGCTTTGCAGGTCTCGGCCGGCTCCCAGGGTCGTGACAACCCCGGTCTCGCATGCCGCCCGCCAACCGGCGAAGCCAGCCTATGCTTGCTCTCGTGGCCTGGACCGCCAGACCGTCATCCCTCTTGCCCGCGCTGACCGCCGAATGGCCACTCCGCCACCCAGGGAATCTTGTGCTGCTGCCTGGTGAAGCCTGTACCACCGTAGTCACCTGCCAGACCGCCGCGCGGAGCCGCTGGACCGGCCTGGAACCCCCAGAAACTGGGGTTTTTTGGTCGGAAAACTTTTCTGGGAAACCCTGGGAATAGAAAATTCAATCTAAAAGACTCATTGGAAAACATGAATCTAGCCCTACATAAATATGGACTTCTCTCGAAAATTAAGCCACATATCGACTCTATAAATTGAGTTCAAATTAGATGCGGAATTTAATAAACATGAAACACACAAACCTACCCCGTAGGGTGTAGGTCGTCGCTTCACGAACGGTCCACCAGAGCCGCAACCACATTACAGGGGAGGAGGAAGATCTTTTATAATGTTTATACCTTTTGGCGAGAGCTTTTTCCTGAGAAAAAACAAGGAGGAATGAGGGGTGGATGTGTTTAAGTAGGGAAACACAGTTAGACACCCAGTAGTGGTCTCATACCCGATCTTTCGGCAGGGTCAGGGTTAAGTTGCCTCTAGGGTAAAATCCACATTCTGAGCACAAAAAAGTTTTTGGAATTTTAATCTGAGCCTCCGTTCAGAAGTCATAAAGTTCACGCATGATGCTGATAAATTATGAAAATGCCCCTAGTGGCTTTTCCCACAGAAGGGCCGCGCCCACAAAAGTTACACCACTCCTAGGGTAAACGGCACGCTCCGGACTCAACAATGCCCTCGGTTTTCCTGTCCAAGAAACCATTTAGGAGTTATTATGTTTATTTGGCATGTCTAGTGTGAACTCACTTAAAATTTAATTTTAGCCAAACCGGGGCTCAGAATCACACGCCGTCTGAATGCCCTGCTCTGAAATAACATCAATAAAATTTCAAAGTCTTACAGGCCCAAAACTCTGGTCCTTACATCATTCCATCATTCATGTTTTTCATCCTCAAAAAACAAAACTACAAAAAAAACTCGGGATATTGAGCCTACATCTGTCTCTCCCATTCCCAGGTGCTCTCTTGCACCCTCTCGTGTTTCCACAGCACACGAACCAAAGGAATGGTCCATCCACACAAAGTCTTCTCCTACTGGTCCTCAATCGCCACAGGGTGCTCTGTCAAGGTGGCTCCATCCGCAATGTCCAACTCCTCCCAGTCAATAACATGTGTGGGTTCGTGCATGTATTTCCTCTGCTGCGACACATGGAAGACGTCATGCACCCTCTCTAGCTGTGGGGGAGAGAAATACGGTAGGCAACATCAACAACCCTACTAAAGATCTCAAAGGGCCTGATTAACCTCAAGGATAGCTTTCCTCCCCACACGAACCTCTGTGTCCCACACCGTGGGGAAACTCTAAAAAATTCATGGTCCCCCTGATCGAATTCCAAAGGCATGTGACGACGGTCTGCATAGGACTTATGTCTACTCTAATCCATCCTCATCCACTCACGAAAGACATGCACCTTCTCCGTCGTCTCCTGCACAAACACTCGGACCATAATGGAGGTCTCCCTAACCTCTGTCCAGCACAACAATGACCTACAGGGTCTCTTGTAGAAGTCCTCAAAAGGTGAAATGCCGATAGTTGAGTGGTAACTGTTGTTATACGTGAACTCCACCAAGGTAAGGTGATCCTCCCAGCTTTGTACAAAGTATAACATGCACGCCCTGAGCATATCCTCCAACACCTGGATATTGTTCTTGGTCTGCCCATCCGTCTGGGGGTGAAAATATGTACTCATCCGCAGCTGAGTCCTGAATGCCTCCTGTAGGCCTTGCCACAATCGCGATGTAAATTTCACGTCATGGTTGGAGACGATCATCGAGAGTACTGTATAAAGTCGGACGATCTCCTGAACGTATAGCTTCCCTAGACTCTCCACTGAACTCTGCACCCTGATGGAAAGAAATTGTGCTTACATCATGAGTCGGTCCACTATCACCCAAATGGAATCATGGCCCTTTGCTATACGCAGAATCCCTGTGATGAAGTCTATAGATATGTCATCCCACTTCCACTCTGGGATATCAAAGGGTTGCAACAACCATGTCAGAACCTGATGATCAGTCTTCACCTACTGACAGGTAAAACACCAAGAAAAAAACTGAGCTACACTCCTCTTCATGCCAGACCATCATAACTGCAGCTGAAGGTATCTGTACATCTTCCCCACACTAGGATGTACAACCAAAAGAGAAGTGTGTAATTCCCGCATCACCTCCTCCATCATCACCACTGGTACTATAGCTCTCCCCTGGAATAGGATCTCATGATTCTCTCCTTTAGAATACCCATCGGGTGCATCGCCTGTCGATATCTGATCATGAAGTACCTCGCTGTCAGCATCCCCCAGCTGCGACTCTCTTACACGCTCAGGGAGCAAAGGAGTCAACATCATCGACTGCAAAAAAAGTCATACACTCCTGCTCCACCAAGGTCAGCTGTAGGGAACCCAACTGGTCTAACTCCTCCCACACTAGACAAGCCTAGGACTTTTAGCTAAGGGAATCTACTACTACGTTGCCCTTTCCTGGAGTGTAGACTATCTCAAAATCACAGACCTGCAGAAACTGCAGCCAATGCCTCTGCCTTAGATTCAGATCCCTCTGAGTGGAGATGTACTTGAGGCTCTGGTTGTCTGAGTAAACCACAAAAAGCTCACCCAGAAGGTAGTGCCTCCATAGCCTTAAGGTGAAGGCCACCGCTGCCATCTCGAAGTCATGAGTTGCACAATTCTACTCATGGGGCCTCAACTGCCTCGACCCACACACAATCACTGCCTGGTGCTGCATCAGCACGCACCCGAGCCCAGCTCCTGAAGCGTTGCAGTACGCCACAAACTCAATTCCCTCCTCTGGTATCCCCAACACAGGAGCACTATTCAGCCTCTGCTTCAACTCCTCTAAGGCCTTCTGGAACTAATCAGTCTAGGAAAATGGTCTTCCCTTTCATGTCAATGCGGTCAAAAGGGAAAAAACCTGGAGAAATCTTCAACTAACCTCTAGTAGTACCCTGCAATACCAAGGAAGCTATGTTCCTATGATGCATTCTTCGGTGGTTCCCAAGAAAGCACTACTTCTCTCTTTGAGGGATCTATGGACAAAACCTGTTCCAAAATGACATGTCCCACAATGTGAACCTCAGGAATCTAGAACTGACACATCGAGAGCTTCACATACAGCCGGTGGTCCTGGAGTAAGTCAAGGACCATCCTCAAATGCTCCACATGCTCCTCCTCCGTTGTAGAGTAAATGAGTATGTCGTCAATAAAGACAACCACAAACCGGTCCAAGTATGACTGGAAGATCTGGTTCATCAAATCCTTGAAAACAACAGGGGAATTCGTCATGCCAAAGGGCGTCACCAAAAACTCATAATTCCCATAACTACAACGAAAATCCATCTTCTGGATGTCAGCCTCACGAACCCACAACTTGTGGTAGCCAGATCTAAGATCAGTCTTGGAGAACCACTTCACACCTCTCAAATGGTCTAATAGGTCATCAATACTTAGAAAATGGTACTTTTTCTTTATCGTGGCCTTATTCAGGTGATGATGATCCACCCAAATTCACAGACTCCCATCTTTTTTTTACAAACAAAACCAGAGCTACCCAGGGGGAAACACTGGGCCTGATGACTCTCTTCTCATAAAGGTCTTCCAACTGAAATTGTAGCTCATGAAGCTCTGTGGGTTCCATCTGATATGATGCACATGATATCAGGGCAGTCCCCTGCTGCAAGTCAATGTATAAATCCATCTCTCTCCTCAGAGGTAGTCCAGGGACATCCTCAGGAAAGATGTCCATGTAGTCCACTACAATGCTAGGGATATAGATTCCTGTATCATTTGCTACTCTGAGAGCCATGCTCACAAACAGGTGAGAAGAAGGTCGTGGTATCCTACTTAGAGTACCTATCTGCTCTGCCATGTGGTCTTGTTCACCAAGGATGGTGAACCTCGTTCCATCAGAATGGACGCATCTAACTAGACTGCACCAATATTCAATTTGGTCGTGAACCATGGATAGCCAATCCATGCCCAATATTTCGTCATAAGGTTCCAATGTGATGAAAAGTAGGTTCAACATGAAACTCTCTCCTCTGAACGACAGTTTTCACTATTTGCAGACAAAGTTCACTAACAATGCACTTCCCGTAGGAACCTCAAGGCTAAGCGCTGGTGTTAGCACCTCTAATACGAGCTCTAAATCCTATACCAAAAGAATATATATAAAATGTGGATAAAGGATATGAATACTAGTACCAAATAAAGAATAGATAAAACACAATGTGTACCTAAGACCATCTCACGTGCTGGGGGTCACAAACACCAATAGCCTGAAGCTATCCACAGACCGTACAGCAAGCTCCCTAAGCCTAGTGTGGGCCACCTGGTGGTGGTGGTGGAAGGACCTCAAAATGTTTTCCCCCAAATCTAGGTCCTACCGCTCTGCCTGTGCAGTCTCCCTGAGGACTACCCTATCCTCGTCTGGGAGATCCATGGTCAAGGTGCTACCTCTACCACTGCACTGCACCCACTGCCTGCCATGGTTGCTTATTATGCCTAGTAGGGAAGTCCCATTATAGGTGACCCTGTCCATCACAAGAATTGCATCGTCTCTCTCCTGACTTCCCCAGTTCTCTATGACGCCATTGCGGTGTACGACCCTACCCCTGAGTCTGCTCACAGAAGGGTCTCCTCGAATGAGGCTCCGCTCTCTATCGCATGCCTGCTACCGAAGACTCTACTCTAAAGAGGCCACTGCTAGGACCTGTCACCTTGAGTCCCTCATCCATGAAGATCTCTGTCATGAGTGCTCAATCTAACACCCAGGAATAAGTAGGGATGCACAGGGGCACTACACTAGCACGGATCTCCCTATGAAGACACTGCTCAAACTTTCACGCCCGAATGTAACTATCGTGGATCAAATCTTGCGAGTAGCGTGTCTTATCGGTAAACCAAACTGAGTACTACACCATGGTCGTCCCCCCTGTTTCAACTCTAGAGGCTCCTGAATCCGAACGGAGCATAAACAAGAGGGGGAGTGCTCCTCTCGGAAGAGTGGCTGTGAGCTATCCCACGTGAGAGACGACTCGTCATGGGTCAGTGTAACCATCCCCGACCAACACCCGACCATACTGAGGAATAGGCTGGCATCTAGAGCTACCATCTAGTCAGTTGGGGCCCATATATGCCTGAAAATTCGGTCCATGAACACTAGCTAGTCTTCTATTGCCTTGGGATTCGTGTCCCCGCAGTACTTCTGCAGCCGCAGACACAGGAAGTCTTGGAGTGCACTCGGCCTATGCTCAACCTCGGCATGTGATTCCAGTACTAACTGCCACTCTCTAGGTGGAGGGGCTTCTGAAGAAGCACTGGGTGAAAGGGGATCCCGTGAGGGTCCTTGAACTGATGCCTTGTCGCTCGCGAGGACTTCATCATGAACTGGAGAGGGTAACCTGGATGGCTGCTGTCGTGGGGGCATCCTGAAAATTATCAAGGATTTCTACGATCAGATGACCATATATACATAACAGAAAAATCAAAGGGGAGCCTACACAAAAAGGATAGTCAAAGACTCAATCCTACAAGATGCATGTTCCAAAGTTCCCTGCAAAAAATGTCTCTGCATGCCGAGTCGACAAGCGGGTTATCAGGGTCCAGGTGAATGGATATGTCGGTCACCCGTACTATCACATGACACCCAAGCCTCAGAGCCTCTCTCAAGTCATGTTGACACTATTGCCCTAGATCCCAACAAATTACTTTTTTGGGATGTCCGAACAACACCCCAAGGAATGAACAACCTCTAATAAAACTATTTCAAGACCCGATCCTACCGGTCTCGAGCCACAACTACCCCAGGGCCGCCTCCATAGGCTAGGGGATGGAAATAAGCACCGAAGGTGTAAATATCTCGGGGAGGTCTTCACCTATGTACTTGTACACACACACACACACACACATACCACTCGATGCAGAAGTGAAAAGTAAAAAAGAAAACTAAAGGACAAAAAACTATAACCCCACCACAATCATGCATCATCTTCTAAAGAGAACAAGTAATGTGTTAAAAAGTAATGACAATATAACTAAACTGAAAATGGGAAAAACACGCACCCAACCTGAAAGGTGTCACAACCCAGCAAAAGGTAAACAAAAGTAAATAGTTGATGAGTCTCCCTCCTGAATGTCCAACTATGACAACTGAACGCAACCCAAGATCATGTTTCCTATATGATCCTTTGTAGTCTCGATCAACCTATCTGTCATCTACAAAGGCACATTATGTGCGAGAAAAGCCCAAGCAGGGGTGAGTATGAAGATATTCAGGAGGATGCCCCGAAAGCTCTAGGAAGCTACAAGAAGGTACTAAAATGGTGAGGAGTAGATAGAACAAAGAACTATGTAAGAGTACAATAGAGAGAGTGCAGCTCAACCTAATAGAATGAAGTATGTAGACTCATCAAACAAAGAGGAGCTAGACGTGGAAAGCACGTGGCATACCTTGCGCGTCTACTCCCCTCCTAGAAGGAAAGTAACTAATCCTAAGGAATGGGAACAAAATTAGGCTGTATAAATATATATATAAGCTCAAAAAGAAACTCGAACAACTGTGTAAAGGGATCTCCATCTCCAAGATCAGCCAAGGAAAAGTGGCCAACAGTTCTAAGGATATCCACCACTGATACCCAACAGTCCCGCACGTCAAAGCTATCCCATCACTAAACCATACAACCAAGGGTCCCACTCCGGTAATCATGGATAAAATTCACTGACTAGCCACATAGAAAGGGTTGAGTCTGAATGAACTCATCGAGTAACCCACTACCCTGCCCAGCTGGAGGGTAAACCCTAAGAGGTCATCGGGTAACCCACTGCCCAGCCCAGCTGGAGGGTAAACCGTAAGATGAACGGGTAACCCACTTCCCTACCTTGCTGGAGGGTAAACCCTAAGTTTAATGAGTAACAAAATGCCCAGCCCCACTGGAGGGTAAACCCTGGTATGCTACTGGGTATCCCACTACCTAGCCCCGCTGGAGGGTAAACTTGGAACTAGTCTGATAAATACGCATTGCTTGTGCCATCACTGGTTGTCACTAACATCGCTATCGTGCGTCTGTTTAGTGTGTGTCAAAGGAACCTCCGACCTACACTCTTTCATGTTTCCACATTTTATGAGATCTCTGAAGAGACTTTACACACCCAAATAGATTATACCGTTGTAATCCTCGCGAAAAAAAACACAAGAGATAGACTATTTACTCACTGTAAACGGTCTCCCAATGAAAAAGTTATTCAACATCTTTTTATGCTCATACAGCGTCTCATGGGGCCCCCACCTCGGTCCCTAAAGGGGTTCGGCGAGCTGAGCCATTGTGATTCTCTCAAAAAAAACATGCCAAATCGACTATTCATTTGCCCTAAATGGACGTCTGATGAAAAAGTCGCAAAATGCTACACACAACATAAAAGATGGCCCGTGTGGCCCATGACTCAACTCCAGCTTCAACACCTAAAACCACCCTGGACTACTTCGTCTCGACGCCAGGGTCACAACGCCACTAAAGGTTCCTAAAACAGACTCTGGATGTGCTCACACTATCCGAAAGAAGAATCTCGGTGCGGCGTTAAACAACACTTAGCGGGTGTGTCACGCCACCGAGCCCTCGTCTCTGGAATTATAGATCCCCAAGACAATTATAAAACCTTCATCTCAAGCAGTGGATCACGTATCCACAAACGGTGGGCGAATCTAACATTTGTTTTGAAATTTAGAGGTGTGTTAATGCCAATGGACAGAGACGGGGTGGGTCGAACCGGTTCAGCGAGTCCACCGCCTTCAGACCAGCGGTCCGCGGCTCGACCACCTGGTACATCGCAGCCCGCGGTTCACCATGTGGGTCGCATGGATTTACCCAGATAGGAACATGCCAGTTCATCTCCTATTCCAAGAGACCTGCTTTTTGCAGGTCTCGGCCGGCTCCCGGGGTTGCGACAACCCCGGTCTCGCGTGCCGCACACCGACCGGCAAAGCCGGCCTGCACGTGCTCCTGCAGCCCAGACCGCTGGGGTGCCATCCTTCTAGCCCATGCCGACTGCCGAAGGGCCACACCGCCAACCGGGGAATCCCTCACTGCTGCCTGGTGAATCCCGCACCACGGCCAGGGAGCCACACCGCTGCCGTCGCCCACCGGACCACCGCGCGGAGCCGCTAGACCAGTCTGGAACCGTAAAAAATGGGGTTTTTGGAAGGAAAACTTTCCGGGGTCACCCTGGACACCTCAAGACTCAAAAATTGGATCCGAAAGACTTTTGGGAAATCTCGGATCGAGCCCTACTCCAATATGTCCTTCGCTCAAAAAATAAACAGCATATCGATGCTATAATTTGAGTTCAAAGTAGATTCAGAATTTAAAAAAAAATAAAACACACGAACTTACTTCGTAGGGCGTAGCCCGTTACTTCACAAAAGGTCTGCCGAAGCTACAACCACCTTACTGGGGAGGAGAAGGATCTTGATGAAGGTGGATCCCTTGTGGGGAGATCTTTCGCCAGAGAAAAACCAAGGAGGAAGAAGGGAGAGGGGTGGGAGTGTTTAAGTACGGAAACACACTTAAACACCCACCAGTAGGCCCGTACATGAACTTTTGGCGGGGTTGGGGTTAAGTCGCCTCTAGGGTAAAATCCACGTTATGATCATAATGGCGGTCTCAGAATTTTAATCTGAGCCTCCGTTCATAATATATAAAGTTGAACCCTGAGGCCGCTAAATTACAAAAATGCCCCTTTTGGCGTTTTCCACAGAAGGGTCATGCCTATGAAAGATGCACCGCTCATAGGGTAAAAGGAATGCTTCGGACTCAACAGTTCCCTTTTTTTCATCCGAGCAACCATTTAGGAGTTATTCAGTTTATTTGGCGTGTCTACTATGAACGCACTTGAAATTTAATTCCAGCCACAACGGGGCTCGGTATCACATGCAGTCTGAACACCCTGCTCTGGAATAACATCAAGAAAATTTGAATGTCTTACAGGCTCAAAACCCAGGTTATTACAAAAAACAATGAAATTAAGTACACAAAAAAGATTTCATTTATTTCATGAAGAGTGTGAATATAAAAATTATAGTATTGATGGATGTTTTGAATAAAGTGGTACAAGTTTGTGAAAATGAGATATTTCATAGAAATTTTTCTATTGTTTCATGAATAATATTAATATTATTTTGAAATAGATATTTGAAAGATTTTATTAATCGAAAAACATCATTATTTGAAAAGAAATATTTTTATTCGAAAAATGGGAGAGAACTTATATAACACCATAGATATAAATTTCATATTTATTATCAAATAAAATCATCATATTGATAATTAATATGATGATCAAACATTTAGTATTAGTAAAAAATTAATTAAAAATTTTATTGATGATCTCCTCACAATCTATTAGATAAGAAATGACCGAATAAAGTAAGAAATGTAGATAGAGATCATGATAATGTGATTACTCTAGGAAATTATTTCAAGAATTTCAAAATTAGAAAATGGTAATAAAAAAATTACTATAAAACCCCAATAATATTGAAAAAATGATATCACAAGTACACAAAATGAATCAATGTTAAAAAATGAGAATGAAAGCAAGAATAATTTTCTTACTATAAGGAATAAATTAAACGTCTCTATAGAAGAGATGTTTAAATAAAATAAAAAATAGATTTAAGTGGTTCAACAATAATTTATGGAAGTTGATTAGAAATTTTAAATAAACAAACCCATCATTTGAAATTTTGTTCCATCGGTTTGGATAAATATCCAGTGAAAATAATATTAAAATGGAAATTGTAATGGAATATGGTTTTTATTATATTTTATTTAAATAAAAGAAAATTTTCAGAAATAAATGAATACCTAGAATTTATTGAGAAAAATACTATAGATGTTCATAAAAAATGTTTAGGATTGAAATCAAGAATTATTTTGAAATTGTTGTTAGTTTAGAAAAAAAAATTGAAAATTGAAGCTAATGTAAATAGTCAGAAATTTGAAGAATATTATATTGCATTAATATGATAGAAAATAGTTTAAAAAAATTCTCATTTTATCACTATTATTATTATAAATTTGGAGGCATTAAGAAAATGTAAAATAGATTTTGGTTCAATTTCTAATATAACTAAAACAATAGAAGATATGGAATGAAATGTTTTAAATAAATTCAACTGACTCAAAGAAGAAAAGTCTAGAAACAATATGAAAAACAGAGAATATGTTTTTATAAAAGGTTATGCCTTGGTCAAAAATACCAAGGAACATTTATTATAATGAATATAAAATTTATAGGAGTCCAAATGACGTAATTCTATTTCAATCTTTTCCAAAATAAATAAATAAAATCTAGAGGATGTTCATTTGACCAAGGGATATAAATGATGAATACTTTTTTAAAAAAAATTCTTCCTCCACTAATTTCACCTCTTCAAAATCATGGTTAATGATATGTTTGAGTTTTGGTTTCAAGTTCAATCATTCCACGCATATATTTTTTAGTAGCTTGGGAAGATGTGTGATGTCATTCAAGAAAACATTCATAATGGGGGTAGAGTCACTTTCAATCAATATGTTGGTCCATCCATTTTGTCTAGGAAAAAAATTCATTGATATGAAACAATGTATTTCAAATTATAAATCACCTTCAATGCCACATGTTCTATAAAAACATAACAGGATATTTCTTTTTTTATCTTTGTAAACAAAACCACAACCTAAAGGGTCCATGATGCCTTTGGTGGCACCAACAACACAGGAATTTATAGTCTAATGGTTGAAAACATGGTTCAATAATTAGATGAAATTAACAAATTTTTTGACCAAATGGGTTATAAGGATGATTGATTTATGTCTATTCTTCTATCCTAATTGATTATGAATTTCTATACATTAAAATATTATAACAATAAGAGAATATAAATTATAATTAATTTATTATGGTTTTTTACTCAAATAATACCCAAGAATAATATCCCTAGATAATGAATAAATTATTTCCATCACATATGAAAAATGATATTAAAATTTTAGAGGTTATTAAAAGGTAAATTAAAGATTGTTTTCCATAAAAAATGAAGGGACTCCCCATATTAATGGAGATAGGTTAATGTTTTTTGGAGAGAGCATGTTAAAATTCATGTTATTTTATCTTGAAGGAAGATAATAAATTATGTCATTAAAGTCAGGGATGCATTAGGAAAATGAATATGAATTATTTAATTTGAAATATTTATTGATATATGTGTGTGATTTCAAAGGAATTGTTAGTGGTGGAAAAAATGACTGAGTTATATAGTTTCTTCAACCTATATTATTTTACTTTCAATGTGGTAGAGGTATGAGAGATGATAAAATATCAATATTGGGTGATAATTTCAGTTATATTCTATATGATCCACCACTCAATTCTCCTAATGAAATGTATATTGAGTCCAAGTGTCAAGTTCAAGAATTTTTTTAACTAACATATCAATTATATGAAAAGGACGTGTTCTACAGAGAGATTTCATTAGAACCAAAATACATGTCCGGAATTGACTTCAATCATAAAAATGGTATAACATTTCTGATATAAATAGATATACCAATCTGAAAAACCGTTGTTTATGCTCCTAGTGAACATCCCTCTCTATAAAATTCACTATAATTAAGAATAGTGTCTAGAAATCCAATCTTAAATAGTCCCCTCACCTACCATATTTCCACATGAGAAATCTTTAATAGTTTTGAGCTAGAAACCAATTTTTTGGGGGATCTATTTGACACATTTTAAAAGTATCCCATTGTTCATGTTTCTACAATCATCTATGTGTGATCCCTATAGCACTTAAAAGAAGATTTTTAATCAATAAAAAAGGTATTTCATTCTTGTAATTAGTGAAATCCTCTGGATTTTAATACTTCTGAATCTTTGATGACTATTGATATACTTGGAGGCATAATTATGTTCTAAATATAAAATTATTTTTAAAAAAAGATATAATATGATAAGAATATTTATTGGAATAATAACAATTAATATAAAACCTTGTAGTAAGAAAATGATCTAAATAGACAACATTGATAGAGAGATTTAACAAAGACAAACGAAACTCCCAGATGAGATGAGCCCAATCTCCTTAGAAAAATAGATGATCCTCTAACTCAACATGTGTATGAAGGCAACATTTCCATTGAGTGAAAATATGAAAACCCCTTTGATGGATGGAACTATTCAAAGTTAATGTTTTATAGAATGCATGTTGAACAAAAACTCTATGAATGGTGAGAATATATTTCTTTTAAGGATAGTAACTCCATTTTTCATTCTCCTAATGATAATTAAAAAAGTATAATTTTTTTTACTCTTATTAGCTTATGCATATTTACTAAGTAATGGTGAAAATAAAATGGTTTGGATCCTCTTCCACATAGATAACATTAATGAAATATATTTATTCATCATTGATAAAAAATTTGACAAGGGAGGGAAACAACCCGACCTATTTGATGGTCGTATCTAATGTCAGATAGTATGGGAAATATAAAAGGATAAACCAGAAATTTCTCCATTGGAAACATCACCTCACCATTTATAATGATACACAATTGATATCAATATAATGTTTAACTATGTTCTTGGTGGATCATCTATAATGGAAGAAATATTTATTTTTGGTTTCAATCAATATCCAATACATTCTTATATTTCATTTAGGGGTACCACCCCCATAAAAATATTCATTGAATATAATATAAAAATAGTTTGTCCTGAAATCCCACCGAGGTTTAATGAAGGCTCTAAATTTAAATTCCCCATGCATTATGGTGATTAACCTAGTTATTATATCATTCTATGTGGAACCTTTCTTATTGGATAGAATCCCAAATGATGGAATTGATAGTTTATTAAATTCCATTAATAACACCATTAAAATATTTATTTAATGAGAGGATTTGCATAGGTAGTGTTGTGATGAAACAGCTAATTAAGTTCAATATAACCGTGAATTATTATTGGATAATCTTATAGTTAGAAATGAGGAAACGTTTTCTGTTAATCATGTTTCTAATTTGAAGGAGCCTGAATCCTCTAGATGATAGTGGTTTGCCATGATACTTCATTAAAATGACACTCCTTTGAAACAAATCCCTTAATCAAATTAAATAAACTATTAAATCAAATACTAAAAATATAAATATTAATTTTATATAGATTAATCATACTCATACATTACTTATAGTGTATATTCATTAATTAATCAAAACCATTGATTGAATTATCCGATTCAATAAGAAGAATTGCATGAAATTAGGAAAAAAGTTGGGACAAATTCATGTTGACCTTTAACACTCATAAAATGGGAATATGAGTATAGTAATGAAAAAAACATTAATAGCTCTATTAATTGTGTTTACTGTTAGAATGAAAATTGAAGGTGAAAGTGGGACTCCTTGGAGAAGGCCTTCAATTCATTTGATAAATATAATAATCCTTCTTATAGGTGAGACTGAGAAATAATTAGTTTAAATACAATCAAAGAACATATCACAGAACTACTTAAAAACCCAAATGAACTTAATATTTTAATAATAAATCTCTATTCATGTATTTTTAATAGATTTTCCATATCCATTTTATTCACTACATTAGATATAATGAATCTCCCATTGATTACATTTATTTTCTATTACAATTGAATAATTACTCCTTATATAATCCTATTTTGAATATATTTTCATTGCTCCATGTAAATAAACATGGAAAATAGGGACACAGTCAATCATTTATGATTTTAGAATACACATTATTATATCAGTTATGCTTGATACTTTGATTGATATGGGTAAATATCAAAGATACATAACCTTTTAATTAATACTGAGAGATGTTACACTCAAAACATGAGAAAAATAAACTCCTTAAAAATTGTCGTATATCTCTTTGGTGATCAATTTTTGTATGATATCCTATAAAGGGACATAAAATTTTTAAATAAAGTGTTCACAACCTAGAGAAATTTTGGGATTTAGTTTTTTTAGAAGAAACCTAAATATTTTATTAGTTATAGTCAAAAACATGGAGCACTATAATACATTAATCAATGAATAATTAAATTAGGTTAATAAAATAATTATCTTCATAATTTTCATCTAAAACACTATAGTTATTAAATTGGTGAGTTAATATCATTGATAAATTGTTTTTTAGAATTTTTATAATAATATTTATATATCTTGATATAAAATTATCTAAATCTAAATAATTAATTTCCAAACATATTTCCCCTCCATAACTCTTGTATGGAAATACAATATATTTATTCACCGCCTTTGATCCACCTGTTCCATATTTTTTCTCAAATAATATTTTCTTCCTCTATAATCATGTACACTAATTAATTGTTTTCTTATATATAAGATTATTTGATGATTCTTCATCCCAGCCATAATGAATCTAGACATTAACAGTTTTGAGAATATTCCACACCTCTTTATGTCTCTTAGTGTTATCCCAAAATGGTTTCATCCATTCATGGATTTCATTATTAATATTTATATGTTTCCTTTGGATTCCATTCTACAATTTATCATAACTTATGATTCCAAGATTATTTAACCACTAACATGAATTCATCTAATTTAGATCATAGAATCGATTAGTGAAAGCATCATTCTTCTACAAATTTGAAATTCAGTTTAACCAGATGATGTACATGATAAGATAAAGATCCATAAAAGTGAGTAACAATATAATTATGAAATTTAAAAATACCAAACTATTTTCAAATGAATCTATCAAGAATACTCTATATTGTTCTTTCTTAATACTTTTTTCCACAAAGTGAACTAAAACCACTCATATCCAAGATCCATGTTCATATTGTATGATAAGAATGATCTAAAGGAATAAATCCCTTTCCTAGAGTAGTATAATCCATAGTTATCATCACTTTATGGATAATTGTGTTGGAGTCTCCTCTAATAAAGCATGTATGAGAACATGGAATTAAAATTGATATATTTATCCATAACGATTATCTCCCCACTATTTATCATTTAACATACACAAAGAAAATGAAAATGAATATTTAATTAGAGTTTCCATTATTTTGATATACTGAGAAGAATAGTAGATGGGACTTATAATCATAGGTTTATTCTTGAAAAAAAATATGTGATGATTTTTTGGAATATCATTCATAAGGAAATTTAAATGAATCTTAGTCATGTACATGACAATGGTTTTCATATTTTCTTTTTATTAAAAGATAACATGTTTTTATACATTGGAACAAATTATTTCATTACTAATATACACTCATTTATCTTGAGATTGTAGATCCCTATCTTTCCAAATGTTAGTGGAAAAAATGAAAACACGAGTCTTCAACAAAATTTTCCATTTTATTCACTCATACCATGTGACGAGATTATAATATCCATGTTGTCTTTTCATTTAGTTCTTGTAGACAAACCCCCAATTCATGAGGAGGAATGGTGATCTTCAGCGTTTTCATGTTCTTAGTCGAATCATGCACTAAAATATCATCCTCGATATTTTCCAAAACATAGAATTTATTAAATGTATACATGGGACCTTCTATAACATGAGGAGACACTAAAAGTGTGAGAATGAGAGGGGGAAGGGACTCTGGGAATCTAAATTTATAGGTTGGTTAGTCATCAACATGTACATTAGACTACTCTAGTTAGGAGTATAGAACAATTAAGTTTTTAGAGGAATAAGAAGTCAAGGGTGTTGTTGGGCTTCATTTCAATAATATTCTTTATAATAATTCCTTGAAGTCTAATAAGAATGAATTTACTTTAGTATAGGAAGAGGATGTAGATGATCAAACTAGATAGGATCTACTAAGATTATACTTATTTTAACCATATCTTAGTGGTGACCCAAGGGCCAGGAAGGTTCATCCCCCAGATGAATGGGATAAATGTATCCTAATAAAGAAGGATTAAATTTTGAACACACATCAAAAGAATCATCTAACAATAATAAAAACAAAACATTACCTTGGAAATGATCCTTAAGGGTTACCATATAATTCCAAAGCTAAAGTTACTTCATTTTTTCTATACAAATTTCTCCACATTTTAGCTATAAAATGTGATTAAAAATATCTTCAACAATAAATAGAGGAGTTTCATTTTATATTCCAAATAGAATAAAAACCATCCTTTTTAATGTAAAAATATCCTATAAGTGAGTGGTGGGAAAACTACCTTGAAGGAATATTCATATTAGAATTGGGGAGGAATTGTCTATCTTTATAAAAATATTGGAAACCATCATACTATACATAGATAGCTCTATAATCTCCATGCATAGAAATTGTTTGAAAGAATCCATGATCTGTATCAAAATAATTGGATTAAAATAATGTATCTGTAATCCACTAAGACTCACCCAAATTACTAATGAAAAGATTAAATTACATTAATTAATGTTCAAAGATTAGTAAAATAAGAGGAAGAACCTGTTTTCGTAGTTCCTAGCATTACTATCCCAATCTATCATATAATCATCTTATAAAAGAATATGAATGATGAATGATATCTACTTAAAAACAAATATTTTTTTAATCATTGAAAGTTTCCACAATATAATAAACCATTTGATTGCATGGAGATATTAGTATTCCAATATTGGAATAGTTATAAGATTATATTTTTGGATGTCAAATTTCATACTATAGTCTTCTTAAAACTGAGGCACACTTGGCCTATTATCCATAAGTTTAGGAATCAGGAAAAAAACATAAATAAATTAAATATGTGTAAGGGGATAAAATCCGTAGGATGCTGAAACCTCCATAGACATAGTGATATAAATGATATGGTTATCTAGATATGAATTTTATAAATTTTATGGAATTACATTCTACACCATCGCTGGTATGAAGGATGGACCTCTATGCCCACTATGGATTTAAAAAAATATGGATCTAAATCACTCGTGAGAAACTAAAAATGAGGTATCGATAAATATGACATTTCTAACCTATTTTAGGGACTATTCAAAAATGAGTGAATTATTTCCATATATCTGGGTAGCATCATTTTTTATAAGAATATCCTAAAAAAGACCACATGAAATGTTCCAATAAAAGGTAATATTGTAAATTA
Source organism: Viscum album (assembly GCA_963277665.1). Lineage (NCBI taxonomy): Eukaryota > Viridiplantae > Streptophyta > Magnoliopsida > Santalales > Viscaceae > Viscum > Viscum album. The sequence continues at coordinate 2,140,375,257 of OY728122.1, read as the reverse complement.
TTGACACAAAAAATATTGAGATTCCAAAATCATACCCATATGATCAATATTATTCATATTATTACAGACCTATTGAGAAAAAATAAAATAATATAGAATGTAATTTTATTTCTATTATTATTTTATTCACTCAAAATATATGCATTATGATTATGAATAATAATTTATAGGTCTTGAAAATTATTAAATGTTTTAAAAGTAGTACTAAAATTGCGTGCAGTTTCCCATTGAAGATTTCATGGATATAATATTATGGTGAGTAAATACGTAAATAATTCATATTATACCTCAAAAATCATGGAATTCAACATTAGATAGATGTACCTATATCGAATAATGCGGTTTTCTGAATAAAAGAACATGGTCTTATTAGAAATGTCTCACACTATGATAGATAATTAAGATACATATATATTTTCATACTAGAAATATATTTAAAAATATATTTCGATTAAAAATATATTCATGTGACATCATAATACAAATATAACAATATTTTGGATATTCATTAAGAAAATGATGAATAAATTGAGGAAGTATGAATATTCCAAGTATATAAATGAAATATACTTAGGAGAGGTATAATACTTTTTTCCAAAACATCCCATTTTCACACAATTAAACACTACATATACCACCTATAATCCCAAGTTTAACACACACATCAGACCCACACACACAATTTTTCTACTGATGTACCATCACCTAGGTTACAGAATTTTATTTTCAATAGTACCCTTAGACACCACATTTGTTACTTTTAAACATAAAAGGAAAGAATAATGATTTCCCACCGTAGTCCCATTACCGAGTCTCTAAAATGATATAGGTTTATTATTTAATCATACAATCAAGATAAATTAACCAAAATATAGGGTGATTTTGTTTCAAGTATGTTTAAAACACGTATAGACATTATGAGAAACCACTTCCCCCCTAGAAAATAAATACTAGGGTGATAAACACTTCCCCAATAACAAATTTGAGTACTACTAATTTAAATGAATACATTATGACCACCTATTACTAGGGAAAATATTTACTCAAGGTCCATTTATCAGAATAACTATTATACTTAGTACCACTATGGTGACCCATCACCTAAATTCCAATTGGGAAAAGACACTTATTAACCACTAGTAAGAAAATACATCATGCTCTCCCTCACTTGGGAAAAGCATCATGTTCACCCTCCTTAGGGAGAACCATCTTTCCCACCTCATTTGAGAATGGACTCTTATTCTATCTCACTAGGGTGAATTACCTTTCTCTCTCAGACTTTGGAGAATCCTCTTCTTTTATTACACTAAGATAACCCACTTTTCCCCTACCCTAACATGGGAAAATACCATTCGCTAACATTAATATCACCTGAGAAAATTCCTTTTAATCACCTAAGTGTCACTTTGGTGAAACAATTTACCTTCCCATGTATTATATGGGTGAAACCATATTAAATCCCTTTAAAAAGGAAAACTATCTTCTTATACTTTGATGTCATGGAATCATGAACACCACGAAACCAAAGGTAGATAATCCTTTCCCCCAAAGTCTCCAACATGGGGCTCCAATTTCCAAAAACATCCTATAAAGGCCAAATAATTTTGTGATCATCGAATGAACACTATCATCGATCCCATCTAAAATGGATCCCATTTTTAAAAATATTCCCATAATTTATCCTACCAAATAGTTAAAACCCTTGGGGAAGTATTGTTATGGATTCCCTTGAAAATGGGAGAACCTATCAAGAAGAAACTTGAGATATATATATATATGATCAATAAGGTATTTAATTTCTAGTCAACAAGTAATTACAAATTGGGAATCCATCTTTGAGTTATCACATAATCATTCATATAGTGTGACATAAACTGCATACCTCTATATCCAACAATATCTATCAAAAAGTGGGAAGGTGAGAGGATTTACCTCTTGAATGGGTATATAACCCCAGATGAGTCTTTTTTTTATAATTTTAATAAGTTAAGGATACTAAAAAGGGTAGACTTGGTACATAATCCCAATTTAAACACAATTGTGCAACATTATACCCTTTACTCGATCATATGGTATATTTTCCTTCCCCCATAGAGGGTAACTCAAGTGAGCATAAGTAAATAATAAAGTCCCACCTTGTTGAATATTCCACAAAACCTTAGACATAACCTCATCGTATCATACTTCTTATAAACTTATTCCCCCATTTTCCAGGAGTGCCCTGTTCTCTCTAGGAATTACTATATATTTCTGATTGGTCCATCTTCCCATAGAGACCATCCTTCTCCAAGAAAACCATATTTCTTTCTGGTAATAATAAAATCCAACCTTGTTGTGATATATTACATTCCATGTAAACATGAAGGGTCACTTTTGTGTATATACAACAAAACAATGCTAGGAATATTTTACCTAATCATCACTAACACATGATTTAAAACTATATAGATCAGTCATTTTCATGTATTGTTAAATTGTTCAACATTCCCAAATAAGGAGAAAATATGTGCATTCAATTCCATTCACACAGATTTATTGGACTTTGTTTTCATGGGTTTGATCCCAACACTATCAATACCAACCGCCTTTCTCGATGAAGATAAACTCCATAGTTCCCAAATGTGTGGATTTAAACTACTTTATCAAAAAATTAGGTATTCCTAAATTGTTAAATAAAAATTATGGAGAACCTTTGATACAAAAAATGTTACCATCGATGGAGAACCACTAAAACAAACACACATTCACATTGAGGATATACTTTTAATGAGTATATATGTTCGTATAAATGCAAGTTCATGACCAAATATGGAAATTGGATAAAAAATTCATGAACTAGGATAAGGGTAGGATGAAAGAAAATTCTTAAACATAAATGAGAGTCTAAGATTATGTATGAATCCCCTCCAAATAGGTGTGATGAGATTGAACTTCCACCCTCTCAACCAACATGAATTTAGAAAGACCACTAGTAAAACCACCCCACTGACTAATTACCATTATAAATAAGTTATCCAATGAAATATATATCAAACTGTCATATTTTAATGAATAATTAGTTATTTCTAGTTCATTGAATTTTTTCTTTTTGGAACCCGGTCAAAAGAAAAATGGTATGCATGACAAGTATCGTTTACCTATGAAATAGATTGGTCAAGTAAGCCTTTAAATTTTAATATATCATTATTTGGTTTTCTAATTTTCTTTGGTAATTCATTTTCTGGACTTTTGGGTTAAGGAATACGTTTAATATACTCATTTAATCACCTAGAAAATAGTATTATTAATCCAAAGTAAAAAAATTGGACACCCATAAAATAGTTAGACATTATCACCCACCCATACCTTTAGAACCAGGTGAGACTGCACTATTTTTGTAGTACCACCTCAATAGTATAATCATGACTCTAGAGGTTGGGTGATAATCCCTCTATTACATAAAGACATTCCTAATATCTACTTAGTGAAGTGTTATAAGGGATTGGGTTGAACCCGTTTCAACCATAAACCATTTCAAGATGCTCTACTTATAGTACACCCACATGTACCACTCAGGCCTAGGTGATAGGTGATGTTGATTAGGATGTCAATTGAAACCTCACCTAAGAATAAGATTTATCTATAAGGGCTCACGTTAGTTGAAAATAGAACAATCACCAAAAAAATAATTGGTCCCACAGTGACCCATTAAGGATTGTAATCGATGGGTCTTACTCAATTCACATAGACCTAAGAATACAAGAGATCTCTCCAAGGGATGTGAGTTATTAACCACAGGTTGTAGGCACATATCAGTTCTTCGGTTGAATAATCCCATCAATATACCTCAGTGGAAACTAATGATTATGAAATATCAATGTTTTTTCTCACTATGTCTAGATGAATACACTAAAAAACATAATAGTTTTTGTGCCAATACATCCCATCAGTAATCAAGGGAAGATACACATTCCTTCCCCCACCCATAAATCCCATCCACCTATATGTGTGGTAATTATAGTACATGAGTGGGATCATATCCCCACTCCCAACAAAAAATGGGTATATATCCTCATTTCTACTATAAAGGCACCTCAAAATGACTTAGAGGATTTATATGGGTAGGAATATATAGTAAGTCACATTATAAAAACTACTAGAATATCTTATAGTGGTTGTAAAAGATGGAATTAGTATATAATAGTTACCATAAATGGTTAGGCATATAATCCAACCCCTTACACTAGAGTAGATCATGTACATACTTCATTTTTTAATCATGGGTAGTCACATATTCATACTCCTATTCAGGAGGACCGTCTAGACACACTAGATAGTAATGAAAAATGGGATTATCAAAATATATCAATTCAAACAAGATTTCATCATTCCATTATAATGGACACTTCATAATCGGACCATATTCATGCCAAATCTTCAAAGTCTTGTAGGCATATTTCAGGAGTCACTCAAGAGCAGACATATATTTCAGAAAAGAAAAAATTCACGGAAGGAAATTATCTTATCATTATGAAATAGGAGAATAAATACCACATTAATACTTATTCATAGTAATATCGTTACAATATTATCATAGAAATACATGAGTCACTTAAGAAGGATACAACACATGATTATTTATGGTCATAATACATGACCTCAAATACCCTGTAGAGACCATCTAAGAATATTCCTCTCCAAGGGAATCCCAACACAGAAGAGTATGCCCACATACCTATCCTAATAAATATTTGAATTCATGAGGCCTTAAAACGTCTTTCAATAGCGGAAAAACAATATTACAACTCATCATTATATATATATATATGAATTAGTTTTATTAGAGAATATAATCTAGAAAAATAATTCTACTAGAATCTATTGAGATTGTCCTCTGAGTGGTCACTATGAAGGTTCTCCCCTTAATGATATAATTATCTATCATGGTAATTAATCTCATGAAGTGTGCAATAAAAATCCAACGCATTGCCAAAATGTCACACAACAAGAAAATACCCACCCCTTCTACTATACTCCAAAAAGGTCCTCCAAGACACATATGTTGAAATATACCCAATCCAATAGAATACTCATTCATGATGGTATTCTCGTCCATGATGGATTTTTTTATGATGATCCTCTCTATAATGATATCTTACATCGACAAGACGGACCTCCCTTGAAAAGGTAACTCTAATAAATCCCTTATATCATGAATCAAATGAGATAGTGATGTTAAATAGACTAATAATATTATATATAAAGATATATATTATTTCTCATTTAGAATACAGCCTAAGAATGAATTAATTTCCCGAATCACCTTTGGATCACTGAGCTTTAACTATAATAGAGAAGATACCAACATATCATGATCCCCTCAGTAAGGTTGTTGGGAAGTAACCATTTCGGTCAAATATAGTAGAGAAATCATTCAATTTTAATGAAGTTAATACTATGATGATGCCAAAATAACTAGCCAATTATAACATACATTTCATGATTTCACCAATAGCCATGTATTACTATAATATTCTAGTGAAATTTATAAAGTAATTTATGCTCCATCATTATCTAAATGTATGGAAAACCCTAAGTCAACTGATGTTAAAATATTTACCACATATTGAATTTTCCAACCATATTAAAATAATAGAATAACTTTCCTATGGGATTGACCTTAATTCCCTTCACATAGCATTGAAACCAAAATTGGGAATGTTGTGTGGATATTTCCCTTGTACAAGACTCGATTTTCAAAATATATTTCATTAATTGATCATTGATAATCTCTCTGAAATACATATTAGAGGATATGGTGATTACAGGGTGATGAAATTAACTCCACTCCCCTTTTAGAAAATTCATCCAAGAGAGGGATTATAAAATTTCATCACTTCGGTCCAAGTATGAGGCCTGATAAATTCACATTATATGTGTCCCACTCAATATATTCACATCATCTCTATATACTTGAAATGAAAAACTCATTGAGCATGGTCCATCAAGATTATACAACACTAGGAAAAAACGGTTTAATATGATTCTCATTATAGAAAAAAAATATTTTGATGATGTTTTACCCTTTATAAAGAGGAATATGCATTAGAAGCATAAACTATATCCATATCATATTGAAAAAATATAATAAAATATAATAAAATATTTAGTCAATGACACACTGATATTTAATTACCCCCATCCTATTTAAATTGGGCACATAATACATATACCACTAACCATGGGATAATTAAATCTTTGGAATGTCCATGATTTTATGATGGTGGAATTAATCCATACCACAGAAATAGTAATAGGCGAATTTTGGTAAAATACTCATCTAATTTAATAAAATTCATTTTTCTTTGAGATAGGAAACACATCAAAAAATAGTTCTTTATTATTTATCCCTTTACATAACCAATCTCTCTATATAGGATGTACTTCAGAATTTTTTCTGAAATATTTCTCAGGATTACACTCCAAAAACCAATCCTATGAGAAGATTATGATGAGAAGGAAAGGTCACACAATTTTCATAAAAATAAATAGAGTCTAATAATTGAAATACCCATGTGGATTGTGAATCTCCTCTTGACACATATAGAAAATGTAACAAATCTCCTAATAATTTATATAAGGACATATATCCACTAGCATGATACATAATGGTGAATGTCATCAATGCTGGAAACACTAAATATTCACAAAATGAATATGACATATAAAAGTGGGACATGGAATTTTACATACCAAATTTTGTCTACACTAAACAACATGAATAAGGTTTCTATTACCATCAATAAAGTCACAAATAAAATCTAGTATCTCACCTAAATGATCTATTATAACTTATCTGGAATCCTCCAACCAAGGAAAACTAAATTGGTGAGGATACATCCTGCCCATTACGAGAACACGTTGATCCACCTTTTATTAAAGAGAGAGTTCCACAATATGAAGTGGAGATAAAGGCCTTAATTAATCTCAAAATTGTGTTAATCATGTGAAATATTTTCACCATGTATTACCCCCATATACTGATTTATTATTTTCCATTATTATATCTCCCTTACCTTGAAGATTCCACTCTACAGGTGAGTGAATATTATAAACCTAAAACCAGTTCAGAAATAAAATATCCAATCTACCAAGACCTAGTGTATAGGGAATATCATGTATTTCCTCCATAGTGTTATTATGTAAAATCATATTTATCTAGCTACCCCAAGCTAACCCATACTGGGTATTAGTAATAGACATGGGAAAGATGGCCAAATAATGATATTCATGTCACCGCTTCTCAATTATCTAGCCAATTATTCATCCTGAAAAATATTATTCAATCCGTTGATTCTACAAAAGAACAAATGAAGCCCATGGAAAGGTATCATACACCAGTGCAATAGAAAGGATATCATACAACAAATGGGTGGACACAAATCCTCCTCAAACAAACTATGAAAATTCAATATTCTCTACATTTAATAGATGTAGTTAACTTTAACAATATATTATGTACATTATATATAAATGTGCTCCAATGATGGAATTCCACCAAAAACAGGATGAATTCATGCTAACATGCCTTTTCCAAAGACTATAATGCCCAAAATTTATCTTTTATAGAAATCTAATTTCTAAATTAGTTATTTTATTATAAGAACTCCACCAAATATTAACCTACAAATTATTCTCTATGATGAGAAAGACCTTGGTTCTTGACCTCTTGAATTCAAAGAAAATTATATAATGGCATAATATATGACATTATTTTATTGCAGATGTTTTTAACCCACTCCATGATAGTTAAAGTAATCCTATATGAATTGATGGAATCTTATAACAGAATATTCCTGAGAAAAACATTGCATAATGAGATCTTTCCCAAAAGGACACACCTCTTTTATTAAAACTTTTTACAAAAATCTGAATGATTATTTATAATAATAATCATTTTTTCAACAATAGAAAATCCATTAAGTTATGTAATTTCACCATATCAACTCAAAAGTAGTAACCACTTTATTATTAATATCATAAAACAAATAGATTGGTTCATGATATGATTGTGTGATTATGTAGTTCTTGGATAAAGGTGTGTCCATGAAGTTGCTCCATCTTGTAGTCAAAATTCATTACAAATGAATAATACCAATTCTGATATCTTTAAAAATGGCAGCGAGGTCCTACTCAATCAAAGAATTAATACAGACTCATCAATTTTCTATATCCACCTCATTGATAATTTCTAGAATTTATGCATATATTGATTTTTTTATTCCAAAATTTCCATAAATGTATCCCACTATTTCACTATGGTTATTTTTGAAAATTACACCATAACTAGAAGGTAATGGTTAGCCTCTTAATGCACAATCTAGGTGCATTTAACCAAGTCTAGAAAGGGAGGAATTCACATGACATGACAGGTACAAGAAAGATGAATATAATTACCTATAATTCCAAAATTATTCATCATAAAAAGATCATGAATTAATTTATTACAATATCCATTTTGGACAACAATGGAATATTTAACAGTAGGTAAAACAAATACCAAGGTTGATTGTACACTAATTGAAGTTCCCTCATGTATCAATTTATTTATGAAAGTCTATATGGTACGAATAACCACCAAAATGGACACTAGAATGACATTGTGAATCTTATGAGAAATTGGATGTCTAACAAAGGAAAGCAGGTGATATTGGGTTTTGGCTATGAAGTCATTTAGATTTCAAAGAAGTCTATAATCTCTATCCACAACACAGATCCAGTAGATCATCCTAAGAATAGATGGTCGATGTCTAAACTATGATGATTATATATTGGACACATATATCATATAATAATACCAACATCCAAAAATTAATTATTATGAGTTTTTAGAACATGAGTATCCAAGAAATAGAAATACTGAAGGAATAATAAAACCAATGATCAATGCCATAGCCCAATTAATGATAAGCCCATGCACAAAATAATGGTAGAAAGACTTTGATGACATCCTCACATTAGAGGTAGTTTACAAATCAATGGAATAATCATCATTAGTGAATATATAGTTAAAAACAATTCATTTATTTCAATAGGAAGCACATCTAAGGAATTCTGTAATTCCTCTTTGATTGAAACATTTGTGAAAAAATATGTACCATGATAGTTAATAGTGTTGAAAATAGTATTACATGTCTAGTTATATAATAAGAATTTATTGACTTTAACAACCATTGTAAACTCGTTGAAATGATAGAGAAAGAGTTATTAATGGAAGGCCAAATAGAATAATCCATATAATTCATGTTCTCATTTTTTCCCCTATTTAAAAATATGGATCTCAAAAAAGTAAGAGAATATTACTTCTCATTGATAAGATTCCAAATGAAATAATCCTACAAATAAACATTGAATTTATAGATATTCTTAATGTCAGTACTATTATGATCAATTGGTTTACATCATGGCTTCCAAATAATTTCTACAAGTCGTATCTTAAGAATAAATCCACTCCATATTTTTTATGGACATGTTAATACTTTTAATAAGGGAATCCTTCCATTTATAAAACATAAAATAGTTGATAAATTTGAGACAATATCATCTTTGAAAAGGATAATTGTTCTATCCATCAAGAGTGTCTTATCATTCTAGGAACCCAACAAATTTTTGACATATCTTTCAATTTGGTAGAAATTACAAACACATGGATTTCCCCCAAACAGAGGGTCATGAATATAATTGAATGGAATAACATTTTTTCTAATTTCCATCTCACTAATGATGTCATATTTTATAATGATGACAATAATTTTTCCAAATATAAGAATAAATCATTCCATCTTCAATTATAACCTAAGACCCTCCCAAAATGTTGGGGAGAAGATCTGATTTTCTTGATATTTATATTTTCACATTGTGTGGAATGGTTTAATTTATCCAAATATAATAAATGAGTGGGGGGAACAAGGCCTCTGGAAGCTCTGATGGGCATAAGTTTATTGGTATCTTCCATAATGAGAATTTACATGCTTAATTAGTCATCATTAATGGATAATATTATGGATGGTATAGGGTGACCTTGAATAAAAAATCATTACATGTGAAATAACTATAATGGGATGAATTGATAAGAACATGGAAATGTTCTAAGATGAGGTGAGTCCTAATATAATTAATAATGATTTAATCAAAGGAAAAATTACGTTCAAGCTTAAAAATGAAACCATAATCTAATGTATCATAGTATTTTTAATATAGATATTGAGGGAAATGTTACCCCCAATGGTGGATTTCCTAATAATATTAATCCATTCAGAATAGTAACAAGGAAATCCAGAATTGGTATGCCATTGATGAAACCAAAGTGGTTCGGAAAATTTATCATATTGGAAATGACAGAGAGCCTATTGGAATGAACAACGAGGTCTGAATTGTCCTCATCATTGACAAGTCATTGAATGATACCATATATAATATCGATAAAAGAAATCTATCAATAAAATAGGTTTATGTATAAATATATGACATGATTTTCAATATCCTCTATTTTATAAAGAAACACCACATTGTCCTTGAGAATAAACGGAGGTTTTTTAAGAATCCTGAATTTTTGAATAGAGTTAAAAAATTTGGTATTATAATCCCCTTCCTTTTTCCATTTTACATTTAAAGCCTCTATTTTCATACTTTAATTATGTTTTAAAAGATTTTTGAGATCATGCATAACATTATTTTCCTCCTCAAAACCTAATGAAAAGTAACCACTAGTATCATGCTCTTAAAAAATATAAAGAAAAGATTCATGATGAATAATATTTTCCTCCCAATGGCTAATGTGCTCAAGAATCTAAATTTTAATTATTTTTTTAATCACATTTAGTTTTAGAACAAAATAAAAGGAATTTTAATTTTAGACAAAGCACTTAAATGTGTCTTTAACAAATTTTTTTAAAATTCCAGAATTTGTGTCTTAGCATTGTTGAAAGACTCCATCGAGTGGACTATGTACAAGACTCATATAATTCCAAAATCTATAAGAAAGAGGAATAAAATGTGAAAATAGTACTAGTTATGATTTATCAAATCTTGTGTCTACCCCAACACCTAAACCCACATGATATCCTGAATTACCCCCTTTAGAATGAAAACAACAATAGATAGTTCCTCCTTAGGAATGAAGAAACTAGCCGAGGTGCATAGAGTATAAATACCAAAACAATAAAGTACATATTTGATGAAATGAGAATGTTAATTGTTACTTCATCACAACTATGGATAAAAATTGGACTAAATTAATAAATCATAGTAATCCAGATTGTGTTATATTTAATGACCACAAAAATTTATTCCACATCCATAATATGATTTGGAATGCCATTCTAGATTTATTCATCTATAAAAACATCCACCAATGGATAGGGGATTTTTCATAGGTGAAGTTGGGAATGAGACTAGTATAAGAGGAATGTGTTTCAAAAATGTTACTAAATGAATAAGGGTAATGGAAAAAAGATCCAAATAACGGTGAATAAAAAAAATTTGATTAGAAAATATTGATTGAAGTTGACTAAGAACATGGTATCCTCGTGGTAGAGTTAAATGAAATATTTTCAACCATATCTCTCTCTATAAAAACTAATATTTACTCATAGGTTTCGCAGAACTCTAATAGGAAACCATCCAATAACACATGGATTTAGAAAAAAATATCAAGGTATAAAAAGATGAATCCATACTGATTCCAAAGATAGTTCAAACCCTCTCAAACTTCTTGCCCATGGATTTGAGAGAAAAGGATAATCCCTTCCAAGTGGTCCAATGGGAACTAACCCGTGAAATGGAAACCTTATTAGATGAAAAACATTTGTACTCAAACTTCAATATGATTAACTTGACATACCCCTTCTCTGAAGAAGAAATCACATACGATCACAAGTTCCCAACATGTAATTTGGTAGCAACAGGATGAGTACAACACGATTGATTTGAGGGATACATAGTCAACATGGATATCTGTATTCACTTTATATCCCTAATGAGACTATATATTTTGTAGAGAAAAATATTCCCTTGAGTTCTGACCAACTAAGGCATCCACAACCAAAGACTGCATCGAATAATAATCTATTCATGTAATGAAGGCATTTTTATTAGAAATATGATATATTGAATCAATTTGTAGTTGTTTCATTCTAACTATAAATTCATGATTCCCTTTATCTTTTGTAATATATTCATGAGGAAAATTTCATGTACCATCAAATCAATCATGAGTTTAAAGAAAAGGATGATATCAATGATGTTTACAATTCGTGTACCAACCTTGAAAATAATCATGTAGTCATATATATCATAGAGAAAGATATAGGGACCTCAATATAAGTACAAATCTGGCACTGACATGTGTTTCTTAAGTTGTATTATTTTAATGTCCATCAAGATCTGATTATCAATAGTTCTATAATAAATCCCATCTAGCTTTGGATTCTCTAATGCTTGAGCTAGAGTGAAACTAAATTGTCTATATCTACTTTGTAATTCTAAGGTTTTGTTCAATGGGAAAAAATCATCTTGTCCAAATAAATCATAGATCTATGTTTGGATTCATCACCTTGGATTCCATGTTCCTAGTTACCTATCAGAATATGTAATTTTATGTTTTATAGATAATATCATGGATTCAATTTTATACATAAGTATGTTTCTCATATCACCAAATCATCATGTACGCAATGAATTGGAAAGATCATATTTTTGGTGGTAATGCTACACATTTTTATTCTGAAAATCATAATAGAATAATGCGGGATTCTATCAACGGAATGGAAAGTAGCCAACTTCTTCTAGTGTTTTGCGGTCATGGACCCCAATAGAATATCAATAGACCTTATCAACCAATTCCATGAACTTGATGAAGGTAATATATTTACCATTATCAAAATTAAATTTATTACTATATATATGATCATGAGTACCAACATTTTCATGATATAAATTGCACTTGAAAAATCAAGATAGAAAAAAGATTGATCTAATCCTTGTAATGATGTTGATTTCCATGATTAAAATAATCCTTATTTATTTTCAAGACCAAAGGATATCCTTGAATATTTTTTTAGATTATAAAATAGTTTTGCATCAAGGGAAGAACATGAAAATTCCCCTATAATATCTACTGAATCTTAGTATATCCATACTTATTTTTTCCACGTGAATGTAGAGAATTTTTGTGGATTATTTTAAATTTTATTGATGATAATAACCATTCATAGGTGCTTTTGGATTCAAGAAACACGTCCTAATCATTCAAAAATAAAAAAAATTATATCACATTGTTTTCTAGCACTAGAAATTTCCCCAAAATGCATATTTCCAATGAAATTAAGGTAGATGGAGAAGAGGTAGATAATATTCAGAATACCCATGATAATTATGATCATGAATTATTACTATAAATATCCTTATATTTATCCTCATTATTCACAAATAATAAAAATTCCACCACATGGACTCTCAACCCAAAAAGAATTCTATACTCACCCAAATCCACAAAAAACGAACTAAATGATGAAAAGAAATAATATATCATATATTCCATTATACTATTTATATAGGTTTTAACTATCACCATTGATGAATATAGATATGTGAATATGGGAAAAATGGTGGATCTATATCTTACTTTGTTGAGTTTCATGATGTATCCAATTAAACAAGAGGCGTATGTCTCTTTCTTGTAAACTCACAAAGAATTATTCTACTGTAATTACATATAAATTCCTAGAATCAACCCCAATGTATAACCATGTTTTTTGCATACTGTTATTTATTAATGGTTATTTTCCATATGGATAATACATCTAATGGGTCCATATTCCCCAAAAAAAGACAAAAAGTTTAATAATATCTTTATCATCACTGGCTTATTATCCAGGTGGGTTGATGGTATATCCCTCAAGTAAATTGGGTTGAAATATGTCATTATTTTTGTGATTAAAAACATCAACACTAGATTTTTTATCCCTCACACAATATTGGTATACAACGGCACCATATGTTTCTCTTCCATGTTGAAATGGTTGTATCAATAAAAAGAAATTTATACTATACACTCATCTTAATACCATGAAATTGAAAAAGGGTCTATTAATGATTTTTATCTAATACACACTAAAATATAATGGAAAAAGATATGAAACCTTGTCTACATATAGTCAGACATACTATGGGGAACTCCTCCACCACAACCCACACAACTATAGAACTGTCAACGTATTTTCTTATGTATGAAAAAAGGTATCAATTCCCACAAAATTACATCTACAATCACATTTCAATCCATATATAACTTTTTTTGTAAAAAAAAAAAATCTCAAATGTGAATAGATGATACAAAAATACTCCATGAGAATAGAGTGTGCACCCAACACTACATAAAATTCCATCTAAACTAAATTTCATGATATATCATAAACTAATTTCACCATAGTTCATTTATCCATTGAGATATATTTCTCTTTGTAAAAATATTTATGATAAAAGTAAATAATCCTAAAAATCTTGATGCTAGTTTGGGTTGACCTTTTATCATACATAATATCTATACTAATTGAGATTTATCCTTTATATAGTGGATGATGAACACATCAAGTCATCCGTGAATGAATTAGTTTTTAAAAAAATAGCTCTCATAGAATTAATATCACATTGAACATTTTTTTCTTTTTATATAGGAATATGTTTTTATAACCAGAAACAAACAATGGCTCATGTTTCCATGAATGTTTTTCAAGAACATCACTACAAAACTAATTTCTAAAGGCTAGTAGTTATTGTGGTGGTATTACTAGTGTTTCATATCAATATGCAATGGATGAGAAGGTATAAATTCAAGATCATCACACATTTTATATTTGATTCCTACCAACTCTTAGAGTTTAATTGAGATTTAAGATGTTTTCATTAATCCTTTCCATATTAGAGGGCGGTAATAGTTACCCCTATTTTAGTAGATATCCATTAACATGTACTGATATGATCATCTACATTATTCAAAGACATCCAATAAATGAAAATGATTCTATATATTATAGAATCTCAATAAATGGTACAATATGTTTGAATGAGTGACTATATATCATTATTATTTACTAATTATAAATTAATAATTTGAGGATCCTATGGGTTAATTCCACATAAGTAGAAGCTCTAGAGTGTATACTTATTCCAAGAGGTTGTAGATTTTGGTGGTGTCATGATCACGCCCATGAAAATGGATTCTTATATATCCTTGCAAAAGGAATTAGAACCCATATAGTTTGGTTCCACTTAATCGTTATGTTGTACCATTTACAGCCATGTGATAAGAACTGATCCGTAAATATTAACTTCATTTGGTAATGATTTTATTAATGGTTAGTGTAGGACCTATGAACAAATGACCCTTTTGGTGGAAATTAATTTTAAGATGGACTCACGAGGTTGGATTTGATGATTAACTAAAGTGAGTATAGATTTATGGGTGAAATAAAATATCTAAGGGAATGTGACCCAATGATAACTATATGGAAATTCCTATAGATAATATCGATCTTTGGAAAAATGGGGTATAATTTTATTATTATTATGATCTAATAATGGGTTTTACAAACATTCATTGAATATATACCTATGATAAAATACATAGTTATCCCTTTGAGAATGTATACGGTGTATTTTCATTATTGTTCTTGAATCTAAAGGGATGTTTTCTTTGTTTCCTAGTTAATAGAAATCTATGGACATATAGTTTGAGTGACACCATTTAAGTTCATGTGATTAGACTCTACCATGAAGTTAAATATCATGAAAAAAGAACTTTTCATATAAATTTATTCCACATAACCTGTACATTGTCCAAGCAGTTCAATATTATGATATTTGGATTTCTATTTCATGATAACTATAAAAAAGAGAGTATCAAGTTGGGATTACACATATGTGGTTTCACTAGTGTGTTTAACCTAATATGTGGATCAGATAAATTCATGGAGAGTTTGTTCTTAGACTTATTAAGAGACCCATATTTGAGGTATTTTAATTTTGAAAATTTTATCATCAAATAATATATCTAATATTTCTTAATAAACACTCAATATGAGAAACAAGATATAATAAGATTTCATGAACATGGCATGATGATGCACAATTAGGACAAAATGGGGATTTTTAACTAATGTTTCCCTTCAGGATGATCCTTGGTTCATTGAATTTTTGGGTAGTGAGAAAAATCATGGTTCATACACTGGAAGATGAATTTCATTCTACAATCTTCCTTTTTCTGTTTGGTTGGGTGGGATATAGAGTTAGGAGGAGTATCACATGTAAAAATGACTAGGGACATAATCTTGGATGAATTCCCTATTTGAGATTCATCAGTGAAAGAGGAAGAATTCCATCAATGATAAAATAGATATTACAACGGTGTATTTTAGATAATGACCCCATTATTATTGGAATAAATGATTTTTCTTACCCCCTATATTTCTATATATTTGGAGAGATAATTCAGATACATACTTTTATCAGTATAATCATGGATCAATGGGGTGAAGAATTTACTATATGACTTGATCCCCATATATCTACTGTATTTAGATGTAGTAATTAGAGTCCAAAGTTATTTACATGAAAAAAGTATGGTATACCATTAAAATTATGGTGTTCATGAGGCCTTAGTATGATAGTTGAACATGAGGTTTTTACTTGGTAAAGGATTAAAGAACATTTTTTCCAAAGTGATAGCAGGGCGAGAGAAAGGTTCCACACATCTGATTCATGGGTGACCAAAATTGTATCACATAAGTTATAAGAGTGTGATAGAAAGAGATTCATTAAAGTGGGGTAAGTAATTTTGTTCCCACAAGTGAGGGAGAAGAAATGGATTTACAAAAGTGAGGGCCATGAAAGTGGTTCTCCCTTGTGAGGGTGAACCAGAGGCTTCATCTATGTGATGCTAAGAAAGATTGATCCCCACAACTAGGACAAACCAAGATTTTCCCCTTACTTAGGTAAATCCTCTTTTTTTCCTCACTTGGTCCAACCAAATTTCTTACCATCATATAGGAAAATACTATTGTTATATATCACTATAATGAAACACCTTTCTTTCCCTCACTTGGTTGAATACTATTTTTTACCCACACTAAGTTGAATTACATTTTCCCCCAAACATGATAGAATCCCTATCATTCACCCTAGAATCACATGGTAGAATCCACTTCTCTCACACTAGTATTAATTTGGAGAAACCTTTTTATCACCCAAGTATCACATTGGAAAATCCATATTTTATCCCTTGAATAATGTAATCCATATTCTTAAACATCCATAACGTGGTATCTTGAACCCACTGACTTAAATGGTACATCATTCTTTCACCCAAGCCTCATACATGGCCCTCCAATTAATAAAATATCATCAAAATCCATGTATTTACCGTATAAGGGAAGTAACACATGCATTAACTCCATCGATCATAGATTCCCAGAACAAAAAGAGAACTAGGAATTACCCTACCAGATATGAGGAACCCTCAAGGGAAGAACATCCATGGATTCCCATGATATTGAGGGTCCTTTTAGGATGACACTAGAGTGGATAATCTTAAATCAATGTTGTATTTCTTCTCTATTCATTTAGCCTTTTGAATAAGGGAATCAATCCAAGTGTAAGGACAAGCAAAATGTGTATAGTATTGAGGGAAACTACATGAGTGTTTCTTGTTGAGGTAGTGGGAGTCTCCCGATCACTACATGATTTGGAAAACCATATATCTAAATCATGTGGGTTTCATGGGTTTTAAAATTTTATTACCCTTTTTTTAATTTTTTTATTAATTTATTTTTCTTCCTCCTCCCCTCCTTTAAGTTTTGAATCGCCCCCTCTCTTAGCCAAACTCCCTTGTCATTCACGAACTCCCCTTTATAGACTCATCTTCACACTGAATTTTAAGAGGGTTTCTCATCGATTCTGCGTTAATCCTCTGTAGTAAAGACTCATCACTCATCCTTCCCCCATTTCCCTATTATTTCTTTAACATTTTTTCCTGATTTCAATCAACTTATCCCTGGGTAGGTTTTCCGAAAAAATTTTATTTAAAGTTCTATATTTGAGGATTTATAATGGGATTTTTTATGTACTTTTGTGTATGCCTTTTATTTCAATTCATTTAGGACCACCTACCATTGATATATTGTAGGATAACCCATTTATAGCACATTGAATTATGAAATATATATTTTCTGTTATTTTAACATATTATTTTGATATCATATGGTATTATTAAATATTTTTATGTTTTATTTAAACAAATCATGTTTCACTTGGTTACCAAATCAATGTAGAGGGTTTCAAAATGTCTGAACATATTTAAAATATATATGAAATAATTTTGGGACACATTGTGTTAGATAAAATTCCATGTTTGTGGTTACCCATGGGTTTTAACAATATTAAATGTGAATTAGTTTTTAAAACGAATTTAAAATTATAAATTGAATTTATATTTGAATTTAAAGTAATACATGAATTGAAATGTATTAAAAGAATATATTTTTAGAATTTTTGTTTTAATTAAAAATTATATTTTAAAATTTTCTTCTGGTATATTTAATATTTCTACACATATATATTGGTATATATATATTTATATTTAAAAATTAACATGATTATATATTTATTTATGAAAGATGATGTATCTATATATATTTGAAAATTTATATGAGTTCAATGAGATAAAATTTGACTTTTAAATTAAGTCTTGATATTTGATTCAAATCTTTGAAATGTATTCCTAAGGGAATGTTCCATGGGTCTTCCATAAATTATGTGGATGTGAAGTTAATCATGTCCCTAGAGGGCTATTGTTTTTATATATTCTCCAAATTTATGTTCGTGATAATTCTCTAGCTTCATGGTAATCCTGTGTTCTTTGGTAGGAGATTCTAGTATGGGATGGGTTCACATTCCATAAATTATTCATTATAATGTATGTTCTTTTTCATTATCCAGTGACATGTTTCTAAATATTACAAATAATTGAGATTCTACCAGATGAATGACATTATTTATAGGTTTCCTCAACATCATAGTGACCCAAGGGTTTTTCCCATTTTTTCTATTTAAAAGTATCATTTATATGAATTATTTTGATCATATTTTATTATTGTTCAATTAAACTCTTTCATTTCTATTTTTTCTTTATATGTTCTATTGTATTCTTCCTTAATAATTAACTTATTCTTAGTAAATCATATTTACAGGGTGTATTGTAAGACCTATTTAAAAGTTTTTTAGAAATAATTTTAGAACATATTAGTTTTAAAAGGGGGACTAGGCTAGATAATTTTTTTTTGATGGATTTTTTTCTTTTAAAATAAAATAAGAAATAAGTTTAATAAAATTAAAGGGATGGTGATGTTGGGTTCAATATAATTTGTATAAAAACCTATTTTTGATTATATATTTCTAACTTACATAATAGAGATCCATCATTTAACAACGTTATAAGGGGTTTGGGGTACTAAAGATGATAACTCATTTGTTTTCTCAATATTATCTACTACACTGTAGTTTCATGTTTTTATTCAACACATGACTTCTCTTTGAGTGTTACTTTTTTGGGATGAGTAGGATGGTATTTTATTTATCACATTGTACAAATGATCTATTTAAATTATTTTTTTTGTACTTTATGTTTAACTCATAGAATTTCTTTCCATGTTTTCCCATTAAATGATTTCTTTTCTACATTTGGTTTTTTTACTAGTAGATTTAATTATTTCAATTAGATACTCGGTCATTTGGTGGGAGTGATATCAATAGGGGAGATCGGGAAGAGTAGAATAAGGAAGATATGTGATGGTTTTACGAGGGTGAGATGGGGGATTTATTTATGAATTAGTTTTTAATTGTTTATATATATTTATTTATTCTTTTTATTTATAAATGTCTTCTTATATTTATGATTATTTGTTTATATGTGGACATCTATATTATATGTGGTTCATTCTGGATTTATTAGATAAAATTAATTCTTCTATTACTCTGATTTAGGGTAGAAATTATTCCCAATACTTGTATCTAATTAGCTAATGCTTTTCATTATCCATTTACGATCAATAAATCCAATCAATTTAGTGCTGATTTAGTTTAGGAACCAGTATAGATGATGTCACGAAATGGTTCATGATAAATGGTTGTAGATCTTAGGTTCTTCACTATCATCATCATAATCATACTCATTTATTTAAATTTTCATACGAGTTAAAACTATTTAAAAGATGACAAAAACAATAGAAAATAGAGAGATACATAAAATTTGGGAGGCTTGAGATAATGAAGTCCAAGTGAAACCCCTCTAAAAAGGATAATCCTCTGAGGTGGCAGTGAGTTCAGGCTTGTAAAGCAAGTAAAACATGTTCTTTCTTTTGAAATTGATACAAGAAATTCCAAAAAAATTTACACTCTCTTCATGTTTTAAGGATACTCATCTGGTTATTGAAAGAACCCATTCACCATCTAATGATATAAAAAATTTGCCCAGGGATTTTACTTGATCCATGCAGTGAATTGTACAACCAGGTGAAATCAGTTTCAACCACTACTAGGGTGTTATTATCCTGCCTACATAAGAGTAGACTTTTGTTTATTTCCCTTGCCTTTACCTATAGGGATTCCCCACTACCATATTTTTTATTAAATGAATCAAAAACAATTCCCCATGGATACCTAACAACTTTTCTTCCCATCATGAAAACCTTATAATAGGACCCATCCTTGTTCATCATTGGACCCAAACTATGTGGGTACCAATGAATCCATTAACCCTTATTGATTCTCATTTTTGACTAAGTGAGTGTCTTAACATCTAAGTGTGGTTGTTGGGTAGGAGTATCCTCTAACAAATTTGAGTAGTAGGACCATGATAATCAAAAGTTTTTGGATTCTAATAATAAGAGTCCTCCATGTCAAGTAGATTTCATTAAACCTGGATTTGTTTATGCATACCAAATGCACTAACAACTTAGTTAAAGGTCCACTAGTCTAGAATTCTTCACCAACCACACTTCCCCTCATCTTTTCATCCATCAATCAAGAAAATTGACCCCCTTCCCATCCAAGGAGGAAAACCCATTAAACAGAACAAATGATTTCCACACATCACGTGCCTGACCACCTTCAAAGAAAAAGTGCACAAAGCTCTCCTCCAATTGATCCACACAAATGGGAATTTTCATACCAGGATAATACAAGAATGGATAATATTCTCATCTATAGGAAATGTAATTTTTCTTATTCCCCATAAATGAATGTTTGGTTTTAGAGGTATTTCATTGCACCACCACACCACACCAAAAAAATATCATGATTTGGATATAGTGACATTATTTAGAAATCCCGCACTTAGGAGATTCTGGATGAGGATCTCGTAAATACACACTTTTCTAGTTCATCAATAATTATGATAAGCTCAAAACACCACATTTTTGTTCTTTTAGTATGAAGTTGATGAAGTACTAGTGTTTTAATGCATTTATAAAGGAGAAATCTTGAACAAGGCATCCAGGGAAGACAATATTAGAGACAACCCAGTTATAGTGTAGGAACGAGATATCACCCCTTCCCACAATCCAATAAGAGTTACTTTTTGGGTTTTAGATATGGTAATGGATAAAAGAACATAAAGAATAAAAGTATTCTATTATAATGGATTTATTAACAATGTGTTTTTCCCATGAACTAGTCCGAAAGAGTCTTCTCATAAAGAACGTACCACCCAAATTTCCCATGCATACATGGGAGGGTGTCTAAGATATTCCTAACATTTATTCATCCATCCTTCTTATGGTGGGTCATTCTTATTGAGGATTCCCAATGATTATTTTCATTTATATGCACATCCGAGATGAAAAAAGCCATGATTTTTTTAATCTGAGAGTTAAAACCCTTTATGATCATAGTAGATAAAATATCATGCATAGGGATGGAGGAAAACAAACAATTTACCAGATACCCTCAAAAGTATCAATTTCAGCTTATGTTTAGTGACCATCCTCTGATCTTGGACTTGGTATCTCAATTAGAGGATTGTTTTCCACTCATGACATGGTATATTCATCTAGCCATCGATCCCATCTAGGTTGTTCCCCTATTGAACTAGTATCTCTCATGCCGAGGTAAGAAGAACATATGGTGATCCCATCCAATAATACATATATAAACCTTATTGTATACCGAATCCATGAACAAAATTAATCACAATAATGATGAGTCTTTACAGGTAAATTGGTGGGTTGAAACCCAAGTATCACTAATAGAATTTTTAAATCATTTAATTGATTAAGTTAAAAAATACAAAAAATACATGTTTGTGAGCATACCATATCCTGAAACAAAGATTATTTAATAGGGAAAAAACTGTTCTCCATATCATTTTGGAATAAAAAGGGACACAAATATCATGAAACCACATCAAGAAGTATGAAAATAAAATAATTCCATTGAAACCCCAAACTAAAAATACATGTAAAGAATATAAACAAGTATATAAACAACAATTTTATTTATTCCAAGTCTCATAACTTCATTCCAAAACATGGATTATAATACAAAAAATCCAAGAAAAAATTAAATTAAATTTCCCTTAGAATTTCATCCTGTTCAAAACCATGGGATGCTACAACAGTGTTTGACCCTTTATAGTCACCCAATATAAATTCTCATGAATACACTACATTATACTGGTGAGGTTCCAAATGTTTGACAACACACTCGATAATTGTCCTGTACATCCTACCCCACGAGGACCAATGATGATTTCTATCCATGTGAGCATCCCATGTGAAAGAAGCTATTGTTTTTCAATACCAAATAAAACCATTTTTGATCCTTTAGGTATGAAATCGCATTCATGGGGATGGAAATTTGGACTTTGTTAACTAATTCCATTCTTCCTCCAAAATATAGGAATCTGTTTTTTCAATTTAGAATGTTGCTTGTGATCTTCCAAAAAAATTCAATGCATTTGATGTGAAGTCTATTATTAGAGATCAGGGTTCCAAAATAGTATATGTGAAAATTTATTCTTCGCATGCTCATGTTTTTCTCTAAGGATTTGACTTGCTGGTCAGATAATTGGTTCGATATTAAAAATATACACTTCTTTCAGTTAACCATTTTTACAATCCATTTTTCATAATATTATATGGTACTGTTGATTCCTATAATGTATCATTTTACACCATTAAGAAAGATGACTATGTAATTAGTGAACATGAGATGATATATACTCCCAAACAGGTGCCTACATTGTTAAGGAAAAATACAACCCTTTGCAATGTATTTGTTAATGAGCAGTATTATAGTGTCTTGGGTCATGAGGAAAAGGCTCGGGGAGTGTCAGTAACCTTGGCTTAGGGATTTTATTTTATAAAAAATCCACATTTATTCCCAAACAAATAAATGGAAATCCACGAGGAGTTAAAACACAAGATAAAAATATTAGTGGACCACCAATATATTTCCATATGAGCCAACAGCTTTGGAATAAATCTCAATTCATGTTTATCATAGGATTTTTTTTATGTCAAACATGATTTCAATGTTCAAGTTGAGCTTCCTTTGATAAATTTCACCAATAACCTCTTGAACGATACATATAGCACCCTGAATTGTAATACCATTCAAGAAATATTGTTTTTCTTTAGAGATACATCATGGTACATAGGAATAAATTATTTTATTGATTAATAATTCAAAAACCTTATAATGAAATTTTCAAAGACTAATAGGCTTATAGTGTTGGAGGGAGGACAAATCCTAAATATTGGGGAGTAAAACTGGAGTTTTGGTACTAGAAACTCAAGGAATATAGTATCCTCTAAATAAATCCCACATTTCATCTAACACATAATTTCCAATAAAATACCGTTAGGCCCTATAAAAGGAACACAGAAAGTCATCGGGGCCTGGAATGCTTTCATGCTTAAGAGTCCACACAGCCTATCAAACTTCCTCCTCACCTAGATCCATTTTTATAAAAGTATTATCAAAATAAGTAATCACTCAGGGTATGGCTTCGATGAAATCTAAAGGATGAATCGGGTACCCACCTAGAGTGTGAATATTGAGACCTACCATAAAATGTTTGAAAAGCATCACCTCTATGTCTCTAACCGCATCTTTGTCAACATTGTAATATATAACTTTCATGTGAATATTAGTTCCACTGATCCTCTATTTCTCCTTGATGAATGTTGGAAAAATTTAATATTCTTGTCTCCTTCCCTAATTCATTTAATACTAGGTTTTCCACATACAAAGTTTTCGTCTTGCATTATTTTTTCAACTAGTGTTCTCCTTTTATAACCAAGATTATAGAAATTTTCCAAATCCCTTCCATTTTCTAGGCTTACTACCATATGTTCTATCTGCCTCATGGTTACATATCCATACTAAAAATATGAGTACTAGTTCCCTATTTACGATTTGATATCACCTTTAAGATTTCATAGTTAATTATGAAAAAACATCAGTGAACATCCTTTCATAGGATTCTCCAACGAATCCATCACCGTCAAAATAAAATCAAAATTATCGATACCGAAATGGGAGAAAAGGAGATTTTTTCCACAGTCATTGATTTTGAATAAATAAATTGATAAGAGAGAGAAATTTGAAAAACTATATATGAGTTGAGTTACCATATATTTGAGAAAATAAGAGATGGAATGGTAGTCACCTCTTAAGGTGATATTTCTAGTGAAAAACTAATCAGAAGCTTCCACTCAATGAACAGTAATGTCTAGTATCAAGAAGATTCAAATATTAATGTAATGGTGATCATAATACATGAAATTACATACCTTGATCTAGTGTTCACACTCTACAATCATCGAGGGATATTGTTTTGGCTCAATAATATATACTAAGGAAGAGTTACTTTTTTGAATTTTTTAGGATAGTAATTCTATTTTGACCCAATCTCCAAGCCCTTGGGCTTTTGAGACTATAAATGAAATTAACAAATAGAGATTCATCTATATTTTTCCCCCATAATATTTTTACATTTGAACTATAAATAAGGGATTAGCTAAGGGAGATTATATTGTGACCTATTGCATACCCCACTAGGAAGAGGTGACAATTCTTCCACAATCATTCTTGGTGTATCTATAAAAACCATATCTTCCCCTATCTGCTCGATGTTTGAGACCAGGGGAGGAAAGGAGGGTAAAATAATTACTAGAATGGAGTGAGGAGAATAGGGATAGACACTTTATATGGATTATAATATGTAACACAAGATCTGAACGCATCATGGAGACCATGGACTTTAACTACATGCAATAATACAGTATGTAGGATTGAAGATGTGCCAGGGTCTCCACCCGAGGTACATGTGTCTAGGGGATGTGTGTTATTGAAAATGAAATGATAATAAGTTAAATAAAAATAATAATAAACTTTTAAAAAATTAATAATGTAAAAAATTAGGATAATATAATTATTATAAAAAAATAACATACATAATAAATCAAACTCAAGGTAAGGGTCCCTTTAATTTAAAAACTATTTTTTAAAAAAACTAATGAAATAATTTTTTAAACTTTTTCTTCTATGTTCTGATAAATGATTCCAAAAAACTATAATTTATGTTTCAAACAATGATAAATGTTATTTTTATCACATTGGACCACATTTAAAATGATTTTAAAATAAATAAATCTTTTTAATGTTTCAAATAAGGGAAACATTACATTAAAAACATTGTTTTAAATTGATAAAAAAAGTTAATTTCTATGTATATTTCTTTCATATCCATATTTATGAAATTATATTCTTGGTTTATTAACATGAATATAAAATAATTACACAGTAAATTTTATGTATATTTTGACTTTCCATAAATGGTTTCAAAATGAACATTTTAAACTGTCTTATATGGAACATCTTGAAAAAATGAAAAAATGAAAGTTTAATTATAATGAATACGATGACAATTATTTTTCCCACCACAAAGCCAATTAATTTATTTTTGTATTCCATTATTATATTTTATGTTTTTTAAAAGGGAAATACTCTTTCCATTTTTGTAGTTATTTTAGTATTGAAATTGTGTTTTTAAAAGGGTTCGATGTTTTAATATCATAAAATGTTTTCCTACGGTTTAAAATAATATTTTATGAGGGAAATTTTAAATTTATAAACTTATCATTGTTATGATTATTTTAAGGTTCTGGTAAATTAGTTATGATTGTGGGTGGTTCTATTATAAACCAATTATGGGTGGTTACATTTTTATCCCATGATTGTTTTTTATGTTATAAATTATGTATGGGTGGCTATGTTATCAAACAAGGTTGGGTGGGTCTACGATAGCCCTCCAATGCACTGTATATGGAATTCATACTTATGGTTGTTCAATTTCTAATAGTGATTATAAAAGTGATATAGAAACTATGTAATAAGAAACTTATAGTTTTTATCTATGATTTTTATGATTTTTTATTGCAATCCTAAAATTTCAATAAAGTAATGAAATGAGAATATTTTCAATTAAAAGAATTTAATACTTATAAAGGGTCAAAAGTATGACTTTTTTAAATAACATTTATAATTTTCTTATGTTTTAAAAGAGACCATTATTTGTTTTATTTTTTCATTTTGTTTTTTTTAAATGATTTATGAAAATATTTTGGCATATATGGTGATATCTTCGGTAAAAAATCATTAATTTCATGACCTAGTTTAATATTCAGAATGGTAATTTTAATCAGAATTCATGGAAAAATGGATTTTTTTTCTTTTATTTTTTGTACCTTACTGATATTATTGTACTTGTCTCACATGTTAAAATGCTTTTACTATGGATTAATGACTGATAAAGAAAATAATGATGTCTATTTAATAGTCACGATTATTTTTCACAAGAACAAATCACATATTGTTTATATTTTTTATATATTGGGAAAACAAATAATGACTTAAATTTAAAACTTTAAAAATATTTGGTTTTGTTACATAAGAGTAATGACCAGAGTTTCTAAAATAAAAAACCTAAAATATATTTAGGAATATAAAGTTAATTCTATTCTAAAAACACATAAATATGTAATGTTTAAGGTCGAAACCTAATAACTAATAACAGATCACATGTTTAGATGACAATAGAAGCTAGGATGTTATTTGAGATTAATTAAAAAATAATCTATAACCACAAGTATGCTATAGAAAATTGAGATTATTTTTGGATAAATATACATAGTTAAATAATGGATTATCTAGTTTAGGATATATTAGCCTATATCCTTCATGGAATATGGGTAATTATGGTTAATTTGAAATACCCACACTAACTTGTTTTAGTAAATGGCTAGTTCCATTAGGAACAAAACTAAGAATGGATGTGAAGAAAAATATCGTGGTTTTCAGAATGAGGAATTGAATGTAATGGGAGATGGAGTGAAATATCTTGAGTTTTTTATTAACCATCTATCATGAATTTTGATTGAAAACATAGACCTAGGTGACTTTCATTATGATCAAAAAAATAGAAAAATAGACATCCATAGAATTTTAGATCATGTATACCTCAAAGTTAAAAATATTAAATGACCTATGTGTCATGATTGTGGGAATAATCACCCAATATAATGTCCTAAGATAATTGGAAGATTTTTTTGTTTGTGGTAAAAGGGGACATAAAGCAATAATCTTCAAAAGAAAAAGAAAGTGTTTAGTTAACTCGATAAATGGGAATAGAATTATTACCTAGGTATCAATTGAATTTTTCAAACTTGAGTTTTTTATTATTATGAAAATCAATTTTCCTAGGGTAATCTCAATAATGGGATCAACCTAACAATACAGATAAATTCCTATCAATGCATATGGTTTCCATAGCATGAAGATGAGGTAACAACAAATTACTTATGATAAGTATAGACCATATACTATATTATGTTTTGAAATTTTTACATATTATTACATGAATCATTTTATGTAGGGAGTATGTATTATGGAATAATATGGGAAGTTATGGTTAATGGATTATAAAGAACAAGGAGTGATTAATTTGTCTATAATAAGGGGTTAAATTGTTATGGTGTAGTGGTATATTTAAGTGTGTTAAAATGTTTAAATGAAAAAAATTCTATTTTTGTGTTATATGTGTTGGGAGTACATTAGGATAAATTTATAGAGTATTAATAAGAAGTTTTATATTATATTTTTTCCTATGTTTAACATGTGAAAATGATATTTGTTCGAGAATTTAATTTTTATTTTGTGGATATAATCATAAAGGAATTGAATACATTATGTTTTATAATAGATTTGGTTATTAGGATTATTTTTTTGGATTTTGACCATATTTATTGTAATTTTATAAGAATTCTATTATTAATGTTTTTATAAAAAAGGGAAATAGGTCACATCCAGTAAGTATATGGGTCTTAAACCCACAACTAAAGTGAAAAATTGGTATATCACCAACCACTAGCCTATATGATGTTCAAGTTAGTATAACATAATTTTTTTAACTCAAACGGTTTAATATATAATGATTAAGTTGATTTTGGGATCATATATTTTATCATATATATAGAAATGGGGTTGAAAACTGATTTCAATATTGGTTTACTAATGTTATTTTTGAATAAATTATTAATTTTAGGAATATTATATGTTCAAGGTAAACAAAACAGTGTGTGGTTTTATTTAAGGAATAAAGGTTAAGTTGTGTTTTAATATTTCTTTGTGGTAATTCATGTTATGTATGGAAATGATAATATATCATGGATATTATATTACTACGGAATATAAGTTATTAGTATGAAACATTAAAATTAATTGGTGGTATTTGTTGAAAAATTTTAAATCATTATTAGAACAATATCAGATAAACCATTATGTTTTTTTGGGTTTAAAAATTATTCTATTACATTTTGGAGAATTTAAAATGTATATATTTATCAAATGATCTAAGCTTAAATTTTGGTGTTATTATTAATGGCTTGACGATTAATATTCATTTCATCATATGGATATTAATTAATTTTGGGTATTATCTTACATTTTACTATCCATTTTCTATTTTCATAATATCTAAAGGCTGGAAGAATATCATGTTATCCTTTTATGGACTTTTGATCCGTTAAAAGATTATTTTACTAGTTATGGAATGAAAAACTCCTATTAAAAACCAATAATTTAGATAGAAATATGATATTTATGTTGAAATTGATTAAAGTTTAAAGTAAACACATTAAGTATGTATATTTATTAATGTTCTTGTTCTATATGGTAAGTAATTCATGAAACCTATGAAAAGGATATAGAAATTTATTTTTCCCCTATTTTGTTAATTTTTTAATGAAATGATAGTTCTTTCCATAGCCCTTCAGTTTATCATTTTTTGGATGTTGAATTTAACATTATAATTCAATTTCCAATGATCAATGATCTCTATCACTCTAAATCATTATTTGGGAATTACAGAGTTCTCTGATGTCAAATTCTTTACTTTCCACCAATTTCATCATATTTATAAACCTATTATTTGTTAATGTATATAACCTTCATACTTCTATTTCTATCTTATAAAGTGTAATTTTTATCCACCATTTTGATGATGTGGGAAATCTAGAATTTTATTTAAAAATTTAAAACTATTTATTCATGAGAAAAATTTCAAATTTCAATGGAAACAATTATGAATTTTTGGAGAATGTAAAACCCTGAGATTTCAAAATAAGATCTTTACATTCGATATTCTATAAGACATACAGTATGAAGCATTTAAAAACACTGATATATATGAATTTTATAATATATATATATGTTAAATTAGAAGGTATAGATAGAATTATCTACTTTATTAAATTTTTATAAAGTCCATACTATATATATGTATTAATAAATTTATTGGAAAGAATCACACAATTTCTAAAAAAGACATTTTATTCTTCAAAAAAATGTTTTCATTAAATATAAATTTTATTTCTTCTTTTAATAATATTTTAAATTATATTTATATTGATTTTATAAAATAATATTATCATATGAAATTTATTTTTAAAATTATAGTTAAAATTTATATTAGGGTGAATTGTTTGGATTTTTCAAAAAATATTGATTTTAAATGAATTTTGAAAATATGGATTTTTGTAAAACAGTCATTTATTATTAGTAAACTAATTAATTTTAAAATACCACTGTGATTAAAAAATTATTTATTTTAACATAATTATTCTTTTTTATATTAATCTAATTATTACATTTTAATTTTCTGTACACTTCATTTTAGAATAAGATTCTTTTTGGTTTTAAAAATGGATTTTTCTAAACATTGTTTTAAAGTGAATAATATTTCTCCATTTTAATTATATAAAAATCCACTAATAAAGAATACATTAAATTAAATTTATATATTATATATCTATAAATATAATATTTTATTTATATAATTATCATTACTAGTAATTGAGTTAATAAAAAATCATATTATTCTTTAAAAATACATATGTTGAAAAAACCACTTTTTGATTGAGTTTATGTGTTTGATTTTTAATTAAATTCTTCCACTTATATTAATTTAATTTTGTAATATTTATTACATATTTTTAATCGGAATAATTTATATTAAATAATAATATTAAGTTAATTTTTTGTCTTATTGATTACTAAAAATATTTAAAAAAAATTACTATAGTTAAGGAAATAATGTGTTTACCAACGGGATAAACTAAAAAGGTAATGGTTAAAATGTAATAACAAATATTAATAATTCAATTTAATGTAATTTTTTTTACCTTACCTCGTCTAAGGATAAATAATGGCCCATTTTTTTCCTTTTGGTATGAGAAAAGAATGGGTATATATATGTTTTACAAAATTCTGAGTATCTCCTCTCTCCTTATTATAAAAACCCACACCTTGTCCTTTATTATTTACACCGCCAGGACATTTTTTTAGGTAATAAAATACCATGTAAATTCATTATTTCCCTCACCACATCTTGAAGTCCTTTTTTATCATAAATTCAATTTATGAAATATTTTTGTGTAAACCATAAGTTGTCGTCTAAAGAAGAGGTACTGTTCTTAATGGAGCATTTATATTTAATTTCTTCATCACGTCCCTTCAAATAATACTCATTTACATTGATATAAAAACGAAATTATCTACCATATATTATAAATTTATTATGTTGATATCATAACCAAAATATACATCTTATTCCATCAAATATTAAACAAAACCATCATTAGTGTGTATGACGAACTACTGCCTCACAACCAATGTATTTCATTTTTCATAATCACCCATCATAGTATATTATAGTGATATATTTAAATTATATATATTATATATGTAAAATAATTATAATTTATGAATTATTTTATCACATATACCAACCAAAATTTTATTATATAGGGGATACGATAAATTTGCATGTTTATACAGTGGACAACCGTCTCGTGAAGCGATGTGATTCATTTGAAAAATATTCTTCAAATATAATTTCATAAGTATAATATTAAAGAATATATTATATATTAATGAAAAAATTAGGAAATTAATTATCTATTAATTATCTATAAAAAATATATAATTTTCATTCTTACACTGAAAATGATAACATCATTCGTGTGTACGTGTGGACTACCCCCTCTATGAAGCGATGTGTTTTTTTCCATAACCAAGTAATGTAGATAATATATATAGTATAAATAAATATATAATATTTTATTTCTCTTTAGGTAACATATTGATTAACTTCTTTTCATAATGTGGGATGAAAAATTGAAATGTTACTCATGCGTATTAACATTTTATTATCTCCATGATTGTTATGTTGTTAATTTTTCATAAAAATAATTCATGATTTTTTTCAAAATTATATTTTAAAGAAATATATCACTATATTTTAGGATTACTATTCCAGATATTTTGAAATAATTACCCCTTTGACCATAGTCAACCTACTAAATTTATTTTGGACATATAAGTGAAATATGATTAAAATAAATGACATAAACATAATTTATTAAGTAATTGTATTTAAAAAGTTAATATGTAAAATAAAAATAATAATAAATTTTAAAAAGGTTCTTGGAAAATAACTGTTATAATTTTATTATTTGGGATGACAAAGAACAGACGTGACAGATCATATGTGGGGTAAGAGACCAGTTTACAGAAAATCTCATTTTAAAATGTAATATAGATTTGACTTCTAAATATTTTTCTTCTGTATTCTTTTAAATTTTCTAGAATTTTATTATTTATATGTAAATGGATGATAAATTTCATTTTTAGAATATTTTACTTTATTTAAAATATTTTAAAAAATGAATGAATCTTTATATGGTTTTATATATTGGAAACTATAGTTTGAAAACATTCTTCTAGAATAATTCAAATATTAATTTCCTATATAATTTACTTCCAAATCCATATTCTTTAAAAAATTTATGGTTTTATTTATATTGAAATAAAATGATTAAAAAATAAATATTATCTTTCTTTGGAAATTATTTCAAAGGTATATAAATGGAATATTTTTTACAAGTTTTATATGAATCCTTTTAACAAAAATACAAAATTAATGTACAATTATAATATACAGGGTGAAAATATCTTTTCCTTACACTGTAAACATTATGGAACTTATAGATTCATGTATAATATTTCATGATTACTTTAAATAAATACCATTTTCCCCTTTTCTTAGTAATTTGGTATTGAAAATGGGTTTTTGAAGGGGGTGGATATTTTAATATCTGAAAATGTTTTCTTATGGGTGAAAAGAATATTTTTAGAGTGTAATTTTGAAAAATATAAGGTTTTATGAGTTCTGATTAATTTTTTTTCTTTGGAATTATGTTTTATTGTTTTTGGTTTAATTGTAAACTCAATTATGGGTGGTCACATTATTAACTAATGATGGATAGTTACATTATAAACAATGGACTAGTATTTACTCTATAAATAAAGGAAGGGTGGGTTTTTTATAACCCTCTAATTCATTGGGTATTAAAGTCGACCGTATGGACGTTTTTTTATGTATTCATGGAATAAAATGATTATTTCATTTATTTTACACCCCATACAAAGCTTTTTTTATCATCCCATGTTTTAAAATAATATTAATATTGTTTATGGATGAGTAAGGGAATGTGTAATGTCATTATGAATGTTGTGAATATATTTCAAGAAAATAAATCATGTCTTATTTAAAAAATTTCCATATTAGAAAAAATAGGTGTACATAATAAGTGTCCACATTATGAATATATTTTATTGTTATCTGTGATTGAGGATAAAATTGTATAAAACTATAAACCAAAATGGTATTTAATAATATAATGTTAATTATAGTCTAAAGAAACTATAATATGAAATGATTATGGTTGGGTCCTTATAGTTGTCTTATTCCAAATGAACTCTGCAAGAGTTGGGCTATTATCCTCCTAAGAAACATTACCTGGAAGTCATCATAAAAATGGGAGGTACATATCAAATAGGATGTTAATGTTCCACATAGATCCACAAAAATAAAAACTCTTCCCAACTAATCATTATCCTCTAATCCGGTTTTTTATTATATACACACCTTAAAAATATTCTTTATCCTAATAAAAAACTTCAGTTGATTTTGAAAATGGATGATTTGGAAAATGTCATAGAGATATTCTTAATTATATTTTCTAGGTTGTAGTATAAAATTTTCAAAATAAATTTCTAAAAATACACAACAAGTATTTAAGAAAGGAATATGCCTCAACTAATACATAGATTCATTGCTTACACTCTCCACCAAAGGCTGTGTAGCATTCTAAAACATGGGATAGTCATAATAATATAGTACAATAGCATTACACCAGAAATAAATAAAATTTATAGGAATGGGTCCCCACAAACCACTCAACCCTAGAGCACCAACCCATTCCTTATCCTTAGAAAAAATTCCTCACACTTTTTTCACTATAGTCCTTGAACCAAACAACTTTTAGAATTCAACTCTACTTCCTTAACCACTCAATTAATATCTTTACAAAACAAATTCTTCAAATAAAAACCTTTTTCTTGGATCCCTACATGGTCTATCACTAAATTACAAATCGTAACATGAATCTTACTACATATCGTTGAATATCGTACCAGATATCTCAATAAAAATGTTGTGACCACCCTCTCTCATAGGGCAGAAAACATGAAAACAGGAAAATCAGGTTAATAAAGTAGGCCCTAAATAAATGTACACTCTCATCTCCTTTCTATTCCCTTGAATATCCCTAAAATTATCTTTCACCCACACTCAGTAAAGGTAACGTTTCTTAAATAGATCAATAAATGTCCCCCTAAGACATTTTTCATGAATCATCATACTTCTTCTCTTACCACATTTGTGCCACATTCTGAAATAGTTCAATGACTAAATAAACATGAAATTTATCTATGGTCTTTACAACCAAAAAAGTCTCATCCTCATTTTTGGTGTTGGACTAACTTCTAATGATCTTTGTTACCTTATTCCTTTTTTAATTTCAACAAGGATTTATACATAGACCTCCCTTCCTCTGTTAAATTCCCTAAACCCCAATTTTTTTAATCCCATAACATTGAAATAGGATAAAAAAGGATAGTATAAACCACAAAAGTACTAAAATAAACTAAAAATAGACATCAACCCATCCCAAAATAACATGAAAAACAAATATAACTCCCAAAAAAACAACAAAACCAAATCACTATCATTCATTTGGCACAACACCACATTATTCAATTTCAGCCTAAAACCACCCCTCTTCCTCAAAACCGTCCACACCACCATTCCAATTTGCATAGATTCCATGCCAAAAATGGCCATAATAACAATTAAAAACCTCCTCCTCCCAATAAAACTACCAAACCATCTCCAATTTTGGCACACAAATCATAGTGACCCACTCACAACAAGAGGATATTTACCACATAGGGAGGCATTGACTGACCCAAAAAAATTTAAAACTTTTTTTAAAGAACATATCCTGATGGGGAAGTGGTTTCCCACTCTTTATATTCTTGAATACATAACAAACATTACAATCATAATCAAAATAAAAATAGGTTCACATAATAGGATAGTGGTCAAACACATTCATCACATCATTTGTAATAATTCATTTGTGTAATTTAAGAGTATTTTCATCAATTTCAAGATTTTTCCAGATAAAAAATTCTATTACCATATTAATGTGATTGGACTTTCATGGGAAGTGGGTGATTACATCAATAAATCCACACAAATAAACATATTCTTAGTAGGAATATATATTATTAAAAGTAGGTCACATCATCTATATAATATTACGAGTTAGGAAATATAAAGGTTCTATGGATTAGGATTCATTATAGAATATCTTATTCCTAAATATTATTTTAAACAACTTCTTATAATTCAATAAAATATTTTCCTCAAGGAAAGTCAACACTTTAATATAGTTCTCAATAAACAAAGAAACCATGAACAAAACTCAACATTTCAAATTCATTCCTAGGGAAGCATCTTCCATTGCATTTAAATAGATCCAACATGTTGCAAATTTAACAAAATCTAAACATGTGTCTTCTTAGGTATCGTGAATAATATTATTAAACAATATATTCTAGTATTATCTTGAAACCAATGACGCACACATCCAACTTCACTTGAATATTTTTAAATACATGGTTCTTATGAATAATTGAAATAGATAAATATATATACAATATACTTTTGAAATTCCCAATATAATATATTCTATTAGATCATAAAATTAAAAAATCACATATTCTATTACTCTATGTCATTTGGTATCATTCTTAAACTAAAAAAATATTCAAACATTTCAGTTGTAATGGAAACATGATTATATACAATAGTACGTGTTACATGAAATTACTCCCATAATAAAATTGAACA
Organism: Viscum album; assembly: GCA_963277665.1. Taxonomy (NCBI): domain Eukaryota; kingdom Viridiplantae; phylum Streptophyta; class Magnoliopsida; order Santalales; family Viscaceae; genus Viscum; species Viscum album. Next base: position 2,140,339,283 of record OY728122.1, on the reverse strand, counting down.
TGATTACAACATTAAATTCATTTATATTTTAGATACAACATATTAAACATGATGCATTCTGTGAAAATAAATACAAAAAATAATATAGTTACCATAACGTTTTTAAAATTTGGGCATTCTCCCATAACCGAACTACTCATAGATACACGTGTGAGGTGCAATAATTTAAATAATATTTGTTTAAGAATCATGAAAATAATATTTTCACTAATTTTAACATATTCAAGTATCAACAGGTTATCATAATAAATTATTATCAGCTTCTAGTAATTTAAAAACAATTCAAACCATTAAAATAGATTTTCAAAACATGAATGCTATATATAATGAGCAATAAAGAAGCACAAGGAATGAAATTTATGTTTTTTATACAATAATATACATAATATAGCATAGAATGGGTTTTATCCATGGTTAGTGAATGAGATTGATTTTTGACTTGGAATGTGATTACATTACTAATAGTTATCACTAAGAATTATTTCAGTCTTACAAAATTTACAAAAAAAATTACATAAGAATTTCTAGCCTAATACATGAATATAAGTTATGATAATATAAATAATAAAGAACTGTATTCATGAAAAAATAAGTTGTAATATTATTCATGTGAATGTTTCTAAATCCGTATATAAATTATCAACAATCATAATGGCCATTTTTCACAATTTTCAAAATAAATGTTCCCAAAACCAAGTTTTACAATAATTCCATAACACATGTCTAAGATAAATTATAAATTTAAAGAAATTCAAGGAATATTAACTCACATAGAAACAATGGTACAACCAAGATTTGTTTTTTTTAAATCATTTATTTATGGAAGTATAAAATCTACTCAATGTAAAATTCCTTATATATTTTTTCAAAATTTTGAAGTTATTCATAACAAAATTCACCGAGAATAATTTTATAAAAAATTAAAACATTAGGATAACAATATATCTAGTTATAAATGTTACGAAATGAAATCTGGAGATTTAGGTTATTTTAGGAAATGAAATTTAATATTAATGTCTCGATTTGGATTAAAATAAATTTATCATGCCATATAGTAACAATTTTACTCTTTTCTTTCAGATTATATGACTAATTTGATAAACAATGACAGTTTTTCAAGAAATATAGAACTAAAGAAGAGTTATATAAGCACGCATACAATTCAAATTTTTATATAAATAATGACCATGATTAATGTACCTCTATATGATTTCTACCATGTAAGAGTTTCATTTTCAACTAAACATTTCATTATTTTTTCTATGTTCTTTGATTAGATCAAATGGGGCCCCAAAATATATATGTAATATCTGGTCTCATTAGTTTACATCACATGTTATGATAAGGTTCCACCAATTCCCCATCAAATGCATGAATCCTAACCTATTTATAACTCTAACCTCCACTATATCTCTCAATACCTATTTAATACCACTTTTTCGTGAACCTCTCTAACCAAAGGTACCCAGCCATGCTCAGTAATAGATAATGGGTGATATTGACCCCTAAATCCTACCTCTAGTGAGAACTGGGTTCACAACTATCCCTAAGGGTATAAATAGGGTCACATATATTGGTTTAATGACCCTCAATGTAATTAAAAGGTAGGATCATGAGATAAGATATCCACCACAAATAAACTACATAACATAATATAAAACAAAGGAAATTAAAACATCCCTTAATGAAAGTACAATGTATAAAATATAATAAAATAATCACAAAAATATATGTTGACTATTAAATCCATACAATATTCCCAAACCAAAACTTTATCTCTAGTGATATATCCTAAAACCACTTAAAAACATTGGGGGTGAACAATTCGGAGTAATCTGTAGGATTGCACCTCTAAAAAGATCAAAAACCATGTCCAATAAATATAAAAGAATGAGAAATAGTAGAGGAAACTAAGAAAACTTTCAAACCATAAGAATTAGTTAGAACCATATATGACCTATGAATAAAACAAGGCTTTAATATCAAAAATAATCAAGAAGAATAAATAAAACCATATCCACCAACCATTTCCATTTATACACATAATATACAACCAAACCTACATTTCATATCCAAACCAAACCACAAGTCCATAATAATCACAAAAACACTTCTTCATTTACTTTAATATTATACTCATCTTAACTCCAACCTATCACCTAGAGTCACTACCACAGAAACATTTATCATGTCGGTAGGATAACACCCACATAAGAATAAGGATCTAAGTATAAGTCAACATAACAAAAATATCAATAACCACCATTCCATATATCCAAAATCATATCCATGTTATCCCACATAACCATATCTTCATCCTCACTGCAATAATTAATATAATTCAATCAATTCTTGAACCATGAAGGTACATTCCCCACCAAATTCATTACATTATCAATAGTATGATATCACGAACATGTAGGGAATAAAACTCATGATCTCTCTCTACTATATATGACCCCATGAACCACAAAATCCTCTCACTGACATCACTAGTTATGTACTATTTACTTTTTACCTCCCCAACCTATGTGTATAAACCACACTTGATATATTACAAACCTTATAAAAATTTTCATCACTCAAAACCATTATATCCCATGAAACTTCTCAAAAAAAGTTCCCATCTTCCACACCACTTCCGGAAATTCCATAAACAACATAATAATAAATCAAAAATTCACACAAAGGAAAACATGTTCAATAACTACAACATCAAACCTAATACTCATATCATAGGGGTTAAATACAATATATTTCCTCAATAATTTCTTTCCATTTTCCCAATTACTAACCATATTTATTTATTAAACCCAAAATTTTCACATTAAAAATCAACCACTTAACCACACTACCAACTGTAATTAAAATGTTCACAATATATTTAAACCCAAACTATTTTTTCTTATTTTTAAAATTTAATTCATCACTACTTAGGAACTATAATAACACCATATAACACATAAACATCCCATCCTTCTCATGATAACAAGCCCAAAAAATGGAACCATTTCACGTCACCACCACTTCCCTTCACAGCCACATCTCTTACCATCCACCCCACCCTCAAAAACCACACATCTCAAATTCTTGTAAACTATTTCTAATATCATATTTTCAATTTTAAAAATACATTTTCACCACATTAACTTCTTTATTTTCAAGGAATTATAACAGAAACTAGAATTTCCATGGGAAATAAATTTATTTTCTACATATATTTTATTTTCTTATTTATGAGATTTTACAATAAACATAAACATCCCCACACCCATTTCATCATCTTGAAACAATAAATAATGACTTTTTAAGGGACTAATAATTTTTAAAACATTGTTCATTTTTTCCATTTTATAATTTTACCATCCTAGTTTCTTTTTTTATGAGATTATTCATTTTGGTGTTCCAAGGAGCATTAGAAATATCATTTGATATAATAAAATAATCAGTTTAAAAATCATATCATTAGATATGAATCCAAGGGCTTTAAAATTTTAAATAACATGAAACCCATGAGGTACAAAAAACTGAACTATTTCCCCATTAAATTTATCTTTATATATGGTTCACGCGCTTCATTTATGTATTTATATTCTTTATTATGATCCTTGTATTCCTTCCCTTTTCAATAAACATAAACATCCAAAAGAATCATAATAGAGTTATTGTAAGGAAAAATAATAATAATATTAACACATATTAATCACAGAATATATGAGATAATCATTAATATCTCACACCTGGAAAACAAGTATCATCTATGATTCAACCAAGATAGAGGAGGGTAAAAAAGGGAATGGAAATGTGGTCATCCCGGATCGTGAATTCTTGTCCAAAGGTGGCTAAAACATGATGAATAATACTCTCAATACTCTAAGTAATAGCTAAAATACTATAGATTTCATAAAGATTAAATTAAATTAAGATGGGTTTGATTCAAGTATTTTTTATATAGTATTAGTAATGTTTTTTAGAAATTATAGATTCATAGGATCTAGAATCCAAAAATTAATTTAGTATAACTCAAATATTCATTTTTTTTTGAATTGAGAATCCCCATTAATATTTTTTTTAATGTTAAAAATCTAAAATAATAAATCCATAGGATTTTATAAGTATAAATTTCATTGAATGGAGATTCAAGGGGTTATAGATCGATGAAGAATAGAATAAAACAATAAAAATAAGAATATTTTTATACCCACAAACAAATCACACACACCGAGAAAGGATATTAGGGTCTTACCCTTATGATATAAGATACCATCACATGGACTTCAAAAATACAAGGTTACCCTTATGCATGGATTATTATTTTTATACATTTAATGTTATTTTATATTTATGTGGCTAGATACACTTCCAAAACTTACCGGTTACCCTATCACTGGTATTCAAAATCAGGGTCAAACCTTATGTGAGCAAATGATGCTTAGCATACCTCTATACAGAGGAGAATTTACCCTTACAATAATATTGGGAACTCAGTCTTGACTATATTTTTTTCTCAACCCACCCTTACATTACCAAGGAGACAACCCTTATGTGAGTCAATACCCTTACGAATGTTTTGACCTACTCTTACATAAAGAACCAGCTACGTTTACATGAAAAGGAGTATATCCTTAGGTAGTTATTAGTGAAATAGGTATACCGTAACATGAGACGTGTCTAAACCTTATAAAAATCCATAAAATTTAAACTTAATTTTACACAATAAATAACATATCTTTATTCAATCCATAGCAACAATATATGACCCAGATACAGCCCTAAAAAAAGGACCTTAACTATATGTATGCACTGGATTTCTTAGTGACCCTTACACAATGATTTATTAACATTATGCAACAAATTATAAATCATGATTCATTTTTTGTAACATAAATTTCATGTGTATGAGTAAATATTTCCATGATAATATTTCATTTTTAATAAAACTAAATTAATAAAAGGGTTTTATTATTACTTTTAATATTTTAAAACACTCTTAAAAATTGTTAATCATTTTGAAACGTTTAAATTAATTCCTAAATAAACATTAAAATCTTAATATGACTTGAATAATTTTAATACCATTTTAAAATAACTTTACGAATTATAATATTTTTTAAAAACAACTTTTTATTTCTATGAAACCTCTCCTAAACCACTAGACATAATAGAGTAAAAAATGAATGGTTTATGAAAATTTGGACCCTTATAATGAAAAATTAAAAATATTATTCCTTTTATGAATCTAATTTTTTTACATTAACCTAGAATCATATTTCATTATGACAATATTCTGATCAAATAATAATATCCAAATCTATTACATTCCATGTTTTTATTCAAGAGAAACCTAAAGTTCTCAATATATGTTTCATCATCTATATAAAATCATTCCATTTAATCTATCCATTTCAAATATATCCTCTCAATATTATATATTGAATTTATTATATATAGAATAATTAATTTTGTTATATCTTTTAAAAAATCCTTACCTCCTCTCCCCTATCCCTTAAGAAAAGGAAAAATATCAATCATGAATTTTTGTGGGCTTCCACCCACATGACATAACGTGCTTCATTTTCCTTAACCACATTAAAAGGATGGTATAAATAAGTAATTTAACCTATAATTATGATATTTAAATAATTTTTTATTTTCGGAAAATAATAAACCATATAACTCTATTATACCATGCTATGGGAATTTAAATCATCATTCATGTGTACATTTAGATTACGACCTCCATGGAAGGGTGTATTATATTTTTCACCACCACCATCATGAATGGTTTAAAATTATAATCAGAAAGTATATAATATATATAGTATTAATAAATATCATGAATATGATTCTCGATAGTTGAAACTAAATTTATTGATATTTATTTTACAATCCATTAATATCGAAAAATAACCAAAAATTAATTTATCGCCTAATTCTTCTTCAAAAAATGTGACCAAACTATCATATAATGGGATTAAAAAATTATTGTTCAATATAAAACATAAATTTAATTATATTTTATTAGCTAATAATGATAAACTTGGATGAAAATATTGGGAATAGAATGCGACATCATAAATGAAGGATGTAATAATTAAATATAATCCTGATGGTAAAAACAAGTCAGGACTAACTAATGTATTCATAAGAAATAATCTTAAATATATTATATTAAATATTAGTTTATATGAATATGTTTTTGAAATAGAGTATTAATATATTTTTTGACAAAGGATATAGAATATTTTACTAAGCCGGGGAAAAGATAAGGGGTTTTTAGGATTCAAATTATTTCATTTGGTCAAAATCACACCTAATTGACTATTATATTTTATGATTTATCTAATATAAACTATGATTAAATTGGGTAACATTTTAAATTTTCTTCTAGAAAAATCATATTTCACACTGAATTACTACACAATAATTATTCAATTAATTAATGAAAGTTGATTTTTCTTAAGAATAATTCTCATTTATTTTAATGTATTTTTCTTCAATATCCAGGCTTTTAATTCACTAAATTTATCACCCTCTCCTAGATGAAACTATTTTTTATCTATAATTATAATTATGGTAAACTTGTATTTTCTTTTAATCAATTATTTTATATACACTTATCTATTTGATTTTTCAAGGAAGTCATTTTAAAATATTTAAAATTATTTTCGTTTCTGTGATCATATATTCTTCTATGTTGCCTTGAATTTTCACATATATTTTATTACTATTAATGAACTATTAATTTAAATTTGTTTTGAAGTAATGTTTAAATAATTTTCCCTTCATATTTAAAAAATTGTTTTTTGGAATTCGACATAAAAATAATTATGTTTTAGGATGATATTAAGAACCAATTTTTCTGAAAAATCATTTGTGTTATGTCTCTTTGATTTTAAAATAATTATTCTCCAATGGACTAGTGGTTCATAAATCACAATATATTTTATCTTTATAAATAATCCTTTTGGGAGATTATTTTTCAAATATCAAATTACCATTTTCACCATGTGGGAAAGTTATGAAATCAATTTTTTATCACATATACTTTGTGATATACATAACGATTTGACTTTAAGTAGAACTCATATGTATAGATGATGGTGGGTGGGGTCCTATACCACCCTAATATAAATTGGATAAGTTTTTATATATCATGAAATAACTAAAAATAGATTAAGGAATTCTCACTCCGCTATTGTAATCAAGTAAAGAACTCATTCTCCATTTTTTGAATCAAGTAGGGATACAAGATCTAATCTGTTATCAGAATCATGTGGTTATTCCAACTCCAGAATGATATTCTTACCAATGATTATATTTTTTACTTCTCTTTTTCCTTTGTTATGAGTAAATAACAAGATATTCCTTATGATTATGGTATTTAATATTCTAAATATATTTTTTATTCTGATGTTACTATTTTATGTTTTTTGGATTTCCATTATGTGTTTCTATGGTATTTTTTGATAGACTTTCTTCGGATTAAGTTTATATTCCATAATATCTATTGCTCAATAATGTTAAATACATGTAACTTATGATCCCATTATCATTTTATTTGATAACTCTCCCTTTCTCATGTCTTACCCCATTTTCATGATCTAATGGTTTGGACTAATAGATGAGTTTCCCATAATGGCCATTCGAGCTCACCCCATTATTATGTTTATATTTCATAGGCTTTGAAGAAGATTATATAATATGACTTGTCTAGAAGATGATATATAGGATAAAAATAAAGGAAAATGTTCATATGTGTTTTAATATACGATTTCTATGTAACATTTCTCTAAGTCGCTAAACCATTATTTCCTTGGGTTGGGTGACTATTCCCTAGCTATATTAATTAGAAAAAGAAATCAATGTAATATTTTTGTATGTTTAACTTGGATCACAATATCTTCCTCATATTATAACCATAATTCTAACACATAATATACTACTAAGACATAAATACATTCTTAGTCAATGTCAATACCGTTTTATCTACGAGAGATAATTCTTTTCTAATGTGATGATAATATCCAACAGGGCCAAAAAGATGTGAATCTATATGATATTATTTGGGATAATCTAAGATATTCTTGGGGATTTCTCATGTAGATAAATTTTCCCTCAAATATTTTATCACATCAATAAGGTGAAAATAAAAAAACTAAAAAACAATAAGCAGTCAAATCAAACAACATCACACCATTAGAATATGTATAATATCCATACTAGACAATAAATTTCATATAACCAATCACAACTGAAACGTAATTCATTGGTATCAAAATAAAATCTTTCCACTGAATTAAATATCGTAAATATATGCAGATAGAACACATCATAACACTCCATGAAATCTATAATCCTTCCCCCATATTTCTATGGACACCGCCTCCAAACAATAATAGACACATTAATTTTTCTAAAATATATTTCATATAACATGTACCCATGTTATGGGTTTATATAAATTAACTGAGAATAAAATTCTATATCTATTCCATGGAAACTCATCCTTCCCAAGGACATAGTGTCTTAATATTTTCTAGTAGTATAATGCATAAATGGATTAACTCTCATCATTTTCCAATATTCTACCATGTATTAGGTTCATCCATATCATCCATGTAAAACAAAAGTTGTATATCCTGTATTGGTACCTATATATCAAGAATTTTAATTCCATGATTTTTTAAATATTTCCCAAGAAAAAAAGTACCACAATTATCTAGAAATATATGTGATACCAGGTCCAATTAGGCCATTTTCACCCCATTTATTCACATATATCGAGGTCCCAAATGACTAATCTGTTAATACTAGGGCACTTAATTATCTTGGGACTCCTGAAATAAAACATACCTCAACCCTCCTAGGATTATTACAATTGACTAACATTATATAACTTTTAAAACTTCATAATAGGTTAAAGATATACAACAAAACCGATACTTTAATTCCATCACACCATCAAAATTTAACACATATATTCCATATATTATAGTCCAATCACGTTTAAAATGATAAAAAATTTGTAAGAATCATCTATTCATGTTGAAATTTTAATAGAAAATATTTATTCTAGAAATTATATCACTATATTATAAATATAATCATCGTTATCACATCTTCAAGTAAAATAATCATTAGACAACCATTTTCACTTTTTGGCTTCACTTTATCTTATTAAACCATCAATTAATATATTGTGATCATGGTCAAATGACTTTAAAATCTCAAATATGGTCTTCTAAAACAAAATATTGGATTTCCATGTTATATATTGAGTTTTCATCAATTTAACCCTTTATTTTCACATATGAACATGCATATTACAACAAAAAATTTATATATAAGACATATTTCTGAATTGAAAACATATTAAATAAATATATCAAAATTGATAATCTTATTAAATGAAATTATTCTATGTAATTTTTTCCTAGACCCAGCAAATATCACAATAAAACATATTTTCTAGCCATTACATTATCATATTTTATCACTTCATTAAAATTCACATCATCTTAATAATTAAAATTTCTATTTTTCTATCTCATAATTTACAAAAACATAGATACAAAAAAATATAGAATATAGACAACATAATTAGTTATAATTTCCATTGAAATATTCCTATAAATTTTATTTTTCAACAATTGTGCTAATTTCCATTTCAAAGAACATATATGATTTGTTATATTATTAAATTCATGGGCTTCATATATATAAAAAAATTCCATAAAGAAAAGTAATTTAATATTACATCATCAAAAGAGAAGATAACTAATATAAATGAGGTTTAGAGCCCAAGACCCTTCATGAACATAAAGACACCAAGAATGTGGTAGAAAAAAAGAAAAAGAGAGGAATTTGAATTACATGGTGACTTAAATAAAATCATAATCACATAAAAATCTAAATTGTCTTAGGTAAAATATAATATTGAATCATCACAAAAAATCCATAAATCTAATCTCAAATTTGATGAAATTGGGCAATGATGCTTGAAGAATTCCGGGGGGTTGAGGTGTCTAATTTCCACTGGATACATGTAAAATAATCCTAGAAAGGAGGAATCCAAAGATAAATATAAAATATCATGAATAAAAGAAGAAAAAAATTACTTTACATAAAAAATATAAATAACATCAAAGGTACTCAATCAACCATCCTTAGATATTTGATAACTTTCCCACCACCTAGTGTAAGTAAAATATCCACCTAATGACCCATCTAGTGGACCTACACCAATTATATAGTAATTGGGTACCCAATACCCCTCCAAAATTTACCTAATTTCTTATACTAGGATTTTACAAAATTATCCTCCCCGATATCCCTCTATAATAACCCTTAGGAACATAAATTTCCAAAACCCATTTCAAATAAGAACTAAAATAAATTAAAATACATAAAATTTAACAAAATTCATACCCCAACGATTGGGGTCATTAAAAACATCTTGTTGAATGTTATACTATGAACATGTAGATAGGGAAAATAATGAAAATATTGGATATTTTTTGAATTCCACCATCTAATATCTTCTAAAAAATGGGTTTCTCAAAGTAAAAGGGATAAACATAGAAAAATAAATTTTGGATAAATTTGAAAATTAGTTAAGGTAATTTTTAAATGAAATAATGTTTTAAACAAAATTTATACATTGAAATATAAAGATATATGGAGATTAAAGATTATTTAGTTGATGATTTTACTACTATATAAAAAATTCTCACTGTATATATTAGAGTTTTTTTATGAGAACTAAACAGATATTATGGTCTTTTAAAAGATACTAATAATCCTTATTGAAAAATATGATTTAATTAATTAAGCCCTCGAAGACTATAACACAAACAAATATCACTTTGATTACCTACAGATCATATTGATTACTTATGAAATGAGTAATTAAATTTATTTCATAATGTAAATGTGATATAAAAATACCCTCCAATTAATTAAAATTGGATGTGATCCAAAAAGAATTTTTTAATGATAAAGAAGATTCTAATTAGGAGTAAAACAATGAAATTAAGTACACAAAAATCATGTCATTTATTTCATGAAGAGTGTGAATATGAAAATTACGGTATTGATGGAAGTTATGACTAAAGTGGTACAATTTTGGGGAAATGAAATATCTCATATATAATTTTCTAATCCTAAAAGAATAATAATATTATTATTATGAAATTGATATTTGAAGGATTTTATTAATCAAAAAAAATTATTTAAAAAAGAAATAATTTTATTCAAAAAATAGTGGAAATAACTTCTCTAACATCATAGATAGAAATTTAAAATTTATTATTAAAGAATGTAATAATATTGATAGTTAATATGATGTTGAAACATTTAGTATTAGTAAGAAATTAATTAAAAAATTATTGATGATGTGATCACAATCGATTAGATAAGAAATGATGGAATAAATTTAGAAATATAGATAGAGATCATGATAAAGTGATTAGGTAGGGAAATTATTAAAGAATTTTAAAATTAGAAAATTTTAATAAAAATATTATGATAAAAACACAATAATATTGAAAAAATGATTTCACAAGTACACAAAATGATTCAATGTTAAAAAATGATAAAGGAAGAAAGAATAATTTTCTCTCTATGGAGAATAAATTAAATGTATCTATATTAGAGATGTTTAAATAAAATAATAAATATATTTAAGTGGTTAACTAATAATTTATGGAAGTTTATTTGAAATTATAAAAAATCAACTCATTATCTGAAATACTGTTCCACATGTCTGGATAAATCTCTAGTGAAAATAGTAATAAAATAGAAATTTTAATGGAATATTGTTTTAAGTATATTTTATTAAAATAAAAGAAAATATTCAGAAATAAAGAAATTCATAAAATCTATTGAGATAAATACTATATATGTTCATAAAAAATGTTTAGGAATGAATTAAATAATGATTATGAAATTCTTGTCGGATTAGCGAAACAATTTGAAAATTTAATCTAATGTAAATATTCCCGAATTTGAGGAATAGTATATTACATTGATATGATAGAAAATATTTTATAAAAGAAAATTCTCATTTTTTCACAATTATTATTATCGTGGAGGCATTATGAAAATGTAAAATAGATTTGGTTCAATTTCTAATATAACTAATACAATAGAAGATATGGAATGAAATGTTTTAGATAAATTCAACTGACTCAAAGAAGAAAAGTCTAGAAACAAAATAAAAAACAATGAATATTTTTTTTATAAATGTTTATGCATAGGTGAAAAATAAAAAGGAACATTTATTTGTGTGAATAAAAAATTTATTGGAGTCCAAATGAGGTAATTTTATTAAAATATTTCCAAAAAAATATAAAAACCTTGAGGATGTTCATTTGACCAAGGGATGTCAATGTTGAATACTTTTTTTAAAAGGTCATCCTCCACTAATTTCACCTCTTCGAAATCATGGGTGATGATATGTTTGAGTTTTGGTATCTATTCTAATCATTCGAACCATCTAGTTGTGAGTGGATAGGCAAGATGTGTGATGTCATTCTAGACAACATGCACAATAGGGGAAGACTCACTTTCAATCCATATGTTGGTCCATCCATTTTGTCTAGGAAGAAATTTCATGGATATGAAAAACATTATTTCAAATTATAAAGCAAATTCAATTCCACATGTTCCATAAACACATCCTAGGATATTTCCTTTATTATCATTGTAAACAACACCATAACCTAATGGGCCTAGGATTCCATTGGAGGCACCATCAACATGGGAATTTATAGACTAATGGTTGAAAACATGGTTCAATAATTATATTAAATTAACAGATTTTTTGACCAAATGGGTTATAAGGATGATTTATTTAGGTCTATTCTCCTATACTAATTGATTATGAATTTCCATATGTTAAAATATTATAACAATAAGATAATATATATTATAATAATTTATTATGTTTTTTAACTCAAAGAATACCCAAACATAATATCCCTAGATCTTGAATAAAAAATTACCATCACAAATGACAAATGATATAAAATTTTTAAGGGTTATTAAGAAGTGAATTAAGTATTTTTTTCTATTAAAAATTAGGGGACTTACCATATTAATAAAGATAGGTTAAATTTTTTTTGATAGAGGAAGTAAAAATTCCTATTATTTGATCTTCAAGGAAGATAATAAATTATGTCATTAAAGTCTTAGACATGTTAGTAAAAAGAATATGAATTATTTAAGAAGAAATATTAATTTATAGAAGTGTGTGAGTGTATAATAATTGTTAGTGGTGGAAAAAATGATTGAGGCCTTCAGTTTCTTCAACCTATATTAGTTGACTTTCAATGTGGTAGAGATCTGAGAGATGATAAAATATCAACATTGAGTGAAAATTTCATTTATATTCTATATGATCCACCACTAAATTCCGCTAATTAAATGTATATTGAGTCTAAGTGTCCAGTTTAAGCATTTTTTGAATTAATTTGTCAGGTGTATGAAAAAAAATGTGTTCTAGAGAGAGATTTAATTAGAACCAAAATACGTGTTCTAAATTGAATTCAATCATAGAAAGGGTATAACATTTTGGATGTAAATATATATTCCAATCTAAAACACAGTGGTTTATTCTCTGAGTGAACATCCCTCTCTATAAAATGCACTAAAATCAAGAATAGTGTCTACACATCCAATCCAAAATAGTCCCCTCACCTACCATATTTCCATATGAGAAATCTATAATAGTGTTGAGCTTGAAACCCATTTTTTAGTGGATCTATTTGAATCATTTTTTGAGTGTCCCATTTTTCATGTTTCTACAATCATCCATGAGCTTTCCATGTAATACTTACAACACGATTTTTAATATATAAAAAAATATTTCAGGCTTCTAATTAGTGAAATAGTCTTGATATTTATACTTCTAAATCTTTGATGAAGATTTATATACTTAGAGGAATATGTATGTTCTAAATATAACTTAATTTCATAAAAATATATAATATAATAATAATATGTATTGGAATAAGAACTATCAACATCAAACCACATAGTAAGAAAGTGATGGAAAGAGACAACGTTAATGGAGAGACATAATAAAGGCAAATGAAACTAAGAGATGAGATGAGCCTTATCTCCTTAGAAAAATAGATGATCCTCTAACTCAACATGTGTATGAAGACAACATTTCTATTGAGCGGAAATATGAAAACCCCTATGAGGAATGGAACTATTCACAGCTAGTGTTTTATAGTATGTATGCAGAACCAAAATTCAAATAATGGTTAGAATATATTTATTCTAAGGATAGTAACTAAATTTTTCTTTCATCTAATGATAATTAAAAAGGTTTAATTTTTTTTAATCTTATAAGCTTATGCATACTAACTCAATCAGGGTGAAAATAAAATTTTTTGGATCCTCTTCCACATAGATTACATTAATGAAATATTTTTATTCATCATTGAGAAAAATTTTGACAAGGGAGGGAAACAACCCAAACTATTTGATGGTCGTATCTAATGTGAGATAGTATGGGAAATATAAAAGGATAAACCAAAAAATTTTCATTTGAAAACATCACCTCACCATTTATAATGATACTCTTTTGATATCAAAATAATGTTTAACTATGTTCTTGGTGAGTCATATATAATGGAAGCAATATTTATTTTTTATTTCAATCAATATCCAACACATTCTTATATTTCAGTCAGGTGTATGAAACCCATAAAAATATTCATTGAATATAATCTAAAACTAGTTTGTCCGGAAATCCCACAGTGGTTTAATCAAAGCTCTAAATTTCAATTCTGCCTGCATGATGGTGATTAACCTAGTTCATATAGCATTCTAAGTGTAAACTTTCTTCTTGGATAGAATCCCAAATGTTGGAATTGATAGTTTATTAAATTTCATTAATGACCCCATTAAAATATTTTTTAAATGAGAGGATATTCATAGGTAGTGTTGTGATTAAACAGCTAATTAAGATCAATATAACCTTGAATGATTGTTGGATAATCTTATAGTTGGCAATGAGGAAACTTGTTCCCTTAATCATGTTTCTAATTTGAAGTAGCTTGAATCATCTAGAAGACAGTGGTTCCCCATGATACATCAATAAAAAACACTCCTTTGAAACAAATCCATTTATCAATTTAACAAGACTATTAAAATAATTACTAAAAATATAAATAATAATTTTATATAGATTAATCATAATCATACATCCCTTATAGTGTCTATTAAACAATTAATCAAAACCATTGATCTAATTATCCAATTAAATATAGAAGAATAGCATGAAATTAAGAAATATTTTTTGACAAATTCATGTTGATCTTTAAAACTCATTAAATGAGAAGATGAGTTTAGTAATGAAAAAAAATATGGATAGCTCTAATAATTGTTTCTCGTGTTAGAATGAACATTTTTTGTGAAAGTGGGATGCCTTAGAGAAGGCCTTCAATTCCTTTGATAAATCAAATAATCCTTCTTATAGGTTAAACTAAGAACTAATTAGTTTAACTACAATGAAAGAACATGTCATAGAACTACTTAAAAAGCCAAAAAAACACAATAATTAAATAATAAATCTCTATTCATGTATTTTTAATAGATTTTCCATATCAATATTATTTACTACATTAGATCTAGTGAATCTCCATTTTATTTCCATTATTTTCTATTAAAATTGATTAATTTCTCCTTAGATGACCCTATTTTTTATATATTTGCATTGCTCCATGGAAATAAACATGGAATATAAGGACATATTTAATCATTTATGATTTTAGAATATACTTTATTGTATATGTTATGTAGGATAATTGGATGGATAGAGGTAAATATCAAGGATACATAACCATTTAAATAAAATTGATAGATGTTACACTAAAAACATGAGAATAATAAACGCCTTTAAAATAGTATTATATGTCCTTAGTGATCACTTTTTTTATGATATCTTATATAGAAACATAAAATGATTCAATAAAGTGTCCACAACCTAGAGAAAGTTTGGGATTTACTTTTTTAGAAGAAGCCTAAATATTTTATAAGTTATGGACAACAACATGGATCACTACAATACATTAATCAATGAATAATTAAATTAGTTTAATAAAATAAGTATCTTAAAATTTTTCATCTTCAACACTATAGTTATGAAATAGGTAAGTTATTTTCATTGGAAAATGGTTTGTTATAATATTTATAATGATATTTTTGTATCTATATATAGAATTATCTACATCTAAATATTTAATTTTGAAACATATTTCCTCTCTATAACTCTTGAATGGAAATAAAATATATTTAGTCATCTTATTTGATCCACCTATACCATAGTTTTTCCCAAATAATATTTTCTTCCTCTAGAATCATGTAAAATAAATAGTTTTGAGAATATCCACCACCTCTTTATGTCTGTTATTGTTATTCCAAAACAGTTTCAGCCATTCATGGAAGTCATTATTTATATTTCTAAGTTTCCTTTGGATTCCCTCCTACACTTTATCATTACCTAGTGATTCCAAGGTTTTTTAACCACTAACATGAACTCATCTAATTTAGATCATAGAATCGGTTAGTTAAAGTATCATTCTTCAACAAATTTAAAATTCAGTTTAACCAGAAGATGTACAAGATAAGAAAATGATCCATAATATTGAGGAACAACATAATTATGAAATTTAAAATTGCCAAACTATTTTCAAATGAATCTATCAAGAATACTCTATATAGTTGTTTCTATATAATTTTTTCCACAAAGTGAACTAAAATCCATAATATCCAAGATCCATGATCATATTGGGTGATAAGAAATATCTAAAGGGATAAATCCCTTTCCTGGAGTAGTATAATCCTTACTTATTATCATTTTATGGATAATTGTGTTGGAATATCCTCTAATTAAGCATGTTTGAGAACATGGAATTAAAGTTGATGTTGTTTTCCATAAGGATTATCTCCCCACTATTTTTCATTTAACATATAAAAACGAAATGAAAATGAATATTTAATTAGAGTTACCATTATTTTGATATACTATGAGGAATATTTTATGGGACCTATAAACATAGGTTTATTCTAGAAAAACAATATGTGATAGTTTTTTAGAATATCATTTATAAGTAAATTGACATGAATCTTAGTCATCTACATGAAAATGGTTTTCTTATATTCTTTTTATTAAAATATAACATGTTTTTATAAATTGGAAGAAATTATTTCACTACTAATATATACTCATTTTTCAGGATATCGTAGACCCCTATCATTCCAAATGTGAGTGAAAAAAAAAGAAAATATGAGTCTTAAACAAACTTTTCCCTTTTATTCACTCATCCCATTTGACGAGATTATAATATGCAAGTTGTATTTTTATTTAAATCTTACAGACATACCCCCAATACCTTATGAGGAATGGTGATCTTCGGTGTTTTCATGTTATTAGTCGAATAAAGAACTAAAATATCATCCTATATATTATCCAAAACATATAATGTATTAGATGTATACAAGGGACCTACTATAACGTAAGGAGGGACTAAATGTGTGAGAATGAGAGGGGGAAGGTCCTTTGGGAATCTAAATTTATAGGTTAGTTAGTCATCCACATGTACATTAGACTGCTCTAGTTGGGAGTATGGACTAATTAATTTTTTATAGGAATAAGAAGTTAAGGGTGTTGTTGGGATTCATTTCAACAATATTATTTATGATAATTCCATGGAGTGTGAGAAGAATTAATTTCCTCTGGTAGTGGAGGGGTATGTAGATGATCAAACAAGATAGGATCTACCAAGATTATACCTATTTTAACCATATCTTAGTGGTTACCCAAGGGCCGTGAAGGTATATCCCCTAGATGAATGGGATAAATGTATCCTAAAAAGATGGATTAAATTTTGAACACACATCAATATAATCATCTGACAACCATGAGATCTAAACATAACCTTGGAAATGATCCTTAAGGATTAACAAAGAATTCCAAATCTAAGGTTACTTCATTTTTTCTATTCAAATTTCTCCACATTTTTGCTATAAAATGTGATTAAAAATATCTTCAATAATCACTATAGTAGTTCCCTTTTATATTCCTAATAGAATACTAACCATCATTTTTAAGGTAAAAAATATTCTATAAGTGAGTGGTGAGAAAACTAGCTTGAAAGAATATACAGTTTATAATTGGGGGGAAAGTTATATCTTTATGAAAATAATGGAAACCATCATACCATATATAGATAGCATTTTAATCTCCATGCAGATAAAATATTGGAAAAAATCTATGACCAGCATCAAAATCATTGGATTAAAAAAATGGATCTCTATTCCACTAAGACTAACCCAAATTACTACTGAAAAGATAACATTACCTTTATCAATTTTTAAATATTAGTAAAATAAGAGGAAGAACCAATTTTCATAGTTCCTAACATTACTTCCCAATCTATCATAAAATTGTCTTCTAAAATAATATGAATGATGAAGGATCTCTTCTTAAAAAAAATTATTGTATTCATCATTGAATGTTTCCACAATATAATAATCCATTTTATTCCATGGAGATGTTGGTAGTCCAATATTGGAATATTGATAAGATTCTATTTGCGGATGTCAAATTTCATACTAGAGACTTCTTAAAACTGAGGCACACTTGGCCTATTATCCATAAGTTTATGACTCGTGCAAAAAACATAAATAACTTAAACCAGTGGAAGGGAATCCAATCCTTAGGATGTTGAAACTTCCATCGACATAGTGATATAAATGATATGGTTATTTAGATATGAATTTTATAAATTTGATGGAATTACATTCTACACCACCGCTGGTGGAAAAGATGGACCTCTATGCCCACAAGGGATTTCAACAAAATATGGATCTAAATCACTCGAGTCCAATTAAATATGAGGTATGGATAAATATGATATTTCTAACCTATATTAGGGATTATTCAAAAATGAGTGAATTATTTCCATATATCTAGGGAGAATCATTTTTTATATGAATATCCTAACAAAAAAGACCAAATACAACGTTCTAAAAAAAGCTAATTTTGTAAATTCTTCACACACAAAATATTGAGATTCCAAAATCATACCAATATGATATAATTCCTTAACATTATTATAGACCTATTGAGAAGAAATAAAACAATATTGAAAAGAATTTTATTTATATTTTTGTTTAATTCACTCAAAATATATGCATTATGTTTAAGAATAATAAGTTATAAGACTTGAAATTGTATAAATGTTTTAAAATTAGTACTAAAAATGTGTGCAATTCCCCATTGATGATTACATGGATAGAAAATTATATTGAGTAAATATGTAAATAAATAATATTATATCTAAAAATCATGGAATTCAACCTTATATAGATTTACTAATACCAAATAATGGGATTTTCTGAATGGAAGAACACGATCTTATTAGAAATGTCTCACACTATGATAGATATTGAAAATAAATCTATATTTTCCTACTAGAAATATATTTAAAATAGATTTTGATTAAAAATATTTTCATGTGACATCATAGTTAAAATATAACACTATTGGGGATCTCCCTTATGAAAAGGTTGAATAAATTGAGGAAGGATGACTATACCAAGTATGTAAATGAAATATACTTAGGATAGGTATAATAATTTTTCCCAAAACATCCCACGTTCGCACAAGTAAACACTACATACAGCACCTATAATCCCAAGTGTAACACAAACATCACACTCACACACATAATTTTTCTACTAAAGTACTATCACTTAGGTTGATGAATTTTATTTTCAATAGGACATTTCGCCACCAAATATTTTCCATTGAAACATAATAGGAATGAATAATGATTTTCCCACCCTGGTCCCATTACCATTTCTCTATGATGATTTTATATAATTATTCAATCATAGAATCATGATAAATTATTCAAAAGTGTGGGTAATTTAGTTTCAAGTGGGATTTAAATACGAAGAAAGATTATGAGAAAACACTTCCACCATAGAAAATAAATAATGGGGTGATAAACACATCCCCAATAACACATTTGAGTACTCTTAATTTATAGGAATACATCATGACCACCAATTACTAGGGAAAATATTTACTCAAGTTTGATTTCTCAGAATATCTATTATAATTAGTACCACTATGGTGACTCATCACCTAAATTTCAATTGGGAAATGACACTTATTAACCACTAGTAAGGAAATCCATCATGCTCTCCCTCACATGGGAAAAGACTCTTCTTCACCCTCATTAGGGAGAACCATATTTCCCACATCATTTGATAATGGACTCTTATTTTACCTCCCTAGGGTGAATTACCTTTCTCACTCACACATGGGGAAATCTTATTCTTTTATTGCACTAAGACAACCCACTTTTCCCCTGACACAACATGAGAAAATACCATTCTCTAACTTTAATATCACTTGAGAAAATCTCTTTTTATCACCTTAGTATCAATTTTGGGATACCTTTTTCTTTCCCATGTATTTCATTGGTGAAACCATCTTCAATACCATTACAAATGAAAACCATATTCTTCTACATTGATTTCATGGAATCATGAACACCATGGAACCAAAGATAGATAATCCCTTCCCCAAAAGTCTCCAACATGGGGCACATATTTCCAAAAACATCCTATAAAGCCTCCAAATTTTTGGGATCATCGAATGAACACTATCATTGATCCCATTGTTAAAAATATTCCCTTAAATTATTCTACCAAATAGGTAAAACCCTTGGGGAAGTATTATTATGGTTTCCACTGAAAATAGGAGAACCTATCAATACGAAACTTGAGATATATATATGTGATCAATAATGGATTTATTTTCCATTCAACAAGTAATTCCCTATTGGGACTCCATCCTTGAGTTATCCCATAATCATTCTTATATTATGACATAATATATATACCTCTATATCCCACAATATCTACCAAAATGTTGGAAGGTGAAAGGATCTTCCTCTTCAATGGGTATATAACCCCATATGGGTATTTTTTTTATAATGTAAATAACTCAAGGATACAAAAAAGGGTAGACTTGGAACATAATCTCTATTTAAACCTAACTGGGAAACATTTTACCCTTTACTCAATCATATACTATATTTTCTTTCCCATATAGCGGGTAACTCAAGTGAATATATATATCTGAGTTGATCATGCCACTAACTTAATAAAAATTTCCTCAATATAGACATCCTTATTTTTGTAATCTGCAACTCTTAATTATTTTACTGAATCCATATATCAGGTTATGAACTCTAAGGAATCCCCATATATGTATTCCCCACATGATTATGTTCTTTGACATTATTCGTGACACAAATGTTCCAAAAAAACTACATTAATCTATATTGAAAAAAAAATTATCCACATAACATAGGACTACATGAAAATATTCATACCTCATGATGGTAAACAACATGGTGTATTCCTCATAAATGACCAAAAATTGTCCCAATTGAACTATGTGGGTATTGATTACAATTAACCTGCACACATAGGACACCTCCTGGAGGATCAAATACAACATCACAAACCCTATAAATCCATCCTCATGGGTCCATATTGGTCTATGTTTTATTGGTTGAATATTACACAAAACCATAGACATATCTTCATCATATCATACTCCTTATAAACTTATTCTCATGTTTTCCAGGAGTTCCTTTTTCTCTCTAGGAATTACTATATATTTCATTTTGGTCCATATTCGCATAGAGACCATCCTACTCACAGAGAACCATATTTCTTTCTAGTAAAAATAAATCCCAACCTTGCGGGGATATATTATGTTCCAGGTAAACCTGAAGGGTCACTTGTGTTTATATACAACACAATAAATGCAAGGCATATTTTACCTAATCATCAGTAACACATGATTTAAAATTATATAGATCAATCATTTTCACATATTGTTAAATGGTTCGACATTCCCAGATAAGGGAAAAAATGTGGGTTAAAATTCCTTTCACAAGTATTTATTTGAATTTGTTTTCATGGGTTAGATCCCAACACTATCTATACCAACTACCTTTCTCGAAAAATATAAACTCCGTAGTTCCCAAATGTGTGGATTTAAACTAATTTTTACCAAAAATAGGTTTTCCTTAATTGTAAAATAGCAATGATAGAGAAACTTTAAAACCAAAAAATGTTACCATCGATGGAGAACCACTAATACAAACCAACATTCATATAGAGGATATACTTCTAATGAGTATATATGTTTGTATAAATACATGTTCATGACCAAATACGGAAATTGGATTAAAAATTCTTCAACTAGGATATTGGTAAGATTAATAAAATTCTTAAATATATATAAGAGTCTAATATTATGCATGATTCCCCACCAAATAGGTGTGATGAGATTGAACTTTCACCCTCTCAACCAACATGCATTTAGAATCACCACTAGTAAAACCACCCCACTAACTAATTACCATTATAAATAAGTTATCCAACGAAATTTATATCAAACGGAAATATTTGAATGAGTAATTAGTTATTTCTTGTTTATTAAATTTATTCTTTTTGGAACCTGGTTAAAAAAAATGGTAAGCACGACATGTATCCTTTACCTGTGAAGTAGACTGTTCAAGTAAGCCTTTAAATTTTTATATATCATTCTTGGGTTTTCTAATTTCCTGGTGTAATTCCTTTTTTGGAATTTTTGGTTAATAAATACCTTTAATAAAATCATGTAATAACCTAGAAAATAGACATATTCCTCCAAACTAAAAAATAGACACCCATAAAATATTAAGACACTATGACCCACCAATACCTTTAGCACTAGGTGAGACTGCACTATTTTTGTAGTACGACCTCAATAGTGTAATCATAACTCTACGGGATGGGTGAGAATCCCTCTATAACGTAAAGACATTCCTAGTATCAACTTAGTGAATTGTTATAAAGGATTGGTTTGAACCAATTTCAACCATCAACTATCTCAAGATGCTCTATTTATAGTAGACCCACATGTACCACTCATGCCTAGGTGATGGTGATCTTGATTAGGATGTAAGTTGAATCCTCACCTTAGAATAAGAGACATCTATAAGGGCTCACGTTAGTAGAAAATAGCACAATTACAAAAAAAATGGTCTTCCAGTGACCCATTAAGGATTGTAATCGATAGGTCTTACTCAAGTAACATAGACCTAAGAATACAAGAGATCCCTCCAAGGGAGGTGAGTTGTTAACCACTGGTTGTAGGAACATATCATTTCTTCAGTTGAAGAATCCCACCAACATACCTTAGTGGGTACTAATGATCAAGAAATATCAATGTTTTTCTCACTATGTCTAGATGAATACACTAAAAAACAAAATGGGTAGTGTGCTAATATATCCTATTAGTAATCATGGGAAGACACATATTCCATCCCCCACCCATAAATCTCATCCACCAATATCAGTGGTAATTTTAGGACATGAGTGGGATCATATCCCCACTCCCATAAAAAAATAGGTACATATCCTCATTTCTACTATAAAGGCCCCTAAAAATGTCTTAGAGGAAATATATGGGTAGGAATATATAGTAAGTCAAATTATAAAAAACTACTAAAATATCCTTATAGTGGAAGTTGAAGATGGAATCAGTATATCATAGTTACCATAAATGGGTAGGCATATAATCCAACCCCTTACACTAGAGTAGATCATCCACATACTTCATTATCTAATCGTGGGTAGACACATATTCATACTCCCATTCAGGAGGATCATCTACACACACTAGATAGTAATGAAAAAAATGTAATTATCCAAATATATCAATTCAAACTAGATTTCATCATCCCATTATAATGGACACTTCTATATCGGGTCATATTATTTCCAAATCTTCAAGGAATTATTGGCATATTTCAATAGCCACTTAGGAGCAAACATATCTTCTAGAAAATCTAAAATTCATAGAAGGGAAATATCTTACCATTATGGAATATGCGAATAAATACCACATTCATACTTATTCATAGAAATCTCATTACACTATTTTCAGAGAAATATATGATTCACTTAAGAAGGCTCCAACACATGATTATTTCTGTGCATAATACATGACCTCAAATACCTTTCCGTGACCATCTATGAATATTCCTCTCCAAGGGATTCCCAACACAGAAGTGTATGCCCACATCCATGTCCTACTCAATATTTGAATTCATGAGGCCCTAAAACGTCATTCAATAGTGGAATAAGTATATTCCAACTCATCCTTATATATAGGAAGTAGTTTTATTTGAGAAGATAATCTAGAAAAATAATTCTACTAGAATATATTGAGATTATTCTCTGAGTTCTCACCATGAAGGTTCTCCCCATGGTGATATAATGATCTATCATGGGAATTCATCCCATGAAGTGTGCTATATAAATACACCTCATTGCCAGAATATCACACAACAAGAAAATCCCCCCCCCCTTTATACTATACTCCAAAAAGGTCCTCCAACACACAAATGATGAAATATACCCAATCCAACGGAGTACTCATTCATTATGGTAGTCCCCTCCATAATTGATTTTTTTGTGAATATCCTCTCTATAATGATATGTTACTTCGACAAGATGGACCTCCCTTGAAAAGGTAACTCTAATAAATCACGTATATCTTGAAACACATGAGATAATGATGTTAAATAGACTAATAATACTATCTATAAAGTGATATATTATTTCTCATTTAGAAGACAGCCTAAGAAAGATTTAATTTCCCTAATCACCTTTAGATCACTCATCTTCTACTATAATAGAGAAGATACCAACAGATCATGATACCATCGGTAAGGTAGTTGGGAAGTAACCATTTTTGCCAAATCTAGTAGAGGAATCATTCACTTTTGATGAAGATAATACTATGATAATGCCAAAATAACTAGCCAATTAAAACATACTTTTTTATGATTTCACCAATAGTTATGTCTTACTATAACATTCTAGTGAAATTTATAAAGTAATTTATGCAACATCTTTATCTAAATGTATGGAAAACCCTAAGTCAACTAATGTTAAAATACTTACCATATATTAAATTTTCAAACCATATTAAAAAAACAGAATAACTTCCTTAAGGGATTGACCTTGATTCCCTTCACATAACACAACCACTATGACAAAATGCGGATTTAGCGGCGGTTTTTTTCATTTCACAGCAGTTTAAACTGCCGCTAAATCGATTGGCAGCGGTTTTGAAAAACCGCTGCTAAATTGTGTGTCGGGAAACTATCCGTGGCTATTTTCAAAACCGTCGGAGAATGTTTCGCGGTGGTTTTTTAGCAGCGGTTTTTTGAATATTTTGAATTTTTTAAATTTTTTTATTTTTTTATTTATTTTTTTATTTATTTATTTATTTATTTATATTTTATTGATTTATTTATTTTATTTATTTATTTTATTTTATTTATTTCGTATTTTATTTATTTATTTTACTTATTTCGTATTTATTTTATTTATTTTATTTATTTCGTAGTTTATAAATTTATTTTATTTATTTATTTTTTTTATTTATTTTATTTTATTTATTTAATTATTTTATTTATTTTATTTATTTTATTTATTTCGTATTTTATTTATTTATTTTATTTATTTTATTTATTTTATCTATTTTATTTATTTATTCGTATCTATTTTATTTATTTATTTCCTATTTTATTTATTTATTTCGTTTTTATTTTATTTATTTCATATTTATGTTATTTATTTAATATTTATTTTATTTATTTTGTATTTATTTTATTTATTTCGTATTTATTTTATTGATTTCATTTAATTCGCATTACTTTATTTACTTTATCCGTGTATGCATGCTCATGCCCATGAGCATGCCCATGCAATATAAAGAAATACTACATTTGGTGAGATTTGAACCCTTAACCTCTTGCATATTTTCCAAAGACTTTACCACTCTAGGAAACTCGTCATGTGGTTAATAAACAGAATTTAATAAACTTATATATACAAATTGAAAAAACAAATAATACATAACTAATAGATATAAACTCAATAATAATTAAACAATAAGCAATAAGCTATAATTAATAACCAGTATTTAATAATTAATAATTATTGATTTATAAGTTATTTATTGAGTTATTTGTTATTATTTACTGTTTATTATAATAAATAACAAATAAATTATAATAATATTTACGTAAATTATAAAATTATGAAAATACAATAATAAAATAATAATATTTCGAAATTAAAAGAATAAAAAATAAAAAATAAATAAAAAATAATAAACAATAAATAATAAATAATAAATAATAAATAATAAATAATAAATAGTAAATAAATAACAATAAAAGATAAACAATTAATAATAAATAATAAATAATAATAAATAATAATAAACAAAAAATAAATTATAAATTATAAATTATAAATAATAATAAATAATAATAAATAATAAATAATAAATAAGAAACAATAACTAATAATAAATAATATTAAATATTAAATAATATTAAATATTAAATATTAAATAAAAAATAATAAAAAACAAATAATAAATAATAATAAATAATAAATAATAATAAACAAATAATAAATAATAAATAATAAATAATAAATAATAAATAATAAAAAATAATAAAATAATAAATAATAATAAAATAATAAAAAATAAAAAATAAAAATAAATAATAAAAAACAATAATAAATAATAATAAATAATAATAAATAATAATAAATAATAAATAAAAAACTATACATAATAATAAATAACAAATAATAAGTAAATATAAATAATAAATAATAATAAATAATTAATATTAATAATTAATAATTAATAATAATTAATAAATAATAATAATTAATAAATAATAATAAATAATAAATAACAAATAAATAATAAATAACAAATAACAAATAATAAAAAATAAAAAATAAATATTAATAAATAATAATAAATAAATAATAAATAATAAATAAATATAATAAATAATAATAAATAATAATAAATAATAAATAATAAATAATAAATAATAATAAATAATAAATAATAAACAATAAATAATAATAAATAACAAATAATAAATAATAAACAATAAATAATTATCAATAATAAATAATAAATAATAAATAATAAATAATAAATAATAAATATGAAATAATAAATAATAAATAATAAATAATAAATAATAAATAATAAATAATAAATAATAAATAATAAATAACACATAATTAATAATTATAATTAAAGAAATAATAACTAATAAATAATAACTAATAAATAATAAATAATAAATAATAAATAAGAATAATAATAAATAACACATAATTAATCATTATAATTAAATAAATATTTAATATTAAATATTAAATATTAAATAATAATTTTTAATTTTTAATTTTTAAACTTTAAATAATAAATAATAAATATAAATATATTTTGATAATAAATAATATATAACCAGTGACAAATAATAGATAATAAATAAATTAAAGTATATTATAAATAACAAATAATTAATAATTAATAACAAATAATAAATAATAAATAATAAATAATAAATCAAACACATGAAAAGTATAAAAAGGCATGATTAGGGATGAAAAATTATGAAAAGGCATGAAAACAGATGGAGTAGCATGAAGAAGAAAGAATTAGAAAGCATGAGAATGCAAGAAAACTCATGAAAACTCTGGAAAACCCCTTAAGAATTCAACATAATCATCATAATAACCCACAAAAACCCATTTATAAAGATAACAAGTCAGGGAAACCCAAATAAACAGTAATAAATCGAGCAACTGTTAAAACCCTTCAAAACGGTCATAAAGTGACAAAAACATTGGACTCAGATTAATAGAGATAACTTGTGATCTGAGAGTCCGTTCTAGATCCGCGACCAGAAAAATAAATGATCCTAAAATGACCTTCGAGCTGATAGGTGAAAGATACTAAATTGACTAATGGATCGGAAGTTACGACCATTTAAAAAAACTGACGTGGAACAGGTGCTAAAAACGAGGCATCGAAAAACATAACAAACCTGATATCCACTAAAAAGGATATAATGGATGATCCAGGAGTCCATGTGGGCGCCGCAACCAGTCAAACTGAATCTTAGGGAACGAACTACGATTTGGAACGTGGAGGAGTCTGAACTGACACACGGATCGAAAGTTAGGTCCGTTTGAATACAAGTTTGACGGGACACCAATGAAGGAAATAGGGTTTCAGAGGTATTTGGAGGGTTTTGGGGTCGAAAAAGAAGGCACAGTCTTCCTTCTGTCAAATTGGTGTGTAGCTCTCTTCGCTGGCTTCGATTTGATATGTGGTAGAACCAAAATGGACACCAGGAGCGAGAGTTTTGGTCATTTGATGTTAAAGAACTTTCTTCAACTTTATTATAACTATCATATCATCCGCACCTTAGACCGTCTCAACATTTTGATTATACATGCCTCTATATCTCTTCATGAGCTTTGATTTGACTGGTCATCGCGCTCCAACGGATGCCCGGATCAAAAGTTATGGTCGTTTTAGTGATTTTCAGGGTTTCTCATGTTTTTGATTTTTTTTCCTTTCATTTCGCGGCAGTTTTACCCAAACCACAGCTATTTTGAAGTGGTTTTTTAAAAACCCGCCGCTAATCCTCAAAAATATTTTTAAAACATCTTAAATAAATTAAAAAAAAATTAGAAATTTTGCAATGGTTTTTAAACAACTGCGAAAAAACCGCAGTAAAATAGCAGCCCGAAAAACATTTAGCAACGGTTTTTAAAACCATCGTGAAAAAACCGCCGTGAAATGACCGTTTTCCAGTAGTGAACAACCAATATTGGGAATGTTGTGTGGATATTTCCAATTTACAAGACTCAATTTTCAAAATATATTTCATTAATTGATCATTGATACTCTATCTGAAATACAGATCAGAGGATATAGTGATTATGGAGTGATGAAATTAACTCCACTCCCCTGTCAGAAAATTCATCCAAGAGAGGGATTATAAAATTTTATCACTTAGGTCCAAGTCTGAGGCCTAATACATTCACATTATCAGTTCGCCACTCAATATATTCACATCATCGCTATATACGTGAAATAAAAACCGTATTTGGCACAGTCCATCAAGAGACTACAACACGAGGCAAAAAACTTTTTAATAGGATTACCATTATTGAAAAAATATATTTTGATGATGTTATACCCTTTGTAGATAGGAAGTCACATTCCAATCACACACTGTATCCCTATCATATTGAAAAAAATATAATGAAATATAATAAAAAATTTAGTCGACGACACATTGATATTTATTTACCCCCATCCTATTTAAATTGGGGACATATTACCTCTACCACAAACAATGGGATAATTAAATCCTTGTAATGTCCAAGATTTTATGATGGTGGAATTATTCCATACCTAAGAAATAGTTCTAGGGTAATTTTTATAAAATACTCATCCAATTTAATAAAATTCATTTCTCATTGAGATAGGAAACACATCAAAAAATATTTCATTCTTATTTCTCCCTTTACATAATCAATCTCTCAATATGGGATGTACTTCGGAATGTTTTTTGAAATATTTCTCAGGATTACACTCCAAAACCCAATCCTACGAGAACATTAAAATGGGAAGTAAAGGTCACACAATTTTCGTAGAAATAAATAGAGTCTAATAATTGAAATACCCATGTGGATTGTGACTCTCTTCTTGACATATATAGAAAATATAACAAGTCTCCTAATACATTCTATAAGGACATATATCCACTAGAATGATACATATTGGTGAATTTCATCAATGGTAGAAACACTAATGATTCACAACATGATTCTGACATATAAAAGTCGGACATGGAATTTTACATACCAAATTTGGTCCACACTAAAAACATGAATAAGGTTTCTATTACCATCAATAAAGTCACAAATAAAATCTAGTATCTCCCCTAAATGATCTATTATAACCTATCTAGAATCCTCCAGCCAATGAAAACTAAATGGGTGTGGCTACATCTTACCCATTACCAGAAGATGTTGAACACCCTTTTATTAAAGAGAGAGTTCCACAATATAATGTAGAGATAATGTAAATAATCCATCTCAAAATTGTCTTAAACATGGGAAATAATTCCAACAGGTTTTACCCCCATTTAGAGATTTAGGATTTTCCTTTATTATATCTCCCTTAGCATTAAGACGCCACTCTATATGTGAGTGAACATTTTAACCATCAAACCAATTAAGAATTAAAATATCTAATCTACCAAGACCTAGTGTATAGGGAATATCATGTAATTCCTCTACAATGTTAGTATGTAAAACCATATTTATCTAGCTACCCCAAGCTAACCCACACTAGATATTAGTAATATACATTGGATAGATGTCCATGTAATGATATTCATGTAACCTCTTCTCAATTATCTAGCCAACTATCTCTCCCAAAAAAATCTTATTCAATCCATTGATTCTACAAAAGCGCAAATGAAGCCCATGGAAAGGTAGCATACACCAGTGTAATAGAAAAAAATCATACAATAAATGGGAGGACACAAATCCTCCTCAAACAATCTCTTAAAATACAATATTCTATAATTTTAATAGAAATAGGGAATTTTAACAATATATTGTGTACATTATATATCAATGTGGTCCAATGCTGGTATTACCCCAGAAACAAGATGAATTAACTCTAACTTTCCTTTTCCAAAGCCTATAATGCCCAAAATTTATCTTTTATAAAAATATAATTTCTAAATTTGTTGTTGGATTGGAAGACCTCCACCAATGATTAACCAAAAAATTATTCTCCATGATGAGAAATACAATGGTTCTTGACCTCTTGAATTCAAAAAAATATATAGAATGAGAGAATATATGACATTTTTTTATTGTAGAAGGTTTTAACCTATTCCATGACAGTTAACGTAATCCTTTTAGAATTGATGGAATCTTATAAGAGAATATTCATAAGAAAAAAATTGGTAGAATGAGATCATTCCCAAAAGGAGAATCCCCTTTTATTGAAAATTTTAACAAAAATATGAATTAATATTTGTTATAATAATCATTTTTCCAAAAATAGAATATCCCTTTAGGCACACCATTTCACCATATCAACTCAAAAGTAGTAACCCCTTTATTATCAATATCATAAAACAAATAGATTGGTTCACAATATGAATGTGTGATTTTGTAGTTCTTGGATTAAGGTGTGTCCATGAAGTTGCTCCATCTTTTAGTCAACATTCATTACATATGAATAATAAGAATTCTGAGATCCTGAACAACGGCATCAGAGTCCTACTCAATCCCAAAATTGAGATAGACTCATTGATTTTCTATACCCACCTCATTGAAAATTTCTAGAATTTATGCATCTGTGGATTTGTTGATTCCACAAGTTCAAGACATATATCCCACTATTTCACTATAGTGATTTTTGAAAATTACACCATAACTATAAGGTAATGGTTAGCCACTTAATGCAAAATCCAGGTGAATTTAACCTAGTTTAGAAATGAAGGAATTCACATTACATGAAAGTTACATGAAATACGAAAATATTTACCTATAATTTCAAAAAAAATTATCATAATTTTATCATGAATTAATTTATAAAAATTTCTTTTTTGGAAAATATTGGCATATTTCACAGCAAGTAAAACAAATACCATGGTTGATTGTACACTAATGGAAGTTACCTCATGTATCAATTTATTCATGAATGTATATATGGTATGAATAACCACCAAAATGAACACTCTAATGACATTGTGAATTTTATGATAAATTGGATGACTAACAAAGGAAAGCAGGTGGTCTTGGGTTTTGTCTGTGTAGTGTTTTAGATTTCAACAAATTCTATAATTTCTATCCATAACACAGATCCAATATCTCACCCTAAGAATAGATGGTTGATGTATTAAATATGATGATTACATATTGGAAGTATATATCATAGAATAATACCAGTACCCTATAAAAATAATCATTAGGAGTTTTTAGAACTTGAGTCTCCAAGAAATAGAAAATACTAATGTAATAATAAAACCTATGATCAATGAAATAGGCCAATTAATTACAATCCCATGCACAACCACATGGTAGAATGCATTTGATGTCGGCCTCCCATTAGAGGGAGATTACAAATCAATGGTATCATCACAATTAATGAATATATAGTTAAAAAACAATTCATTTATTTTGATAGGAAGAACATATTTGAAATTCTGTAATTGCTCTTTGATTGAAAAATTTGTGAAAAAATAAGTACCCTGATATTTAATAGTTTTGAGAAGAGTATTACATGTTTAGTTATATAAAAAAATAAGGATTTATTTACACCTTCCAACCAGTGTAAACTGAATGAAATGATAGAGAAATAGTTCTTAATGGAAGGACAAATAGAAAACTCCATATAATTTATTCTCTCATTTTTTTCCTAGTTCAAAAATATGGATCTCAAAAAAGTAAGAGACTATGAATTCTCATTGATAAGCCTAAAAATGAAATAATACAACAAAGAAACATTGAATTTAAATATATTTTTAATTCCAAGACTATCATGATCAATTGGTTTACGTCATTGCTTCCAAATAATTTCCACAAGTCTTATCTGAAGAATACATCCACTCCATATTTTTTATTGACGTGTTAATACTTTTAATAAGGGAAGGATTCCATTTATAAAACATAAAATAGTTTAATGGAACTAATTTATACCCTCTCTATCAATTTGGTAAAAATTACAAACACTTGTTTCCCCGAAACCAAGGGTCATGAAGATAATTGAATGGAATCCCATATTTTCTAATTTCCGTCTCACTAATGATGTCATATTTTCTAACGATGGAAATAATTCTTCCAAAATATAAGAATTATTCATTCCAACTTTTCTCCTACCCTGAGAACCTCCCAAAATGTAGTACATAAGATTTGTTATTCTTGATGCTTCTTTTTTCACCTTGTGTGGAAAGTTTTATTTTATCCAAATATAATAAGCGAGTGGGGGGAACAAGGCCTCTAGAAGCTCTGATGGGCATAAGTTTATTGGCTACTTCCACAATGAGAATTTTCATGCTTAACAAATCATTATTAATGGATAATATTATAGATGAGATAGGGTGACCTTGCATAAAAAATCAGGTACATTTGAAATAACCATAAAGGGATGAACTGATAAGAACATGGAAATGTTCTGAGATGAGGTGAGTTCTAATGTAATTAATAATGATTTAATCAAAGGAAAAATTAATTTAAACCATAAAAATGAAACCCCAATCTAATTTACCAAAGCATTTTTAATATAAATCTTGAGGGTGATGTTATCCCCATTGGTGGATTTCCTAAAAAGGTTAATCCATTCAGAATAGTAACAAGGAAATCCATAATTGTTATGCCTTTGATGAAACCAAACTAGTTTGGAAACACAATCATATTGGAAATGATTGAGAGCCTGTTGTAATGATCAATGAGGTTTGAATTTTCCTCATCATTGACAAGACATTGAATGAAAACATATATAATATCAATAAAAGAAATGTGTCAATAAAATAGGTTCATGTAGAAAGAGACGACATGGGTATCCAAATGATTGGGCATGCCAATCTAGAGTTATTAATCATTAAAAACATTCTCCAATGGATAGTGGATTCTGCATAGGTGAAGTTGGGAATGAAACCAGTATAAGAGGAATGTGTTTCAAAAATGTTACAAAATGGAAAAGGGTAATGTAAAAAAGTTCCAAACAATGGTGCATTGAAATTTTTTGATTAGAAAAAAAATGAAGGAAGTTGACTGAGAACATGTTATCCTCGTGGTAGTGTTAAATGAACTATTTTCAACCATATCTCCCTCTATAAAAACTAATATTTAATCATAGGTTTCATAGAACTCTAATATTAAACCATCCAATAACACATGCAATTACAAAAAAAATCAATGTATAAAAAGATGAATCCATACTGATTCCCAAGCTCGTTCAAACCCTCTCAGACTTCTTGCCCATGTATTTGAGAGGATAGGATAATCCTTTACAAATGTTCCAATGGAAACCATCCCATTAATTATAATCCTTATTAGATGAAGAATATTTGTACACATACATCAATATGATTAACTTGACATACCCCTTCCATTAAAAAGAAAGAACATACGATCCCAAGTTCCCAACTTGTAATTTGGTAGCAAGAGGATGAGTACACCATGGTTTATTTGAGGGATACAAGGTCAAAATGCATATCTATATTCATTTTATATCCCTAATGAGACAATATATTCTGTAGAGAAAATTATTCCTTTGAGTTCTAACCAACTGATGAATGAACAACCAATGAACGCATCGACTAATAATACATTCATGTAATGAAGGACTTCTAGTTAGAAATATGACATATTGAATCAATTTTTAGTTATTTCAGTCTAACTATAAATTTCTGAATCCCTTTATATTTTGTAAGATCTTCATGAGGAACATTTCATGTACCTTCAAACCAATCATGAGTTTGAAGCAAAGGATGATATCGATGATTTTTATAATTCATATACCAACCTTAAAAATAATCATGTAGTCGTATATATCATAGATAAATATATATGTACCTCGATATATGTATAAATCTAGCCCTGACATATGTTTCATAACTTGGATTATTTTAATGTTCATCAAGATCTCATTATCAATAGTTCTAGAATAAATCCCTTCTAGGTTTTGATTCTATAATGCTTGAACTAGAGTGAAACTACATTGTATACCTCTATATTGGAATTCTAAGGGTTTGTTCAATGCGGAAAAAAAAATCATCTTGTCCGAATGAATCTTAGATCCATGTTTTGATTCCTCATCTTGGATTCCATGTTCATAGTTATGTATCAGGATACTTAATTTAATTTTTTATTGAGAGGATGATGGATTCACTTTTATACATAAGTAAGTTACTTGTATCCCCAATGCATCATGTATTCAATGAATTAGAAAAATCATGTTTTGGGTGGTAATGATACACATTTTTATTCTGACAAGTCATAATAGAATAATGTGGGATTCTATCAATGGAATGGAAAATAGCCAAATTCATATATTGTTTTGGGTTCATGGACACCAAAATAATATAAATAAACCTTATCAAACAATTCCATGAACTTAATGAAGGTTATATATTTACCATTATCAAAATTAAAGTAATTACTCTATATATAAGAATGAATACCTACATTTTGAGGATATAAATATCACATGACAAATCTTGATAGAAAAAAGATGTCTCTAATCATAGTAATGATTTTTTTTGAATTTTTAAAATACTCATTATTTATTTTCAAGACCTAAGGACATCCTTGAATAGTTTTCTAGATTATAAAATAGTGGTTCATTAAGAGAAGAAAATAAAAATTCCCCTATGATATCTCCTGAATCATAATATATCCATACTTATTTTTTCCCAAGTGAAAGTAGAGAATTGTTGTAGAACATTTTTAATGATATTGATGATAATACCCATGCATTGGTGCTTTTGGATTCTAGAAACACCTCCTAACCATTGAAAAATGAAAAAAACTTGTCGCATTGTTTTCTAACACTAGAAATTTCACCAAAATGCATATTTCCAATGAAATTAAGGTAGACGGAGAAGAGGGAGATAATTTTCAGAACTCCCATGATAATTATGATCATAAATTACTACTATAAATATCTATATATTCATCCTCATTATTCACAAATAATAAAAATTCCACAACATGGAATCTCAACCCAAAAAGCATTCCATCATCAGCCACATCCACAAAAAAAACGAATTAAATGATGAAAAGAAAGAATATATCATATATTACTCTATATTATATATTGAGGTTGTCACAATCCCCATTGAGGAATATAGATATGTGAATATGGGAATAATGGTGGATCTATATCTCACTTTGATGAGTTTGACCATGTATGCAATTAAACAAGAGGCATATGTCTTTTTCTTGTAAATTCAAAAAGAATTATTCTAAAATAATTACATATAAATTCCTAGAATCAACCCCTATGTATCCACCCATATTTATTTATACTAGGATACCATCATAGATACATATAAGGGGCTAATAGAATACCACTGAATCATACTACATAGGTCAACATTGAAGTGATGAGATCCTCAATGTTGAATTTATTCATGGTGTTCAGTGCCTAAAATTGATTTCCAAAAATGTCCATATTAAGAATAAGGATAGGAAAACCAATGCTTCAATCAAAATAAAATATCTCAATCGACATTTTTGGACGAATAACTACCTAATTTTGATCATGGAACATTTGACTGATGAAACTACTGATTTTCAAGATCTCTCCACCATGGTTGTATATTCCTACTATAACACCATCCAGATGGCCCTCGAAGTTAATGAGATTGCTAATTTATTCAATCGTCTATGGTTTTATTAATATTTAGTGATACACTTTACCATAAAGAATTATACCTCCAAATATAATAATTACATGAAATATATTTTCAATAATCTTCAGGGGAGGACTGTGGAATGTTATATCAATGATCTTGTGGTAAAATACCAATAGTTCTATGATCATATTTCTATCCTTGATGATGTTTTCATGAAAATGTGGTACCATAACCCGTAAATGAATCAATATAGTTTCTATTTGGGGTGACATCATGATAATTTATCATCTTCATGGTATACAATCATAGCCTTTAATTTTAATCCTAGAAGACCTTCAAGCTCCTTATCATGCTACCTATTAAAACCCTAATGAGTTTGGAGGGATTCACGGGACTCATTATTACATCTGGTGCTTTATAGAAAACCTAACTGGTAAGTTCCCACTCCTCTCTTTTCTAATGAATAAAGGAGTACACTATTAATGGTATGTATTTTTTTAGAAATCATAATACAGTCTCAAGAAATGAATCTAAAGCCCATCAGTGTTAATTTCACTAATAAAAGGAATTAAACTCATATTGTTTGTGGAAAACATTGAATTGAAACTCTATTCCCCTCCCATAGAAAATAATGATATCAATAGCAAAAATAGTCTATCTTATCTCAGAACAACCATACTAGCAGCTGAGATTCATTTTTTAAACAACAAGAGGAATTGAATTTAATTCATCTTTAGGATTTCAAAAAAGTGTAACTATATAAATCAACACCAGGTATATGGTAATATCATAATAAACCTATCAAGACATCCTTAGTCATCTAAATGTGAAAATAAAACTAGATTGGTGGGTTTTCACCCTAAAATAATTTGATATATAGTTCATTCCATAGAATGCAGTTAGAGGGAAAATACTAAAATACCTTCTTGTAGAGTATCCCACCAAAAAAATATTTTTGGATATATAAATTCTATATTAATAGTAATTATATGTTAAATAAACTCCCCATATTTTAGAGATATATCATTATGGTGATTCTATAAACCTAATATAAATGAGTATGGAAATCAAAAAATGCAACTGATTTAGAATGGGAATTATTCTCATCTATATAGAAAAGGTAGTATTTCTAAATTCAATTTTAATGGCTGAAGTATGCACCAATAATGAGAAAAAAGACCTAGAATTTCATGAAAAATTTCAATTGGAACTATGAGTTTCATTGGAATTCATTAATGTAAATAGAAAATTTGATCAGGTTTTAACTAAATTAATAGTGAGTTCTCCGGGTAGAATCTACCAAGTCTTTGGTTCCCCTACCAAAGATCAAATACCCCTCCTCCCTACTACATTAGCGGTCGGTGAGTATGTGTAACTTTCCTTATAAAATATTGGAGATTATTATCAACTAGCAGCTGTCTGGGAACCTCCCTCGGTGGATTTCTCTGGAACAATGTGGGTTTGTGAAGGATCGCTCGATTCAGGGAGCCATAGCATTGGCTCAGGAGATACTGAGAGACATTAACACTAAGACTCGAGGGTCCAATATAGAAATCAAGATTGATATTAACAAACCATATAACTGGATTGACTGGGGTTTTATTAACAAGGTTTTTAAGAAGATGGGTTTTTTCAGCCGGGCTTGTGGTATTTTCTTTAGGTGTTTCAGCTCGGCATGGATGTCTGTTTCATTTATGGGGCGTACTCACGGCTTTTTCAAGTCAGTTCATGGGCTTCAGTAAGGTGATCTTTTATCCTCGAGTATTTATATCCTTATGCAGGACACCTTGAGTGGGTTGATCAACAGAGTACTGTCAAAAACAGACATTCTTCCCTACCGAAGGAAGTTGAGCCTACCTGCTATATCCCACTTGATGTTTGGGGAGGATAAAATAATTTTCATCAACACAGGAAGGAAATATGTACAGGGAATTTACAAGATAGTTGAGATGTACAGCCACTGGAGTGGCTAGATTATCAATAAGGAGAAGAGTGAATTCTATGTGTCCAAAGAATTCAATATGAACAACGTGACTACTCTAGGGACAAGGCTGGGTATGAGGTGTGGTATGTTTCCCATAGATTATCTTGGTACTCCTGTGTCTCCAAGAAGAATGTGTATCAGTGATTTTTATCATGTGGTGAGCAGAATTTCGGGGTGTATTTTGGATTGGAAAAATCATTATTTATCCATTGGGGGCCGTATTTCTTTAATAAATAGCATCCTTTCAGCCATACCGGTGCATGAGCTCTTGGCCACCAACATACCAAAGGGGTTTATTAGGTCTATTGATATGCATCTCGCTTGTTTCATTTGGGAAGTGTCCTTAGAGGGGAAGAGACATTGGGTCTCTTGGGGGAAGATGGATCGGCCCATCTTGGAGGGAGGGATTAATGTTAAAAGATTAGCAACCACTATTCAGTGCATGTATGCGAAGTTAGATTGGGAGGTAATGGAATAATGTACTCTATGGGGGGTTATTATGTCTCGTATGTATAGAGGAATTAATGAATTCTCAGTGGCAAGTGGATCTACTCTATGGTCTTCAGTTTGTAGCATAATTCAAATCCTTCTCCACCATTAAAAATGGATAATTGGGGAGGGAAATATTTTTTTATGGAATTATAATTGGTCGGGAAGGATCCTTGGTTACCCAGGATGTCCAGCCCCAATGATCACCTTCATAGAGGTGGCGTAGTATCGTTCATTCTTCAGAGAAATTATGGATGCACCTCAGTGCGACGTCTTCGATTCTGTCCTCATCAACTTGGAGCGGGATTAGTGTGTCTTCACTCCTTCTACCATGGGGAAGTTTAATTTGATGGATTTTTATAGGATCAGTGCGCCAATGGGATAACAGGAAGGGTGGAATGGCATGGCTTAGTACAGTAGGATACCTACAAAGTATAATTTCCTCACCTAGAGGATCTAGAATCGTATGCTACCCTCCGATGAATATATCAAATGTCTCAAGATCGGCATGGCTTCATGCTACCATTACTGTATGAATAGGAGTGAAGAAACTATCAACCATATTTTTTTTGAAGGGTAATGGGCCCGCCAGGTATGGGGATTCTTTGAGGAATGCACAAGGTACTCCTCCCAAGTTACAAGCTTCGATGGCTTCATGGAGTGCTGGTATCACGAAGTTGACGGTACAGTGAATGAAAAAATTACACGATCGATCATATTTAATGTCAGCTGCTGGTGCATTTGGAAAGCATGCAATCGGTCCAGGATTGAGGGTTTTAAATCCACTGGAAGATCTGTGATAACTAGAGTAAGGTGCATCTTGGCAGATATGTTTTCACTTGATGGAAATTGGAAAGAGGACCCATTTATGTGGTGATGCACTCGCTTCAAGTTGCAGACCAGCATACAGGAGCTAGACAACTGGGGAAATGGGTACGGTGGAGTCCTCCTGAAGTTGGAATGAAATTGAATACAGACAGTTCTTGTATCCAGGGTGGGATGCGCAGTGGAGGGGTGGTCTGGGAGTCTAGTGGCAGTGTGATCCTAGCCTTCACGACACATTATGGGAGTGGAAATTACATGCAGGTAGAGGATAATACTATCATTACGGGAATCACCATTTGTAGGCAGAGGGAGATTTACATTGCACAAGTGGAAACTGATTCCATGATAATTCATGATTCCCTTCATGATATTGGTAACACACCATGGTCAATAACCTATACCATCAGGAAATTAAAAGTTATCCTTTATAGAAGGACTAGTGTCACCCACACTTGGATAGAGGGGAACAAGGTGGCAGATCACTTGGCCCCGCTAGCATACCCCGGTGATCTGGTCATGTGTTTGTCTAATGTTTCTCAATTTAATCCGAGGGGGTGAACTTGATTCGGGGAAATTCCCTCAGACTCCATTATTTTCGACCTCCGTAGTCTTTCCCCTTTTTTTTCCTCCCTTTTGTTTGGAATAAAAATAGTAATCTTGATGAAGTAATATTTTGTATGATGGTTAATAAAAGAACCCCCCCCCCCCCTTGAGCTAATATTGTTTTATATCCCACAATTATAAAATAACCATGTGAATTAAATGTCTAATGTAGTTATATCCCTCCCTAATCTAGACCTAGACTAGACAGTTATCACTATCACCCACCATATATTGGTGTCCTCGATTATTGAAAATAATATAGAAGATTCCAACAAGATCAACACAACAAGATATGAGAATGTAGATCTAAAAGTGATCTATTAAATAATTCTTTATAATAAAATCAATGATCCATAATACCTCTATATAAATTATTTGAATATGTCCTCATTTAATGTATTTATGGGGGAGAGTCCCTTAATATTTTGTATGATGGTTGATAGAAGCACCCCCCCGTGAGATAATATTGTTTTATCTCCCACAATTATAAAATACCCATGTGAATTAACTATCTAATTTAGTTATAACCCTCCCTGATTTAGACATAGACTAGATAGTTATCACTATCACCCACCATATAGTGGTGTCCCTGATTATTGAAAAGAATATGAAATACTCCAACAAGATCAACACAACTCTCAAAAAAAGATGATTTATTGACCTTACTAAATGATAATACCACTAGATTTATTTCCACATTATAGGCTATCTCGAAAGTTTAATTATTTAATCGGACTGAGATATGAGAGTGGATATCTGATAGTGATCTATTAACATATTTTTTTTATAAAACAAATGATCCAAAATACATCTATAGAAAATTATTTGAATGTCTCCTCATCTAATGTAGTTATAGCCATCCCTGATCTAGACCTAGAATAGACAATTATCAGAGTCACCCACCATATAGTGGTGTCCCTAATTATTGAAATGAATATGAAATATTCCAACAAGATCAACACAACTCTCTAAAAATATGATCCATTAACCTTACAAAATGATAATACCACTAGATTTAATTCCCCATTATAGGGTATGTCCAAAGTGTAATTATTTAATCAAACTGAGATATGAGAGTTTAGATCTAATAGTGATCTATTAACATAATTTCTTATATAAATTCAATGATCCAAAATACCTCTATAGAAATTTATTTGAATGTGTCCCCATTGAATGTATTTATGGGGAAGAGTCCTTTAATATTTTGAAATAAATAAACCGAGGCGCTTACAAATCTCATCAAATAGGGACAAATCATTCCAACTGACTCAAGTAGATTAGATACTTTGTTCCATTTATGAGAAAATATTTGTGGACTTCTATAGGAATGCCATGATTCCTAAGTGCATGCCAGTTTTATCCTTTAACCCCCCATGTTTGTTGTATATTATTATTTATTACTAATTAATTTCCATATGGATAATACGTCTAATGGGTCCATATTCCCCAAAAATAGAAAAAAAAAGCTCAATAATGTCTTTATCATCACTGGATTATTATCTATGTGGGTTGATGTTATATCCATCAAGTAAATTCGGATGAAATATATCATTATATTTGTGATTAAAAACATCAACACTAGATTTTTTCCCTCACACAATATTGGTATAAAATGGAACCATATTTTTCTCTTCCAAGTTGAAATGGTTCTATCAATAATAAGGAATTTATACTCTCCACTAATCTTAATACCATGAAATGGAAAATGGGACTATTAATAATTTTTATCTAATATATAGTAAAATATAAAGGAAAAAGATATTAAAACTTGTCTAAATATAGTCAGACATACTTTGGGGACCTACTCCACCACAACCCACACAGCTATAGAACTGTCCACAAATTTTCTTATGTATAGAAAATAGGTATCAATTCCCACAAAATTACACTTACAATGACATTTCATTTTCATATATAACTAGTTTTCTAAAAATAAAAAATCTCAAATGTGAATAGATGATTCAAAAATACCCCATGAGAATAGAGTGTGCACCCTACACAACAAAAAATTCCATCAAAACTAAATTTCAGGATATTTCAAAAAGTAATTTCACCATAGTTTATTTATCCCTAGAGATTTATTTCTGATTGAAAAAATATTTATGATAAATGAAAATAATCATATAAATATTGATCTTATTTTGGGTTGAACTTTTATCATACATAGTATTTATACTAATTGAGATTTATCCTTTCCATAGTGGATTATGAACACATCAAGCCATCCATGGATGAATTGTTTTTGAAAAAAATAGCTCTCACAGAATTCATGTCACGTTCACTATTTTCTTCTTTTTATATAGGAATATGTTTTTGGAACTAGAAACAAAAAATGGTCCATGTTTACATTAATTTTTTTCAGTAACATCACTACAAACCTAATTTCCGTAGTCTAAAAGTTAATGTGGTGGTTTTACTAGTGTGTCATCTCAATGTGCATTAGATGAGAGGGTAGAAATTCAAGATCATCACACCTTTTATATTTGATTCCTTCCTACTCTTAGAGTTTCATTTATATTTAAGATGTTTTCATGAATCCTTTCCATAATAGAGGGTGGTAATAGTTTCCCCTATTTTAGTAGATATCCATTAACATGTACTGATGTGATCATCCACATTAATCAAAGACATCCAATAAATAAAAATGAATCTATATATTTTAGAATATATATAAATGGTACAATATATATGAATGAGTGACTATATATCATTATTAATTACTCAATATTAATAAGTAATTTTAGGATCCTATAGATTAAATCCACAAAAGTAGAAACACTTGATTGTATATCAATTCAAGAGGTTGTAGGTTTTAGTGGTGTCATGATCACGCCCATGAAAAAGGAATTATGATGTATCCTTGTGAATGGAATTTGAACTCATATAGTTTGGTTCCACTTAATGGGTTATGTTGTACCATTTATGGTCATGTGATAAGGACCAATCCATAATGATTAACTTCCTTTGGTAAAGATTTTATAAATGGTTAGTGTGGGACCTATGAAAAAATTACCCTTTCGGTGGACATGAATGGGTATATGGACTCATGAGGTTGGATTTGATGATTAAATAAAGGGAGTATAGATATACGGGTGGAAAAAAATATCAAAGGGAATGTGACCCAATGATAAATATATGGAAATTCCTTGAGATAATATGGATCTTTGGAAAAAGGGTGTATACTTTTATTAAGATTATTATCTAATAAGGGGATTTCCAAA
Organism: Viscum album; assembly: GCA_963277665.1. Lineage (NCBI taxonomy): Eukaryota > Viridiplantae > Streptophyta > Magnoliopsida > Santalales > Viscaceae > Viscum > Viscum album. The sequence goes on along the minus strand of OY728122.1, from coordinate 2,140,295,769 downwards.
TATTCATTGAATATATACCTATAATAAAATTCAAAGTTGTCTCTTTGAGAATTAATATGGAAGATTTTTATTGTTAATCTTGAATATAATTGGATGTTTTCTATGTTTCCTAGTTAATAGAAATCGATGCACATATAGTTTGAGTGACACCATTTAAGTTCATGTGATAAGACTCTACCATGATGTTAAAGATCATGCAAAAAGAACATTGCATATAAATCAATTCCACATAACGTGGGAATTGTCCATGCAGTTCAATATCATGATATTAGGATTTCTATTTCACGATAACTAAAAAAAAGAGGGTTTCAAGTAGGGATTACACATATGTAGTTTCACAAGAGTGTTTAACCTAATATGTGGATTGGATAAAGTCACGGAGAGTTTGTTCTTACACTTATTAGGATGCCCATATTTGAGGTATTTAATTTTTGGAAATTTTATCATCAAATTAGATAACTAATATCACCTAATAAAAAAGAAATATGAGAAACAAGGTATAATAAAAATTCATGAATATTTCATGATGATGAACAATTATCTTTAAATGGGGATTTTTCTAAAATGTTTCCCTTCATGATGACCGTTGGTTCATTGAATTTTTTGGCAGTGATAAAAATCATGGTTCATACATAGGGAGATAAATCTAATTCTAATATGTTTCTTATTTTTGTTTGGTGGGTGGGATATAGAGTTCATTGGAGTATCACATGTAAAAATCACTAGGTATATAATCTAGGATGAATTCCACATTTGAGATTCATCATTAAAAGAAGAATAAGTCAATCAATGAGCTAAGAGATATTACAACGGTGTATTCTAGATAATGACCCCCATTATTATTGGAATCCATGATTTTTTTTACCCAAATAGTTTGATATATATGGAGAGATAATTAATAGACATACTTTAATCAATATAATCTTTGATCAATGGGTTGAATAATTTCTTATAGGACTTGATCCCATTTATCTAGTGTATTTAGATGAGATCTTGGTTATTAGAGTCCAAATTTATTTACATCGAAAAAAAGATGTTATACCATTAAAAGTAAGGTGTTCATTATGTGTCGGTATGGTAGTGGAAGAATATATTTTTACTTGGTAAAGGATTAAAGAATGGTTTTTCCAAAGTGATACTTGAGAGAGAGAAAGGTTCTGCACATATGATTCTTGGGTGACCAAAATTATGTCACGTAAGTTATAAGAGAGTGAGAGAAAGAGATTCACTCAAGTGGGGGAAGTAATTTGGTTCCCACTAGTTGGGGAGAAGAAATGGATTTACCAAAGTGAGGGACATGAAAGTGGTTATCCCTTGTGAGGGTGAACAGGTGGCTTAATTTGTGTGAGGCTAAGAAAGATTGATCACCTCCACTAGGACAAACTAATATTTTCCCCTTAATTAGGTAAAGCCTCTTGTTTTCCCTAAATTGGTCCAACCAACATTCTTACCATAATATAGGAAAATCCTATTGTTATATATCACTAGAATAAACCACCTTTCTTCTCCTCACTTGGTTCCTATTGTTTACCAACAATAAGATGAATTACATTTTTCCCCAGACATGAGAGAATCCATATCATTTCTCTTTTTGTTTTATATGTTCAATTTTATTCTTCCTTAAGAATTTACTTATTCTTAGTAAATAATATTTCCAAAGTGTATTGTAAGACCTCTTTAGAATTTCTTAGAACTACTTTTAGAACATATTATTTTTAAAAGGGGGACTATGCTAGATAACAATTTTCCAATGGATTTTTTTCTTTAAAAATAAAATAAGAAATAAGTTTAATAAAATTATAGTGACGTTCATGTTGGGTTTAATAGGATTTGTATAACGACCTATTTTTAATGATGTATTTAAGACTTACATAATAGAGATCCATCATTTAACGACATTACAAGGGGTTTAGGTTACTCAGGATGATGGCTATGTTGTTTTCTCATTATTATCTACAACATTGTAGTTTCTTGTTTGTAGTCAACACATGACGTCTCATTGAGTGTTAGTTTTTTGGGATGAGTAAGAGGGTATTTTATTTATCACATTGGAAAACTTTTCTATTTAAATTATTTATTGGACTTTATGTTTAATTCATTCAATTTCCTTCTATGTTTTGCTATTAAAATATTTCTTTACTACATTTGGTTTTGTTTACAAGTATATTTAATTATTTCAATTAGATACTAGGTCATTTGGTTGGAGTGATATCTATAGGGGAGTTTTGGGAAGAGTAGAAGAAGGAAGATATGTGAGGGTATTTAGAGGGTGATATGGGGGGGTTTATTAATGAATTAGTTTGTAACTGTTTATATATATATATTTATTCTTTTTATTTCTAATGATTTTTTTATATTTATGCTTATTTGTTTTGATGTCGACATCTAGATTATATGTAGTTTAATATGGATTTATTAGATAAAATTAATTCTTCTATTGCTCTGATTTAAGGAAGAAAGTATTCCCAATACTTGTATTAAATTAGATAATGATTTTCATTATCCCATTATGATCAATAAATCCCCTCAATTTAGTGGTTATTCAGTTTGGGAACCAGTACAGATGACGTCCAGAAATGGTTCATGGAAAATGGTAGTAGATCATAGGTTCTTCACTACCATCATCATAATCATACTCATTTATTTAATTTTTCATAGTCGTTAAAACTATATTCATGATGAAAAAAAACTATTGAAAAAATAGAGAAGCATAAAATTTGGGAGTCTTGAGATAATGGAGTCCAAGTGAAACCCCTCTAAAAAGGTTAATCCTCTCTGGTGACAGCGAGTTCATGCATGTCAATAAAGTAATACTTTTACTTTGTGTTAACATTGATACAAGGAATTAAACAACATTTTTACACTCCATTCATGTCTTAAGGATACTCATCTGGTTATTGAAATAACCCATTCACCATCTAATGATATAGGAAATTGACCGAGGGATTTTACTTGATCAATGAAGTGAATTGTAAAACATGATAAAATCAGTTTCAACCACTACTAGGCTGATATTATTCTGCCAACATAAGAGTAGACTTCTATTTATTTCCCCTACCTCTACCTATAGGGATTCCCCACTACCAAATTATTTAGTAAATGAATCAATAAAAATTCACCATGGATACCTAACCACTTTTTTTCCCCTCATGAAACCCTTGTAATAGGAACCATCCTCGTTCGGTTTTGGAACCAAACTATGTGGGTACCAACGAATCCATCAACCCTTATTGATTCTTATTTTTGACTAAGTGAGTGCCTTTCAATATAAGAGTGGTTGTTAGGTAGGAGTATCATCTAAGTATTTCAGTAGTTATACCATGATAATCAAATGTTTTTGGGTTCTGATAATAAGAGTCCTCCATGTGCAGAAGATGTCATCAAACTAGGAAGTTTGTTATACCTACCAAATACAATAATAACATGCTGAAAGGACCACTACTCTAGAATTATTCTCCAACCACACATCCCCTAATATTTGCATCCATCGATCAATAAAATCGACCCCCTTCCCATCCAGAGAGGAAAACCCATTAAACTCAACAAAGGATTTCCACACATCACATGCCTGGCCAACTTTAACGAAAAAGTGTACAAATCAATCCTCCCATTGATCCATACAACATGGTAATTTTAATGCTAGGATAATACACGAATGTTTAATATTCTCATCTATAAGAAATGTTTTGTTTCTAATTCCCCATAAAAGAAAGTTTGGTTTTACAGGGTTTTCATTGCACCACAACACCACACCAAATACATCGTCGTGATCGGGATATAGCAACATCATTTATAAATCAAGCAATGAGAAGTTTTTGGATGAGGATCTCGTAAATACAAACTTTTCTAGTTCATTAATAATTATGATAAGGTCAAAACACCAAATTTTTGTTCTTTTGGTATGAAGTTGATTAAATCCTAGTGTTTTAATGCATTGCTAAAGGATATATCTTGAACAAGGCATCCAGGGAAGCCAATATTAGAGACAACCCAGTTATAGTGTAGGAATGAGATCTCAACCCTTCGCACAATTAAATAAGAGTTACTTTTGGGGTTTAAGATATAGTTCTGAATAAAATAACATAGAGAATAAAAACAAGCTATTTCAATGGATATATTCCCATTGAGTTTTTCCATGAACTAGTCCCAAAGAGTCTTCTCACCAACGACCTACCACCCCAATTACCCATGCATACATGGGAGGGTGTCTAAGAGATTCCTAACATTTATTTACCCCTCCTTCATAGGTTGGACCATTCTTATCCAGGAGGCCCAATGATTATTTCCTTTTAGACAGACATCATGGATGAAAGAAGCCATTATTTGTTGTATGTGAGAGATGAAACCCTTTAAGACCATAATAGATAAAAGAGCATGCATGGGGATGGAGGAAGACAAACAATTTACCAGATAGCCTCATAAGTATCAATTTATGATTATGTTTATTAAACAACATCTGATCCTTGTCTTAGTATCTCAATTAGAGGATTGAGTTCCACTCATGACATGGTATATTCATCTAGCCATCGATCCCATCTAGGATGTCTCTCATATTGAACTAGTATCCCTCATACCGAAGTAACCTGAACATGTGATGATCCCCTCCAATCAGAAAAGTATAAACCCTATTGTACACACAATCCATGAACAAAATTGATTACAATAATGATGAGTCTTACCTTGTAATTTGGTGTGTAGAAACCAATATTCCACTCAAAGAATTTTTAATTCATTTAATTGATTAAATTAAACAATAAAAACAATTCATGTTTGTGAGAATGCCATATCATTAAACAATGATTATTTACAAGGGACACAACAGTTCTCCATATCATTTTGGAATAAAAAGGGCACATACATTAGAAAACCATATAAATAAGTAAGAAAATAAAATAATTCCATTGAAACCCCATACCAAAAATACAAGCAAGGAATACCACATATATCACATTTCCAATTAAAGATAGTGCACCTAAAAATAAAAGAACACTGAAAGGGGTGGTTATAAAAAATAAATACAAATTTTAAAATGAAGACTAAATAAACCCACCCTAATGTGGTGGTTCGGGATGAGTTTAAAACCTCTAACCACATTAAAAGGGTCTAAAAACATTAAAAAGAAATCTAGGAAATTTAATTCAAGGAAATTTATTATTTTGAGGTGACACTGGGTAGGTTTGGCATGTGTAACTATGGTGATATATTATAGAGCATAGAAACATGAGGACAATGCTATAGACCATCTCCCATATACCATGTATAACTCACAAAACCAATATAGAGGCTTGATTGGTCCAATTAATGAAAAATATAAGAAAAAAACGAACACTATGAAAATAAAGTCTATTAGGTCACACCAAAATAAACTAAAAAGAGAGGACATAAAAGATTAAAAGAGGGATAAGGATTTGTAGAATCGGTGAGATCTAACCAAGTAACATTAATGAACTCAAATCAGAGTCCATATGAGGGAGATATCACCATTCATAGACGTAAAAGGGTGGAGCTCAAGTGTGAGCCCCCGGAGTTGAACAAGGGAGAATAAATGAGGACTGGAAAGAAAAGGTAGGTAGGGGAATATTGGTAATTACCAATTCTTTTAATGAGGATCATGATCTGACCACATAGTTGTCCAACTTGTGTCCTAACCATACTCCATGACACTATCTAAGGAGAGAGGTAACATGATTCGTATGTATAGTTTGGGAAACCATGTGCAAATTGTACTTTTCACCACTGTCCACCATCTATAGTATGGGGAAAATCATGTATCACCCATCACATGGTTAGGAAAAATATTAAAAGACCTCTTGGTATACTGGATTGGATTCATGGTTTCAGCAGGTCAGATGAATGGTTTTAGAAAAACCATACACCCTAACCAGTTCTTCCCAATGTTGATTTTTTTAAGCCCGGTGCTCCTGGAACTAGTTGGAACACCTGAGGTACTCCTTAAAAATTTAAACATGTATAGAAACAACACTTTTATTTATTCCAAGTTTCATAACTTCACTCCAAAACATGGATTATAATACAAACTATCCACAAAAAATTAAATTAAATTTCCCTTACAATTTCATCATGTTCAAAACTATGGGATGCTACAATAGTGTTTGACCCTTTATAATCTCCAAATATAACTTCTCATGAATACACAACATTATATCAGTGAGGTTCCTTATGTTTGATAACACCCTCGATAATTGTCCTATACATCCTACCCCACGAGGACCAATGATGATTTCTATCCATGTGAGCATCACATATGAAAGAAGCTATAGTTTTTCAATACTAGATAAACCCATTTTTTATCCTTGAGGGATGATATCAAATTCATGGGGATGGAAATTAGGACATTTTAACTAATTACATTCTACCTCCAAAATATAAGAATCTATTTTTTCAATATAGAATGATGCTTATTATCTTACAAAAAAATTCAATGCATTTGATATGATGTATATTATTAGAGATCAGGGATTCAAAATAGTAAATGGGAAAATTTATTCTTTGCATGTTCATATTGATCTCTATGGATTTGACATACTTGTCAGAGAATTGGTTTGATATGAAAAATATACTCTTCCTTCAGTTAATCGGTTTTCCAATCCATTTGTTGTAATATTATATTGTATTATTGATGCCTATAATGTATCATTTTACACCATTAAAAAAGAAGACTATATCATTAGTTAACATGAGATGAGAGATACACCCAAATATTTCCCTACATTGATAAGGAAAAATACAGCCCTTTTAATGGGATTTGTTAATGAGATGGATTATATTGACTTGGTTCATGATGAAAAAGCTCGGGGAGTGTCAGTCACCTTGGATTAGGGGTTTTATTTCTTTGAAAAATCCACATTTCTTCCCAATAAAATAAATGGAAATCCATACGGAGCTAAAACACAAGAGACAAAGATTAGTGTCCCACCAATAGATTCCAATAATATCCAACACCTTGGGAATAAATCTCTATTCATGTTTATCATAGGATTTTTTTCATGTATAACAGGATTTCATTGTTCGAGTCAAGCGTCCTATTATAAATTTCACCAATAAACTCTTGAAAGATACATATAGAACCCTAAATTGTTCTTCTATTCGAAAAATCATGTTTTTCTTTAGAGACATATCATGGTAAATAGGTGTAAATTATTTTATTTAATAAAAATTCAAGCACCTTATAATGACATTTTCATAGACTAATAGGCTTATAGTTTTGGAGGGAGGACAAATCTATAATCATGGGGAGCACAACAGGCATTTTGGTACTAGAAACTCGAGGAATATAGACTCCTCTAAATAAATCCCACATTTCCTATAACACATAATTTCAAATAAAATCCCATGAGGCCCTATAAAATGAACTTAGAAAGTCATCAGGTCCTGGCATGCTTTCATGTTTAAGAGTATACACATCCTCTCAAACTTCTTCCTCACCTAGATCCATTTAGATAAAATTATTATCAAAATAAGTTATCACTTATGGTATGGCTTCGCTGAAATTTGAAGGTTGAATCAGGTACCCACCTAGAATGTGAATATTGTGACCTACCATAAAATATTTGAAATGACTCTACTTTATGTCTCTAACCACATCCTGGTTCTCAGTGTAATATATTACATTTATGTGAATATTAGTTCCACTAATACTGTGTTTCTCCTTGATGGATGATTTAGAAAAGGTAATATTCTTGTCTCCTTCCCTGATTCATTGAGTACTAAGCTTTCCACATACGAAGCATTGTTCTTGCATTATTTTTTCAACTAGTGTTCTCCTTTTATAACCAATATCCTGAAAAGTTTCCAAATCCCAACCATTTCTTGGCTTGCTACCATATCTTCTATCTACCACATGGTTACATATGCATACTAAAAATATGAGTACTAGTTCCATATTTAAGATTTGATAACACCTTTAAAATTTCATTTTTAGTTATGAAAAAGGTCCATGAACATCCTTGCAATGGATTCTCCAAATAACTTATCATTGTCTAAATAAAACTAGAATTGAGGATCCAGAAATGGGAGAAGAGGAGATTTTTTCCGTAGTCGTTCATTGTGAATAAAGAAACCAATAATAGATAGAGATTTGACAAACTATATATGATCTTTGTTACCACAGAATCGATAAAATAAGAGATGGTATAGTATTTATGAACGTAGTATTCTAGATGACCCCATTTTTAGTGATTGTGTTATATGTTGTTTCACCTATGAAAGTGTTCTCTTGCATATCCTAACTTGAGGAGGTCTATGATAGCTATTAAGTGAACAGATTCTGGATTTTTCATCCAAGGAAACAATTGTCCATACTTCTTCTCTCTTATATCAGTCATAAATTTTATGTCTCCTCTGATGAACAATTGTGAATTCCCTAGGTTGAATGCCCCAGGATCATTCCATAAGGGTTACTTTACATTGGAATCACATTTTGGATCGAAAAAAGTTATCAAATATGTGACCTCCTAAGGTGATATTTCTGGTGAAACATTAATTGGAATCTTCCACTAAATGAATAGGTAATGTCTAATTTCAAGCAGATCCAAATATTAATGTTATGGGGATCATCATGAATGAAATTATATACCTTAATCCAGTGTGAACACTCTACATTTTTAGAGGGATATTGTTTTGGCTCAAAAATATATACTGAGGAAGAGTTACTTTTGTGAATTTTAGAGGATAGGAATTCTATTTTAACCAAATCTCCAAGCCCTTGGGCATTCAAGATTATAAATTAAATCAATGAACAGAGATTCATCTTTATTTGTCCCCTATCATATTTTTACATATGAACTATAAATAATGGATTAACTAAGGGATTTTATATTGTGACCTATTGCATACCCCACTAGGAAAAGCTGAGAAGGCTTCCATAAACATTCCTGGTGTATCTATAAAAAAACATATCTTCCCCTATCTTCTCGATGTTTGAGACCAAGGGAGGAAAGGATGGTGAAATAATTACTAGAATGGAGAGAGGATCATAGGGATGGACACTTTATATGGATTAGAAAATGTAACAGTAGATAATATCGCATCTTGGAGACTATGGACTTTCCTAACATGAAATAATATAGTATGTAGGATTGATGATGTTCTAGGGTCTCCACCCAAGGGACATTGGTTTAGGGGATGAGTGTAATTAGATATCAAATGATAATAAGTTAAATAAAAATCATAATAAACTTTTAAAAAAATATAAATTAAATAATAATGATAATATAAGTATTCTAAAAAACATAAATAATTAATCATACTCAAGGTAAGGGTCCCTTTTATTTAAATCCTCATTTTAAAAATGTTTTCATGAAAATATTTTTTAAAATTTTTCTTCTATGTTATGATAAATGATTCAAAAAAATTATAATTTATGTTTCAAACAGTGATAAATGTTATTTTTATCACATTATCCCTCATTAAAAATGATTTCAAAATAAAGTGATCTTTTTAATTTTTCATATAAGGCACACGTTACGTTAAAAACATTGTTTTAAATTCATAAAAAATGTTAATTTCTATGTATTTTCCTTCCATATCCATATTTATGAAATTATATTCTTGGTTTATTTACATTAATATAAAATAATTACAAAGTAAATTTAATATATCTTTTGAATTTCCATCAAATTTTTTCAAAATAAAAATTTTTACATGTTTTATATTGAATATCTTGAAAAATTAAAAAATAAAATATTAATTATATTGAATACAATGAAAATGATTTTTCCCACAAAAATGCCCATTAATTGATTTTTGGATTCCATTATAATATTTTATGTTTTTTAAAAGAAAAATCCTCATTCCATTTTTCTAGTTATTTTAGTATTAAAAATGTGTTTCTAAAAGGGTTTGATGTTTTAATATCAGAAAATGTTTTCCTAAGGTTGAAAATAATATTTTATGAGGAAAATTTTAAATTTATAAACTTTTATATGTTATGATTTTGTTAAGGTTCTTGTAAATTATTTATGATGGTGGGTGGTTCTATTAAAAACCAATTATGGGTGGTTATATTTTTATCCAGAGATGGTTTTTTATGTTATAAACAATGTATGGGTGGATATGTTATCAAACAAGGTTGGGTGGGTCCCGGATTTCCCTCTAATGCTCTGTGTATGGAAGTCATAAGTATGGTTCTTCCATTTTTAATAGTGAGTATAAAAGTGATATGGAAACTATGTAATAAGAAACCTATCGTTTTTATGTATTTTTTCCTGTGTTTTTATTGAAATCCTATGATTTCTATAATTGCAAGAAATGAGCATATTTTCAAATAAAATTATTTAATACTTTAGAAGGGTCAAAATTATGACTTTTTTAAAAATCATTTATAGGTTTATTATGTTTTAAAAGAGACATTTACTTGTTTTATTTTTCCATTATGTTTTTCTGAAATGATTTATGAAAATATTTGGGCATATAAGGTGATATCTTGGGTAAAACCCATTAATTTCACACCCTAGGGTAATATTGAAAATGAAATTTTTAATCGGAATTCATGGAAAATGGATTTTTTTTCTTTTATTTTATCTACATTACATACATTTTTGTACTTATCTGACATGTTAAAATTCTTTTCATAGGTTTTAAAGATTGTTAAAGAAAATAAGAAGTCTAGTTAATAGTAATGAATATTTTTCATGAAAACAAATCAGGTATTATTTAAATTTGTTATATATTGGGAAAACATATAATGATATAAAGTTAAAACATTAAAAATATATGGTTTTGTTACATAATAGTAATGACCAGATTTTCTAAAAAAATAATCCTAAAATATATTTTGGAATATAATGTGAATTCTAGTCTAAAGACACTAAAATATGAAATGATTAAGGTTGGTACCTAATATATTATAAAAAATCACATGTTTAGATGACAACAGAAGTTAGGATGTTATTTGAGATTATGTCAAAAATACTCTATACCATAATGTTTAGTATTCTATAGAAATTTGAGATTGTTTTTGGATAAATATAAACAATTAATTAATGGATTATCTAGTTAAGGATATATTAGTCTATATCTTCCACAGAATATTGGTAATTATGGTGAATTTGAATCACCCACACTAACTTTATTTAGTAAATGTATGGATCCAGTAGGAATAAGAATAAGAATGGTTGTGAAGAAAAATATAGTGGTTTTCAGAATTAGAAATTGAATGTAATGAGAGATGTAGTGAAATATCTTGAGTATTTTATTAACCAGCTATCAAGAAGTTTGATTGAAAACATGGACCTAGGTGACTTTCCTAATGAAAAAAACAATATAAAATTGGATTTCAATAGAATTATACATAATATATACCACAAAGGTAAAAATATTAAATGAACTATGTGTCGTGAATATGGGAATAATCACCAAAGATAATGTCTTAAGAGAATTGGAATATTTTTTGTATGTGGTTAAAGGGGGCATAAAGCAATAATCTTCAAAAGAAAAAGGAAGTGTTTGGTTAACTCGATAAATGGGAATAAAATTATTACCAACGTATCAATTGAATTTATTAAATTTGAGGTGTTTTAGTATTATGAAAATCAATTTCTCTAGGGTAATATCAATAATGGTATCAACCTGTCTATACTGATAAATTCTTATCAATGCCCAAGGTTTCTACAACATAAATATGAAGTAACTACAAATAAAATATGATATGTATGGACTATATACTGGATTATGTTTTGAAATTATTAAATATTATTACATTAATCATTTTATATATAGAGTAAGTATTAAGGAATAATATGGAAAATCATAGTTAATGGATTATAAAGAACAATCAGTGATTAAGGTGTCTATAACAATGGATTAAATTTTTATGGTGTAGTGGTAGATTTAAGTAAGTTCATAAGTTTAAATGAAATAATTCAGTTTTTAAGTTATATGTGTTGGGAGTACATTAGGATAAATTTACAGAGTATTAATAGTGGTTTATAATATATGTGTCCCTATGTTTAACATGTGAAAATGATCTTTTTAGGAGAATTTAATTTTTATTTTGTGGTCATAATCATAAAGGAATTTAAATCTTTAGGTTTTAAAATGATTTGGTTATTAGGTTTATTTTTTAGGATTTTCACCATATTTATTGCAATTTTATAATAATTATATTATTTCTATTTTCATAAAAAAGGGTAGTAGGTCACATACAGCAAAAATATGGGTCTTAAACCCCAAACTGAAGTGAAAAAAGGGTAGATCACCAACTACTAGCCTATATGATGTTCATGTTACTATAACATAATTTTTTCACACAAACGGATTGATATATAATGATTAAGTTGATTTTGGGATCATATGTTTTGTAATATATAGATACATGGGGTTGAAAAGTGATTTGGTGATTGGTTTACTATTTTTATTTCTGAATAACTTATTGATTTTAGGAATATTATATGTTTAAGGTAAAAAAACAGTACGCGGTTTTATTTGAGGAATAAAGGTTATGTTATGTTTTAATATTTCTTTGTGGTAATTCATGTTATGTATGTAAATGATAAGTATATCATGGATATTATATGATTAAGGAATATAATTTATTATTATAAGACATTAAAATTGATTTGTGGTATATTTAGATAAATTTTAAATGATTCATAGAATTAGATATGATAAACTATTATGTTTTTTTGTGTTTCAATATTATTCTATTATATTTTGGAGAATTTAAAATGGATTTATTTATCAAATGATCTAACCATAAATTTTGTTGTTATTTTTAATGGCTTGGATATTAATATTGCATTTTATTGTATGAATGTTTATTCATTTTGGGTATTAACATACATTTTACTAACCATTTTCTTTTTTCTTAATATCTAAAGACCGGAAGAATAAAATGTTATACTTTTATGGCTATTTGATCATTTAAAAGATTGTTTTACATCTTAAGACATGAAAAATTACTCTTAAAAAGTAATAATTTGGAGAAAAATATGATATTTTTTTAGTAATTAATTAAAGTATTAAATTAAACTAATTATGTATAGATATTTCTTTCTGTTCTTGGATTATATGGTAAGTAATTCTTGAAACCAATGAAAAGGATATTAAAATTTATTTTTTCGCTATTTTGTAAATTTTTTGATGAAATGATAGTCCTTCCCACAAATCTTAAGTTTATTATTTTTTGGATGTTGACTTAAACATTATAATTTAATTTTTAATGATCAGTGATCTCTATCACTATACATCATTATTTGGGAATTACACATTTCTCTGATGTCAAATTATTCACTTTCCACCAATTTTATCAAATTTATAACCCTATTATTTGTTAATATATATGACTTTAAAACTTCTTTTTCAATCTTAAAAAGTGTAATTTTATCAACCCTTTTGATGATGTGGGACAACAAGAAAGGTATTTTAAAATGTAAAACTATTTATTCTTGAGAAAAAGTTCAAATTTAAATGGAAAAATTTATGAATTTTTGGAGAATGTAACACCCTGATATTTGAAAATAAGATCTTTACATTCGATAGTCTATAAGACATGCAGTATCAAACATTTAAAAATTGTGATATATATGAATTTTAAAATATATTTATTAAATTAGAAGGTATGGATAGAATTATCTACTTTATTACATTTTTTTAAATTCCATACTAAATATATGTATAAATAAATTTATTGGAAAGAATCACACAAATTATAAAAAAGACGTTTTATTCTTCAAAAATAAGTTTTATTTAAAAATAATTTTTATTTAATCTTGTAATAAAATTTTAAATTAAATTTATATATATTTTATAAATTAATATTATTATATGAAATTTATTTTTAAAATAAGAGTTACAAAATTATATTATAGTGAATGTTTAGTATTTTTCAGAAAATATTGTTTTTCAATGAATATTGAAAATATGCATTTTGGTAATAAAAACTCATGTATTATTAGTAAATTAATTAGTTTTAAAATACCACTTTGAGTAAAAATTTATTTTTTGTGACATAGTTATTCTTTATTTATGTTAACCCAATTATAACATTTTAATTTTCTTTACACTGTTTTTAGTATAAGATTATTTCGGGTTTTAAAAAATGGATTTCTCTTAAAATTGTTTCAATGTTAATAATTTTTCGCCATTTTAATTATATAAAAAACCACTAATGGGAAATAGATTAAATTAATTTTATATATTATATATATATATATTATTGTATTTATATATTTATCATTACTATTAATTGAGTTGATATAAAATTATATTATTCTTCAAAAATACATCTCTTGAAAAACCACTTTTTCATTGGGTTAACGAGTTTGATTTTAAATAAAATTATTCCACTTATATTAATTTAATTTTGTATTAATCAAAATAATTTATATTATATAATAATATTAACTTAATTTTTGGTCTTATTGATTACTGATAATAGTAAAAAAATGTTTACTATGGTTAAGGGAAAAAATGAGTTTACCGATGGGATAAACTAAAACGATAATGGTTATAATGTAATAATAACATTTAATAATTCATTTTAATGGGCATATTTTTACCTTACCTCATCTGAGGATCAATAATGGTCCATTTTTTTCCTTTTGGTATGAGAAAAACGTGGGTGTATTTTTTTTAAAAAAAATTCCAAGTATCTCATCTCCCCTTCTTCTAAAAATCCACACGTTGTCCTTTGTTATATACACCTCCATGAAATTTTGGTTTAGGGAATAACTTCCCTTGTACATTATTTATCTCCCTCACCACATCTTGGAGTCCTTTTTTATCATAAATTCAATCTATGAAATATTTTTTTGAAAACCATAAGATGTTGTCTGAAGAAGAGATATTGTTCTTAAACGAGAATTTATATTTAATTTCTTCATCATATCCCTTAAAATAATACTCATTTAAATTGATATAATAAAAAAATTATCTACCATTTATTATAAATTTATTATGTTAAAATAATAACAAAAATATTCATCATATTCCATCAAATGTTGAACAAAACCATCATTTGTTTGTAAGAGGACTACTGCCTCACGAACCAATGTATTTCATTTTTCATAATCACCCCTCGTAGTATATTATAGTGATATATATGTAACATAATTATAATTTTTGAATTATTTTATCATATATACCGTCAAAAAATTTATTCTATGGGGGATACGATATAGTTGCATGTTTGTACAGTGGACTACCGTCTCACGAAGCGATATGATTCATTTAAAAAAATTCATTACATATAATTTCCTAAGGATAATATTAATGAATATATTTGATATACATCAAAAAAATTTGAAATTATTTATCTATTAATCATCTATAAAAAAATATATCATTTTCATTCTTACACTGAAAAATTGATAACATCGTTCGGGTGTACGTGTAGACGACCTCCTCCCCGAAGCGATGTGTTTGTTTTTTCAAAACAAAGTAATGTGAAATATATATATAGTATAAATAAATATATAATATGGTATTTATCTTTAGGTAACATATTTATTACCTTCTTTTCATAATGAGGGATGAAAAATCGAAAGGTTACTCATGCGTATGAACATTTTATTATCTCCATGATTTTTATGTAGTTCATTTTTAATAAAAATAATTCATGACTTTCCTCAAAACTAGATTTTATGGAAAAATATGATTTTATTTTAGGATTACTATTATAGATATTTAGAAATAATTACCTCTTTGACCATGGTCATCCTACCAAGTTTATTCTGGATATATAAGTGAAATATGATTAAAACAAATGACATAAACATAATTGATTAAGTAATTTTATATAAAAATTTAATATGTGAAATAAAAAGAATAATAAATTTTAAAAGGATTCTTTGAAAATAGCTGTTATAATTTTATTATTTGGGATGACAAAGAACAGACGTGAAAAATCATACGTGAGGTAAGGGACACTTTTACATAAAAGACAATTTTAAAAAGTTTTAAAGATATGATTTATAAATAGTTTTCTTCTATGTTCTTTTAAATTTTTCTAGAAAAATATTATTCAGGTGTAAATAGAAGATTAATGTCATTTCTAGTAATATTTTACTTTATTTAAAATATTTTAAAAAATGAATGAATATTTTTATTGTTTTATATAATGGAAACTATAGTTTGAAAACATCCTTCTATAAGAATGTAAAGATTAATTTTATACATCTTTTACTTCCAAATCCATATTCTTTAAATTTCTTATGGTTTTTTTATATGGAAATAAAATAATAAAATAATAAATTTTATCTTTATTTGGAAATTATTTCAAATGTTTTTAAATGGAGTATTTTTACATGTATTATATGAAACATTTGGACAAAAATACAAAATGAATGTTCTAGTATAACATATAGGGTAAAAATATCTTTTCCTACCAGTATAACCAATATGGAACTTATGGATTCCTTTATAATATTTCATGATTACATTAAATAAATATTATTTTCCTATTTTCTTTTTATTTTTGTATCAAAAATGGGTTTTTTAAAGGAATGGACATTTTAATATCATAAAATTTTTTCTTATGGGTGAAAATAATATTTTTGGAGTGTATTGTTGAAAACTATAAGGTTTTATGTGTTATGATTATATTTTGTTACTTTGTTATTATTTGTTATGGTGTGTGGTTGAATTATAAACCCAATTATGGGTGGTCACATTATTAACTAAGAATGGATGGTTATGTTATAACAATGGAAAGGTGGTTAAGTTATAAACAAAGGATTGGTGGGTTTTTGATAACCCTTTAATGCGTTGTGTATTAAAGTCGACCCTATGGTTATTACATTTGTAAGGGTGATTGTAATAGTTATATTTAATTTTTTTTCTTGATACATATATGTGTTATCAATTCCTTCAATGTATTTTTATGGTAATCCTATGATTTTTAAAATGTAAATTAATGAAATTATTTTCAATAAAAGGTTTTTTACAACTTTTGGGTGAAAATTATAACATTCTGAAAAGGTTTCCATGAGTTTATCATGTATTCAAAGAAACCATTATGTGTTTTATTTTTAATTTATTTATTGTCAAGAAATGTTTTATAAAAATCATTGTGAATAGAAGGTGATTTAATTGGTAATAAATTATTTATTTTGACCCCAAATATTTCTTTGATAAGGACATTTTTTATGTATTCATTGAATAAAATGTTTATTTCATTTATTTTACCCCCCTTACAGAGCTTTTTTTATCATCCCATGTTTTAAAATTATATTCAAATTGTTTAAGGATGAGTAGGGGAAATTTTAATATCATTATGAATGTTGTGAATATATATCATGAAAATAAATCATGTCTTATGGGAAAAAATGTGTGCACATAATAAGTGTCCACATTATGAATATTTCTTTTTGTTATATCTGATTGATGATAAGATTGTATAAAAATATAAACCTAAATTATATTTAATAATATAATATTAATTCTCGTCTAAAGAAACTATAATATGAAATGATTGTGGTTGGGTCCTTATAGCTATCTTATTACAAATTAACTCTGCAATATTTGGGCTATGATCCTCCTAGAAAACATCCCCTGGAAATCATCATGAAAATGGGAGGTACCTCTCAAATATAATGTTCATGTGCCAAAAAGATACACACAAAGAAAAAATCTTCCCAACTAATCATTCTTTTCTAATCGGGTTTTTGATTAAATCCACACCATAAAAAATTATTTATCTTCATAAAAAAATTTAGTTGATTTTGAAAATGGATGATTTGGAATCTATCATGGAAATATTCACAATTAGATTTTCAAGGTTGTAGCATATAATTTTCAAAATAAATTTCCAAAAATACACAGTAAGTATTTAAGAAAGGAATAGGACTCAACTAAGACATTTCTTCTTTGCTTACACTCTCCACCTAAGGCTACATAGCATTCTAAAACATGGGATACTCATAATAATGGAGTCCAATAGCATCATACCAGAAAAAAAAATTACAGGTGTGGTTCACCACAAACCACTCAACCATAGACCACCAACCCATTCCCTATCATTAAAAAAATGCCCCACTTTTTTTTCTCTATATTCTTTGAACCACACAACATTGAGAATTCAACTCTACTTCCTTAACCACTAAATTTATATCTCTATAAAACAAATTATTCAAATACAACCCTTTTTCTAGGATCCTTGTATGGTCTCTCACTAAATTTGAAATTGTAACTTGAAGGTTACAACATATCATTGAATATCATACCTAAACTCTCAATAAAAATGTTGTTCCCACCCTCTCTCCTTTGGAAGAAAACAATATAATAGACAAATCTGGTTAATAAAGTGGACCCAAAATCTATGTACACCCTCATCTCCTTTCTATTCTCTTGATGCTACCTAAAATTATCATTCATCCACACTCAATAAAAAACGTTTCTTAAATTGATCAATAAATGTCCCATAAGTCATTTTTCATGAATCATAATACTTCATCTCTTACCACCTTTGAGCCACATTCTAAAATAATTCAATGACTAAATTAACAAGAAATTTATCTCAGCTATTTAAAACCAAAAATAAATCTCATCCTCATCCAAAAAAGCCTCATTTTTAGGGTTGGAGTACCTGCTAATGATCTTTGTCCCCTAATTACTTTTTAATTTCAACAAGGATATATCCTAAGACCTCCCTTCTTCTTTCAAATTCGCCAAACCACAATTTTTTTTAATCTCACAACTTTGAAATAAGAGACAAAATGGTTAGTATAAACCACACAAGTACTAAAATAAACTAAAAAGGGACATCAAAACATCCCAAAAATCATGAAGAACATATATAACTCCCCAAAAACCCAACAAAAATAAATCACCATCATTAATTTGGAACAACACCACATTATTCAATGTCATCCCCAATACACCCCTTTTCCTCAAAACTGTCCACACCACCATTTCAATATCCATAGATTCCATGCCAAAAATGGTAATAATAACTATTCAAAACCTCCTCCTGCCAATAAAACTACCGAACCATATTTGATGTTGGCACACAAATCATAGTGACCCACTCACAACATCAGGATATTGACCATTTTGGGAGGCATTGACTCACCTAAACATTTTTTAAACATGTTTAAATGAACATATTCTAATGGGGAAGTAGTTTCCCACTCTTTATATTCTTGAATACGT
The DNA here is from genome assembly GCA_963277665.1 of Viscum album. NCBI lineage: Eukaryota > Viridiplantae > Streptophyta > Magnoliopsida > Santalales > Viscaceae > Viscum > Viscum album. Next base: position 2,140,276,659 of record OY728122.1, on the reverse strand, counting down.
AACACACATTACAATAATAATATTAATAAAAATAGTTTCACATAATAGGATTGTGGTCAAACACATTCATCGCATCATTTGTAATAATTCATTTGTGTAATGTAAGAATATTTTCATCAATTTCAATATTTTTCCACAAACAAAATTCTATTACCATATTAATGTGATTGGCCTTTCAGGGGAAGTGGGTGATTACATCAATACTTCCACATAAATAAACATATTTTTAGTAGGAATATATATTTTTAAAAGTAGGTCACACCATCTATATAATCATTTAAGTTAGGAAATATAAAGGTTTTATGGATTAGGATTCATTATAAAATATCATATTCATAAATATTATTTTAAAAAACATCTTATAATTCAAAAAAATTTATTTTCCTCAAGGAAAGTCAACACTTCAATATAATACCCAATAAACAAAGAAACCATGAACCAAACTCAACATTTCAAATTCATTCCCAGGGAAGCATCTTCTATTACAATTAAATAGATCTAACATGTGGACAATTTAAAAAAACTAAACATGTTTCTTCTCAGGTATCATGAATAATATTATTAAACAATATATTCTAGTATTATCTTGAATCCAAGGACACACACTTCCAACTTCACTTGAATATTTTTACATACATGGATCTTATGAAAAATTCAAATAGATAAATACATATCCAATATACAATTGAAATTACCAATATAAAACTTTCTCTTATATCATAAAATTAAAAAAATCCTATATTGTATTACAAGGTGTAATTTTGTATCATTCTTGAACTAAAATATTATTCAAACATTTCATTTCTAATGGAAACATGATTATATACAATAGTAAGGGTGACAGAAAATTACTACCATATTTAAATTAAACATGATCAGTACGTTAAATGATTTTATATTTTATATATAACATATTAAACATGATGCATTCAGTGAAAAAAAATGCAAAAACTAATATAGTTACCATAATTTTTTTAAAATTTGGGCATTCTCCCATAACCAAACTACTCATGGATAAACGTGTGATGAGTGATAATTTAAACAATATTTGTTTACGAATCATGAAAATAATAAGTTCACTCATTTTAACATATTCGAGTATCAATAGGTTATCATGATGAATAATTATCATCTTCTAGTAATTAAAAAAAATCATTACAATAGATTTCCAAAACATGAAAGCTATATATCAGGATCAAGAAGGAAGCACAAGGAATGAAATTTATTTTTTCAACAATAATATACATAAAATTGCATAGAATGGGTTTTATCCATGGTTAGTGAATGAGATAGATTTTTGACTTGAAATGCTATTACATTACCAACATATCACTTACAATTATTTCAATCATACAAAATTTAAAAAAAATTGTAATAATAGTTTCTAGCCTAACACATTTATATAAGTTATAATAATGTAAATAATAAAGAACTACATTAATGGAACAATAATTTGTTATATTATACATGTGAATGTTTCTAAATCCTCATATATATTATCAATAATCATGATGGCCATTTATCACAATTTTCAAAATAGAAATTCCCAAAACCAAAATATACAATAATTTCATAACATATGTTTACGGTAAATTATACATTTAAATAAATTCAATGAATATTAACTCACATAGAAAAAATGATACATCCAAGATTTTTTTTTATAATTTATGTATGGAATTATGAAATCTACTCAATGTAAATTTCCATATATGTTTTTTTCAATATTCTGAAGCTATTCATGACAAGATACAGCAAGTATAATTTTCTAAAAAAATAAAATAGTAGAATAACAATATATCTAATTATAATGTTCATGAAATGAAATGTTGAGATTAAGGTCATTTTAGGTAAGGAAATTTAAAATTAATTTCACAAAAAGGATTATAATAAACATACCATGCCATATAGTAACAATTTCATTCTTTCCTTACAGATTATATGACTAATTCGATAAACAATGATAGTTTATTAATAAATATATAACTAAAGATGAGTTATATAAACACACATAGGATTCAAATTTTGATATAACTAATAACCTCGAATCATGTACCTCCATATGATTTCTACCATGTAACTGTTTCATTATCAACTAAAAATTTCATTATTTTGTCTATGTCCTTTGATTAGATCAAATGAGGCCCCAAAATATATATGTACTATCTGGTCTCATTAGTTAACATCACATGTTAGGATATGGATCCACCACTTCCCCATAAAATTCATGAATCCTAACCTATTTATAACTCTAACCTTCACCATATCTCTCAATCCTTATTTTATGCCACCTTTTCATGAACCCCTCTATCCAAAGGTACCCCACCATGGTCGGAAATAGAGAATGGGAGATATTGATCAATCCTACCTCCAATGAAACCTGGGTTGGAAACTATCCCTAAGTGTATAAAGAGGGTCACATATATAATTGGAATTACCATTAATGTAATTAAAATGTAGGATCATGAGACAAGATATCATCCTCCAATCAACTACATAACATATTACAAAATAAAGGAAATTAAACCATCCCTTAATGAAAGTACAATGCTAAAAATATAATTAAATAATCACAAAAATATATGTGGACTATTAAATCCATCTATGGTACCCAAACAAAAACATTATCTCTAGTGATCTAACCAAACAACACTTAAAACAGTAGGGGTGATCAATTGGGAGTAATCTGTAGGATTACACTTCTCAAACAATCAACAACCATTTCCAATAAATATAAAAGAATCAGAAATAGTAGAGAAAACTAAGAAAACTTTCAAAACGTAAGAATTAGTTAGAACCACATATAACCTATGAATAAACCAAGGCTATAATATCAAAAATAATCAGGAAGCATAAATAAAACCATATTGGCTAACCTTATCTATTTATATACATAATATACAACCAAACCTAAATTTCATAGCCAAACCAAACCACCATTCCATAATCATCACCAAAATAATTCCTCCTATAATCATATTAACTCCAACCAATCACCTAGAGTATCTCCCACTGAAACAATTATCATGTCAATAGGATATCCCTCACATAAGAATAGGGATGCAAGTATAAGTCAACATAATAAAAATATTAATAACCATCATTCCATATATCCATAATCATATCCATGTTACCCCACATAACCATATCTTCATTATTTCTGCAGCAATTAGTACATTTCAATCACTTCCCAACCATGCATGTACATTCCCCACCAAATTTATTCCATTCTAAATAATACGATAACATTAAGATGTTGAGAATAAAACTCATGATCTCTCCCTACTATACATGACCCCATAAACACCCAAATCCTCTCATTGACATCAATACTATTTTACTTTTTACTTCTGACCACCCCAACCTATGTGTATACACCAAACTTGATACATTACAAACCTTATAAAAATTTTCATCACTCCAAACCATTATATCCTGTGAAACATTTCTAAAAAGCCTCCCTTCTTGCACACCACTTCTGGAAATTCTTGAAAAAAAATAATAAAACAAAAATTCACACAAGGGAAAACATGTTCAATAACTAAAAAATCACAACTAATACACATATCATAGGGGTTAAATAAAATAATTTTCCTCAAAATTTTCTTTCAATTTTCCCAATTACTAACCATATTTATTTATTAAAGCCATATTTGCGCATTAAAATCAACCAATAAACCACACTAACAACTTTAATTAAAATGTTCACAATCTACTAAATCCCAAACTATTCTTCTTTATTTTTTAAAATTTATTTCATAACTACATTGAAACTAGAATAACACCATATAACACAGAAACATCCCATCCTTCTCATGATAACAATCCCAATAGTTTCACCATTTCATGTCACCACCAGTTCCCTTTACAACCACATCTCTTCTCATCCACCCCACCCTCTGAAACCACAAATCTGAAATACTTTTAAACTATTTATCATATGATATTTTAAATTTAAAAAAATGATTTTCACGACATTAACTTCTTTATTTTCAAGGAATTATAACAGAAACTAGAATTTCCATGGGAAATAAATTGATTTTCTAGATATATGTTCTTTCCTTTTTTATGAGAATTTTCAATAAACATAAACATCACCACACCCATTTCTTCATCTGAAAACCATAAACAGTGACTTTGTAAGGAATTAATAATTTTTACAATGTAGTTCATTTTTCCCATTATAGAATTTTACCATTAGGGTTCCTTTTTTTAAGTTATTATTAATTTTGGTGTTCCAAGGACCAGTAGAAATATAATTAAATATAAAAAATAATCAGTTTAAAAATCAAAAAATTATATATGATTCCAAGGGATTTAAAAATTTAAATAACATGGAATCCATGAGGTACAAAAAAGTGAACTATTTCCAAATTAAATGTATCTTTATATATGGTTCACTTACTTCATTAATATTTTTACATTATTTATTATGATCCTTGTATTCTTTCTCTTTTCAATAAACATAAACATCCTAAAGATTCATAATAACATAATTGGATGGAAAAAAATAATATTAAATCATATTAATTATAGAAGATATGAGTTAAACATCAAGATCTCATACTTTCAAAACAAGTATCATGCATGATTTTACCAAGATAGAGGAGGGTGGAAAAGGGAATGCAAATGTAGCCATCCCGGATATTGAATTCATGTCCAAAGGTGGCTAAAACATGATGAATAAGACTCTCAAGACTCTATGTAATACGAAAAGTAAAATGGATTTCATAATGATTAAATTAAATTAATAGGGTGTTGGTTCAAGTGTTTTTAAAATTGTAATAGTAATTTTTTCTAGAAATTAGAGATTCGCGGGATCCAGAATCCCAAATTTAATTTATTATAACTCAAATATTCAATTTTTTTGAATTGAAAATTCCCATTAATATTTTTTGTAATGGTAAAAATAAAAAATAATTAATCCATAGGATTTTATAAGTATAAATGTCATTTAATGGAGCTTCAAGGGGTTATAGATCGATGAAGAATTGAATAAAATCATAAAAATAAGTAAATTTTGATACCCACAAACAACTCGAAGACACTGAGTAAGGGAATTAGGGTCTTACCCTTTTGAATTAAGACACAATCACACAGACTACAAAAATCATAGGTTACCCATATGCATGGATTATTATTTTTATACATTTAATGTTCTTTTATACTTATGTAGCTAGATATCCTTCCAAAACTTACAGGTTACCCTTCACTGGTATTGAAAACCAGGGTCAACCCTTATGTGAGCAAATGATTCTCAGCATACCACTATGTAGAGGATAATTTACCGTTAAATTAATACTGGGAACATCATCTTGACTATATTTGTTTCTCAAACCACCCTTACATGACCAGGGAGATAACCCTTATGCGAGTTAGTACCCTTACGTATGTTGCGAGCTACTCTTACTTAAAGAAATAACTACCTTTACATGAAAAAGAGGATATCCTTAGGTAGTTATTAGTTAAAAAGGTATACCCTAACATGAGACGTGTCTTAGACTTATAAAAAGCCATAAAATTTAGACTTACACTTACAAAAGAAAGAACCTATCTTTATGCAATCCATAGTAACAATATCTGACCCCTATACAACTCTAAAAAAGGACCTTAACTTTATGTAGGTGATGGATTTCCAGTTGACCCTTACATAATGATCTATTACCATTACACAAAATATTATAAATCATGATTAACTTTATGTAACATAAATTTCATGTGTAAGAGTAAATATTTCCATGATAATATTTCATTTTTTATAAAACTAAATTAATAAAAGGGGTTTGTTATTACTTTTAATATTTTAAAACACTCTCAAAAATTAGAAAATCATTTTGAAATGTCTAAATTAATTCCTAAATAAACATTAAAAACATAATATCACTTGAATAATTGTAATACCATTTTAAAATAACTTTATAAATTATAATATTTTTTAAAAACAACTTTTTAATTCTATGAAACGTCTCCTAAACCACTAGACATAATAAATAAAATATGAATGGTTTATGAAAATTTGGACCCCTATAATGAAAAATAATAAATATTATTCCCTTATGAAACTTATATTTTTACCTTATCCTAGAATCATATTTCACTATGACAATATTCTGATCAAATAAGAATATCCAAATCCATTAATTTCAATGGATTCATTCAACAGAAACCTAGAGTTCTCAATATATGTTTCATCTTCTATATAAAATAATTCCATTTAATCTATCCATTTCAAATATATTTCCACAATATTATATATTTAATTTATTATATATAGTATAATTAATTTTGTTATATTTTTCAATAAACCATAACCTCCTATCCCCTATCCCATAAGAAAAGGAAAAATATCAATCATTAATATGTGTGGGCCGCCACCCCTATGACATAATGTGCATAATTTTCTTTAAGCACGTTAAAAGGATGGTCCAAATAAGTAATTTAACATATAATTACGATATTTATATAATTTTTTATGTTCGTAAAATAATAAACCATATTACTTCATTATACCATGCTATGGGAATTAAAATCATCATTCATGTGTACATTTAGATTACGACTTCCCTGGAAGGGTATAATATATTTTTCACTACCAGCATCATTATTGGTTGAAAATTGTAATTAAAAATTATATAAAATATATAGGAGTAACAAATATCATGAATATGATTCTCAATAGTTGATACTAAGTTTATTGATATTTATTTTATAATCCATCAATATCGACAAATGAACTAAAATTAATTTATCACCTAATTCATCTTCAAAAACTGCGACAAAACTATCATATAATGTGATTATAAAATTATAGTTCATCATAAAACATAAATTTAAGTATATTTTATTATCTAATAATTATAAACTTGGATGAAAATATTGGGTACAGAAAGAGACATCATAACCAAAGGATGTAATAATTAAAGATAATCAAGATGGTAAAAATAAGTCATGACTAACTAATGTATTCATAAGAAATAATCTTAAATATATTATATTAAATATTAGTGTATATGAATATGTTTTTTGAAATATAGTATTAATATATTTGTTTGACAAAGTTTATTGAATATTTGACTAAGAAGGTAAAAAGTTAATTGGTTTTTAGGATTCAAATCATTTCCTTTGGTCACAATAACACCTCCTTAACTATTATATTTTAATATTTATCTAATATAAACTACGATTAAATTGGGTAAAATTATAAATACCCTTCTAGAAAAATCATCTTTCACACTGAATTATTTCACATTGATGATTTTATTAATTAATGAAAATGGATTTTTCTTAATAATAATTTTCATTTCTTTTAATGGATTTTTCTTCAATATCCATGATTTTAATTCCCTCAATTTATCTCCCTCTCCTATATGAAACTATTTTTTATCTATAATTATCATTATGTTAAACTTTTGTTTACTTTTAAACAATTATTTTTATACACTTAACTATTTTAATTTTCAAGGAAGTCATTTTAAAATATTTAAATGTCTTTTCATTTCTTTGATCATATATTCTTCTATTTTGCATTATATTTTCACATATATTTTATACATAATCATGTCCTATTAATTTAAATTTCATTTGTAGTAAATTTTTCATAATTTTCTCTTTATATTTAAGAAATTGGTTTTTGGAATTTGACAAAAAAATCATTACGTTTTTGGATGATATTAAGAACCACTTTTTATGAAAAATCATTTGTGTTGTCTCTCTTCTATTTTCAATGAATTATTCCCCAATGGACTAATGGTTCATAAATCACAATATATTTTATCTTTATAAATACTCTTTTTGCAAGATTATTTTTAATGTATCAAATTTCCATTTTCACCGTGTGGAAAAGTTATGAATTCAATTTTATTATCACATGTACTTTATGATATACATAATGATTGGACTTTAAGTCGAACTCATATGTAAAGATGATGATGGTTGGGGTCCTATATCCTCCTAAAATGAATTGGATAAGGTTTTATATATCATGAAATAACTATGAATAGAGTAAGGAATGTTCACTCCACTATTGAAATCACATAAAGAATTCATTCTCTTTTTTGCGAGTCATGTAGGGATACTAGATCTAATATGTTATCAGAATCGGGTGGTTATTCCAACTCCACTATGATATTCTTACCTATGATTAAATTTTTTCTATCTCTTTTTCATATGTTATGAATCGATAACAAGATATTCCATATAATTATTATATTTAATGTTCTAAATATATTTTTCATTCTTATATTACAGTTTCATGTTTTTCGAATTTCCATTATGTGTTTCTAAGCTATTTTTAATGGCCATTCTTAGGATTAAGTTTCTATTCCATGATATGTATTGCTCAATAATTTTAAATACTTTTAACTTATGATCCCATAATCATTTTATTTGATAACTCTCCCTTTCTCATGTCTTACCCCATTTTTATGATCTAATGGTTATGACCAATAGAAGAGTTCCCCATAATGATAATTTTAGCTCACCCAATTATTATGGTTATATTTCATAGGTTTTGAAGAAGATTATATCATATGACATGTCTATAAGATGATATAGAGGATTAAAATTAAGGTAAAAAGTTCATAAGTGTTTTAATATAAGATTTATATGTATGTTTTCTCTATGTCCTTAAACCATTCTGTCCTTGGGTTGTGTGACTATTCCCTAGATGTATTAATTAGACAGAGAAATCAACCTAATATTTGTGTATGTTTATCATGGATCATGATATCTTCCACATATTCTAACTATAATTCTCACACATAATAGACCACTAAGACATAAATACATTCTTCGTCAATGTCAATACCATTTTATCTATGGGAGATAATTCTTGTCTATTGTGGTAATAATATCCAACAGGGCAAAAAATATGTGAATCTCAATGTTATTTATGGGGATCGTCCATGGAATTATAAAAATAGATTTCTTTTGATCCGTTGTTATCCTAAATTATTAAATAATCTCCCCAAGGTATCCCATATGAGCTTCCAATGCTCACCATTCTCCTCATAGGATTGTAAATATATAAAATATCATTAATAAAAATGAATATACTAGCATCCTGATAGAAATGGAAGATGAAATTCATGAAAATCATGAACACCATTGTCACTCTCTTCACCCGAAATTCTATATTCAAGATTTCCTAATAGTCACATTGAGAACATCATGTATTGTTATGCATATCCTCATCTCTCACCCTCATATAAGAAAAACCAAATCTATGGTCAATAATGGAAAATCTTCGATCTCCCATGAAATTGTTAAATTCATCATTAATTAAAGTAAAGAGATATATGTTATTAATGTGTACCTACTCCATCCTGTTGTAAATAATATATGTTAATAAACTCTCATTAGCTTAATTGATGAAATTCTTAGAAGAACTACATGTGTATACATATTGTTTAATGTATATCAAGGAATCAGGAACCTAAAACTATATATTTAAATCCTGAATCTCATATGGTTACAATTGATATAAATTCATACAAATAACATTGGTACCTTTTAATAATTAAATCCTAAAATATACCTAATTATCTAGAATCAATTTGATGAAATCCACTAAAAACCTCATATAGATTAACCAAAAGGATATATATCGTAGTAGAATCTTCATCATTTGGTCTATGATATATCCTCACTACATGGGAAATATTTCTCATCAACTACACTAAATCATATCCATCTATGTTTTAATTCAATTCCAATCCCTAAATAAATCACTTGGCACATTATAATATGGATATATTATCAAGAGTGTCTTGTAGAAATTGATATTCAAGATAAAATATAACAAACATTGAATAAAAATAATCACATAGTTTCCACTAATCCCCATGCATAAGAATAACATATATTAAAATGGTAACCAAAATCAATAACATAAGACAAGAACCTTCTAATTGTATATTCCCTCCTCCATGACACAATATTCATGGATAGAACTCCTCAAATTAATAAAAATTATAATCCGTGATTAAAAACTTCAGAAGTAGAAATAAAATAATGATAATATCAATAAAAATATAAAAAAATATCTATTAAATATGTAACCAAAATAGTACCTCTCAATGTGGAATAAGTTATTCCAACATCCATTAATGGGTGCTGAATTGTGATTAACTTCCAAAAATTGATACAATGATCGTTCCCTTGAGCCACATGGAACCCTGGAATTGAATATACTTGTGTATACTTATTAGGAGATACTACAATACCTCACCATCTGGATACAAATATCTAATACATCTGATAAACTAAAATAGTGAACTATATCATTTTTGTTATTCCTATATAGAAGATGGAAAATGACTTCTGGATCCCAACGTAAAACATTGAGAACCCCTTCTAGATTTTCCCCAAAATTACCTAAATATGGAACTCTTTAAAAAAATGATGAAAAATATACATGCTATTTAATATTAAGACACAGTAAAATAACTCAATAATCAATTTAAATTTAAAATGATGATATAATAATTTATTTTCATGACAACCTGAATTTCCTATATCACTATGAGAAACAACACTATTTTTTCTATTTTCAGGTCGACTTGTTCCCATTGATACCCAATTTTAAACATTATGTTCATTATATGTGATAAAATATATTTTCACCACATCTATAAATTTTGAAAAAAAATAGAATAACTATATATTTAATTTCTCACCCCAAGAAAAAAAACTGATATCTATACAAATTAAAAATCCACCAAAGGTATAAGCATATTTAAGTACACTATGAACCTAAAATGTAATCAAGGATATAAATAATTTCATAATTATGACTCAAAAACTCATTACCAATATTTCCTTCATATCTAAATATATATCTTCTCTAGAATAAGTTCTTGAAAATCAACCAATGGGATAACCAAGGTTCTCATTTCCTATGAATGGATATCCTAACAACACTATGGTTATCCCATGTGTATAAAAATTGATATAAACTTATTATACCATAAATATTTTCAATAAACCCATAGATATAATCCAATAACCCTAATAATTCATGTTATCCCCATGATCCATCATGTCATCTGGAAAGTGGAGGGTGTTTTTCTCTGAAATCATAAACCTTTTCAATGAAAAGTAACACATAACGAGATAATATCGGCTCTATATTCATGGTAACCATTAATAATCTATATATGATAATAATTTCCCATAATTTCCTTTTATTATACAAAATGGTATGATTCACATATTTTCCCTCAATATTTCTATCAATGGAATTCTTCATATTAACTAAATTTCCACTAGGTTTGTCAATTTTTCTCATAAGTTCCAACATTCCATAAAATAACCAACACATGACCTGTCAAGTAATGATAATACAAACAAAACTGTATATCACTTCATTATCATACTCATCGAGTAATTATTAGTCCAAAATTAATCACATTACACCACCTAACCAATCAAAAAGAAATTCACACACATATTCCATTCAAACCCATGCTAAAAATGATGGATGAGTATCCCCACTTCACACAAAAACTGGGATAGAAACTAACCCAGAAATATTTTAGATAACAAGGGAAATATAATCTCATACTAACATGGTATCTGGTACTTCCACTATTATTATGTTGTCATAATTTTCAGACATATCTTTCATTCCATGTCCAAATTCCAATTCTCCACTCAACCACAATATGAATATCAAGAATACAAGAAATAATGTCACTAACATTATCTTGTAATATTATTCCTTGGTAAAATTAAGCCAATTATATAAAATATATTAAGAAATCAAGTGCACTCCTGGATCACCAGAATCCATTGAATTAAATTGAGGGCCTAAGGATATCTTATGTAGATTAATTTACCCTCCAATATTTTATCAAATCAATAAGGTGAAAATAAAAACTAAAAAATAATAATCACTCAAATAAAACAATATCACACTAATAAAATATGTGTAATATCCATACTAGAAAAAAAATTTCATATAACCAATCACAAATGAAAGGTAATTCATTGGTATCAAAATAAAATATTACCACTGAATTAGATTTCAAAAATAGATTTGGATAGAACACAAAATAACACTCCATAAACTCAAGAATCTTTCCCCCATATTTTATTAGACACCACCTCCAGACAATAATAGTCATTTTAATTTTTCTAAAATATATTTCATATAACATGTACACACATATTATGGGTTTACATAAATTAACTGAGAATAAAATAATATGTAGATTCCATGGAAACTCATCCTTCCCAAGAACATAGTGTATTAATATTTTCTAGTAATATAATGCATAAATGGATTAACTCTCATCATTTTACAAAACCCTACCATGTATTAGTTTCATCCATATTATCCATGTAAACCAAAGGTTCTATATCTAGTGTTGGTACCTATATATCAAGAATTTGAATGCCATAATTTTTATAAAAATTTCCCAAAAAAAGTTCAACAATTCTCTAAGAATATATGTGATACCAGGCCCAATTAGGCCATTTGAGCCCCATGTATTCACATATATCTAGGTCCCAAAAGACAATACTCTCAATACAATGGCACTTAATTATCTTGTCACCCCTCAAATAAAGCATACCTCAACCCTCCTTGGACTATTTCAATTAACCAAATTTCTATAATTTATAATATATCAAAATAGGTTAATAATATAAAACAAAACGGATACATTAATTCCATCACACCATCATAATTTAACACATATATTCCATATATTATAGTCCAATCACGTTTAAAATGATCAAAAATTTGTAAGAATCATCTAATCATTTTGAAATTTTAATATACAATATTTATTCAAGAAATTATACCACTATAGTATAAATATAAGCCTTGTTATCACATCGTCAAGTAAAATAATCATTAGAAAACCATTTTCCCTTTTTGGCTTCACATTATCTTTTTAAACCATCAATTCATATATTGTGATCATGGCCAAATGACTTTCAAATCTCAAATATGGTCTTCTAAAAAAAATATTAGATTTTCATGTTATATATTGAGTTTACATCAATTTAACCCTTTTCACATATAAACATGCATATTACAACAAAACATTCATTTATAAGACATATTAATGAATTGGAAACATATTGAATAAATATATCAAAATTGGTAATATTATTAAATGAAATTATTCAAGGTTATGTTTTCCTAGACCCACCATATATCACAATTAAACATATTTTCTAGGAATTACGTTATCATATTTTATCACTTCAGTAAAATATTTTCCAAAAAATAAATAAAACCTCGAGAATGTTCATTTGACCAATGGATTTCAATGTTGAATACTTTTTTTAAAGGTCATCCTCCACTAATTTTAGAACTTATAAATCATGGGTGATGATATGTTTGAGTTTTGGTAGCTAGTCCAATCATTTCATCCATCTAGTTGTTAGTTGCTAGTCAAGATGTGTGATGTCATTCTAGACAACTTGCACAATGGGGGTAGAGTCACTTTCAATCCATATATTGGTCCATCCTTTTTGTCTAGGAAAACATTTCATGGATATCAAACAAATTATTTCAAATTATAAAGAACTTTCAATGCCACATGTTCCAAAGGAAACATACTAGGATATTTCCATTATTATCTTTTTTAAAAACACCAGAACCTAAAGGGCTTAGGAATCCTTTGGAGTCACCATCAACAAGGGAATTTATAGACTGGTGGTTGAAAACGTGGTTCAATAATGAGATGAAATTAACAGATTTTTTGACCAAATGGATTATAAGGATGATTGATTTATGTCTATTCTCCTATCCGAATTGAGTACGAATTTCCGTACGTTAAAATCTTATAATAATAAGAGAATATATATTATAATTAATTTATTTTGGTTTTTAAGTCAAAGAATACCCAAATATAATATCCCTATATCTTGAATAAATAATTCCCATCACATATGAAAAAGGATATAAATTTTTTAAAGGTTAGTAAGAAGATAATTAAGGATTGTTTTCATTTAAAAATGAAGGGACTCTCCATATTAATCGAGATAGGTTAATGTTATTTGGAGAGAGCTTTTTAAAATTCATGTTATTTGATTTGAAGAAAGATAATAAATTATGTCATTAAAGTCTTGGATGTGTTGGTAAAAAAAGAATATTAATTATTTAATATGAATTATTTCTTTATAGAAGTGTGTGAGTTCATAAGAATTATTAGTGGTGGAAAAAATGACTAAGGCCTTGAGTTTCTTAAACCTATATTATTTTACTTTCTATGTGGTAAAGATCTGAGAGATGATAAAATATCAAAATTGAGAGATAATTATAGTTACATTCTATATGATCCACCACTAAATGCCCCTAATGAAATGTACATTGAGTCCAATTGTCCAGTTTAATCATTTTTTCAACTAATTTATCAAGTATATGAAAATTTGTGTTCTAGAGCGATATTTCATTATAACAAAAAAACATGTTCTGAATCGAATTCAATCATAGAAAGGGTATAACGTTTCTGATGTAAATAGATATTCCAATATAAAACACCTTTTTTTATGCTCTGAGTGAACATCCCTCTCTATAAAATGCTCTAAAATCAAGAAGTGAATATACACATCCAATCCAAAATAGTCCTATCACCTACAATATTTCCATTTGATAAACCTATAAAAGTGTTGATCCTGAAACCCATTTTTTGGTGGATCTATTGGACTCATTTTCAAAGTATCCCATTGTTCATGTTTCTGCAATCATTCATGTGTTATCCACGTAGCACATACAAGAAGATTTTTAATATATAAAAAAGGTATTTCATGCATCTAATTAGTGAAATCATCTTGATTTTAATACTACCAAATCTTTGATGAATATTTATATACTTGAAGGAAAAAGTATGTTCAAAATATAACATTATTTTAGAAAAAGATATCATATTCAAATAATATGTATTGGAATATGAACTATCAACATCAAACCATGTAGTAAGTAAGTGATCGAAAGAGACAACATTGATGGACTGATTTAAAAAATACAAATGAAACTCCTAGATGAGATGAGCCCAATCTCCTTAGAAAAATAGATTCTCCTCTAACTCAACATGAGTATGAAGACAAAATTTCCATTTATAGAAAATATGAAAACACCTATGATGGATGGAAATATTCACAGTTAATGTTTTATAGTATACATGCTGAACCAGAATTCTAAGAATGGTGAGACTATATTTATTTAAAGGATAGTAACTCCATTTTTCATTCTTCTAATGAAAATTAAAAAAGTTTAATTTTTGTTATTCTTATAAAAAAATTCATATTAACTAATCCAGGGTGAAAATAAAATATATTGGATCCTCTTCCACATAGATTACATTAAATAAATATTTTTATTCATCATTGAGAAAACAATATGACAATGGTGGGAAACAACCCGACCTATTTGATTGTCGTATCTAATGTCAGATAGTATGGGAAATATAAAAGGATTGACCAAATATTTTTCCATTTAAAACATCACCTCACCATTTATAATGATACACTATCGATATAAATATAAAGTTTAACTATGTTCTAGGTGACTCATCTATAATGGAAGAAATATTTTTTTTTCTTTTAATAAATATCATATAAATTCTTATATATCAATCTGGTTTACTACACCAATAAAAATATTCATTGAATATAATCTAAAACCCGTTTTTCCAGAAATCCCACCGTGGTTTAATCAAGGCTCTAAATTTCAATTCCACCTCTATGATAGTGATTAACCTAGTTCTTATAGAATTCTAAGTGGAACCTTTCTTCTTGGATAGAATCCCAAATGTTGGCATATATAGTTTATTAAATTTTATTAATGACACCGTTAAAATATTTATTAAATGAGAGGATATGCATATATGGTGTTGTGATGAAACAACTAATAAATATCAATATAACTTTGAATTAATATTGGAGAATCTTATTGTTTTCAATGATGAAACTTGTTCTGTTAATCATGTTTCTAATTTGAAGGAGCCAAAATCATCTAGATGATAGTGGTTCCCGATGATACTTCATTAAAAACATACTCCTTTGAAACAAATCCCTTAATAAAATTAACTAGACTATTAAAACAAATACTAAAAATATAAATAATAATTTTATATAGATTAATCATACTAATACATCACTTATAGTGTCTATTCAATAATTAATCAAAACCATTAATCAAATTATCCAATTCAATATGGAAGATTAGTTTGAAATTCAGGAAAAAGTTGTGACAAATTAATCTTATTCTTTAAAACTCATTAAATGGGAATATGAGTTTATCAATGAAAAAAAATATGGATCGCTCTATTAATTACATCTTGTGTTAGAATGAAAATTGTAAGTGAAAGTGGTAAGCCTTGGATAAGGCCTTCAATTCCTTTGATAAATCCAATAATCCTTCTTATAGGTGAAATTGAGAACTATTTAGTTTTACTACAATGAAAGAACATGTCACAAAACTACTTAAAAATCCAAAATAAAACAGGAATTTAATAATAAATATCGAATAATTGATTTTTAATAGATTTTCCATATCCATTTTATTCACTAAATTTGATCTAATGAATGTCCCATTGATTTCATTTATTATCTATTACAATTGACTAATTACTCATTAAATTATACTATTATGAAAATATTTTCATTGCTCCACGAAAATCAACATGGAAAATAAGGACACTATCAATCAATTATGATTTTAGAATATACTTTATTTTATAAGTTATGCAAGATAATTGGATGGATAGGGGTAAATGTCAAGGTTACTTAACCTTTTAAATAATCATGAGAGATTTTACACTGAAAACAAGAGAAAAATAAACTCCTTTAAAATAATCTTATATCTCCTTGGTGATCCCTCTTTGTATGATATCCTATATAAGAACATAAAATGCTACAATAAAGTTGTCACAACCTAGAGAAATTTTGGGATTTAGTTTTTTATATGAAACATAAATATTTTATTAGTCATGGACAACAACATGGAGGACTATAATACATTATCAATGAATAATTAAATTAGGTAAATAAAATAATTGTCTTCATAATTTTCATCTGCAACACTATACTTATTAAATCGGTGATGTATTAGCTTTGATAAATGGTTTGCCATAATTTTTATAATGATATTTATGTATCTAGATATAAAATTATCTACATATGAATATTTAATTTCCCAACATATTTCCTCTCTATAACACTTGTGTAGAAATAGAATATATTTTATCACCTTATTTGATCCACCTATTCCATATTGTTTCAAAAAAATTATTTTATTCCTCTAGAATAATGTACAATAATTAATTTTTTTTCTTATATATAAGTGTATTTTATTATTCATCATCCCACCCATAATTAATCTAGACATTAATAGTTTTTAGAATATCCTTACCTCTTTATGTCTGTTATTGTTATTCCAAAATGGTTCCAGCCATTCATTGAGGACATTATTAATATTTTTATGTTTACTTTGGATTCCCTCCTACACTTTATCATCACCTAGTGATTCTAATATCTTTCAACCAATAACATGAGTTCATCTAATTTAGATCATAGAATCGATTAGTGAGAGCATCGTTCCTCTACAAATTTGAAATTCAGTTTAACCAGAAGATTTACATGATAAGAAAAAGATCCATAATTGTGAGGAACAATATAATTATTAAATTTAAAAATACCAAACTATTTTAAAATAAATCTATCAAGAATACTCTATATATTTCTTTCTATATACTTTTTTCCACAAATTGAACTAAAATACCTCATATCCAAGATCCATGATTATATTTTCTGATAAGAAAGATCTATAGGTATAAATCCCTTTCCAGGAGTAGTATAAACCTTACTTATTATCATTTTATGGATAATTGTGTTGGATTCTCCTCAAATTAAGCATGTTTGAGAGTGTGGAATTAAAATTGATATATTTTTTCATAGTGATTATCTGCCTACTATTTATCATTTAACATATAAAAAGAAAATGAAAATGGATATTTAATTAGAGTTACCATTATTTTGTTATACTGAGAAGAATAGTTGATGGGACCTATAAACATAGGTTTATTTTAGAAAAACAATATGTGATAGTTTTTTGGAATATCATTTATAAGGAAATTGACATGAATCTTAGTCATGTACATTGCAATGGTTTTCATATTTTCTTTTTATTAAAAGATAACATGTTTTTATACATTGGAAGAAATTATTTAATTACTAATATACACTCATTTATCTTGAGATCGTAGACCCTTGTCTTTACAAATGTGAGTGGAAAAAAAAGAATACATGAGTCTTTAACAAAATTTTCCCTTTTATTCACTCATCCCATGTGACGAGATTATAAAATCCAAGTTGTATTTTCACTTAGATCTTGTAGAAATACCCCCAATACCTAAGGAGGAATTGTGATCTTCGGTTTTTTCATGTTATTAGTTGAATAAAGAACTAAAATATCATCCTCAATATAATCCAAAACATAGAATGTATTAGATGTATACATGTAACCTTCTATAACATGATGAGGGAATAAATGTGTGAGAATGAGAGGTGGAAGGTCCTCTGGGAATCTAAATTTATAGGTTGGTTAGTCATCCACATGTACATTAGACTACTCAAGTTGGGAGTATGGACCAATTAATTTTTTAGAGGAACAAGAAGTCAAGGGTGTTGTTGGGATTCATTTCAATAGTATTATTTATGATAATTCCATGAACTCTAAGAAGAATGAATTTCCTCTGGTAGTGGTGGAGGATGTAGATGATCAAAATAGATAGGATCTACCAATATTATACATATTTTAACCATATCTTAGTGGTGAACCAGGGTCCTAGAATGTTTATCCCCTAGATGAAGGGGATAAATGTATCCTTAAAAAGAATGAATAAATTTTGAACACACATCAATAGAATCATCTGAAAACCATGAGAACAAAACATAAACATGGAAATGATCTTTAAGGGTTACCTAAGAATTAAAAATCTAAAGTTATTACATTTTTTCAATAAAAATTTCTCCACATTTTATCTATAAATTGTGATTAAAAAAAACTTCAACAATCAATAGAGGACTTCCTATTTATATTCCAAATAGAATACAAACCATCTTTTTAATGTAAAAAATATCATATAATTGAGTGGTGAGAAAACTATATTGAAGGATTATACAGTAGAGTTGTGGAGTAAAGGTCTATCTTTATGAAAATAATCAAAACCATCATACTATAGATAGATTTCATTGTAATCTCCATGCATAGAAATTGTATGAAAGAATCCATGATCTGCATCAAAATCGTTGGATTAAAAAAATGGATTTGTAATCCACTAATACACACCCAAATTACTAATGAAAAGATAAAATTACCTTCATCAATGTTCAATGATTAGTAAAATAATAGGAATAAACTTTTTTCATTGTTCATAACATTACTATCCCAATCTATCATAAAATCATCTTATAAAAGATAATGAATGATCATGAATCTATGATTAAAAACATATTGTTTTAATCGTTGAAAGTTTATAAAATATAATGAACCATTTTATTTCTTGGAGATGTTGGTATTCCAATATTGGAATAGTGATAAGATTCTATTTTTGGATGTCAACATTCATACCAGAGTCTTCTTAAAACTGAGGCACACTTGGCCTATTATCCAAAAGTTTTGGACTGGTGCAAAAAACATAAATAAATTAAACAGGTGGAAGGGGAGCCAATCCTTAGCATTTTGAAACTTCCATTAACATAGTGATATAAATGATATTGTTATCTAGATATAAATTTTTTAAATTTGAGGGAATTACATCTTACACCATCACTGGTGGGCAGGATGGACCTCTAGGCCCATAAGGGATTTCAACAAAATATAGATCTAAATCACTCAAGACCAATTAAATATGAGGTATAGACAAATATGATATTTCTAACCTATATTAGGGATTGTTCAAGAATGTGTGAAGTATTTCAACATATCTATGGAGAATAATTTTTTATATGAATATCCTAACAAAAAATACCACATGAATTGTTCCAATAAAAGGTAATATTGTAAATTCTTCACACACAAAATATTGAGATTCCAAAATCATACTCATATGATCTCATTCCTTCAAATTCTTATAGACATATTGAGAAGAAATAAAACAACATAGAAAAGAATTTTATTTTTATTTTTATTTAATTCACTCAAAAAATATGTGTTATGTTTAAGAATAATAAGTTATTGGTCTTGAAAATTATTAAATGTTTTAAAAGTAGTACTAAAAATGTGTCCAGTTCCCTATTGATGATTTCAGAGATATAAAATTATACTGAGAAAATATGTACTTAATTCATATTATATCTCAAAAATCATGGAATTCAACCTTATATAGATTTACCTATACTGAATAACGGGGTTTTCTGAATGGTAGAACACAATCTTATTAGAAATGTCTCATACTACGATAGATAATGAGGATACTTCTATATTCTCCTACTAGAAATATATTTAATAATATATTTTGATGAAAAATATTTTCATGTGACATCATAATTCAAATATAACACTCTTGGGGATATCCATTAAGAGAAGTATGAATAAATTGAGGAAGGATGACTATACCATGTATATAAATGAAATATACTAAGGGGAGGTATAATAATTTTTTCCAAAACATCCCATGTTCTCACAATTAGACACCACAAACACCACCTATAATCCCAAGTGTAACTCACACATCACACCCACACACACAATTTGTCTACTGATGTACCATCACCTAGGTTACTGAATTTTATTTTCAATAGGACCCTTAGACACCATATTTGTTCCTTTTAAACATAATAGGAATGAATAAAGCTTTTCCCACCCTAGTCCCATTACCAACTCTCTAGAATGATTTAGGTGTATTATTTAATCATAAAATAAAGATAAATTAACCAAAAGTGAGGTTAATTTAGTATCAAGTGGGTTGGAAACACCTAAAAACAATATGAGAAACCACTTCCACCCTAGAAAATAAATACTAGGGTGATAAACACTTCTCCAATGATACATTTGAGTACTATTAATTTAAATGAATACATTATGACCACCTATTACTAGGGAAAATATATTCTCAAGTTCCATTTCTCAGAATATCTATTAGACTTTGTACCACTCTCTTGACTCATCACCTAAATTATAATTGGGAAAAGACACTTATTAACTAATAGTAAGGAAATCCATCATGCTCTCCCTCACTTGGGAAAGGCCTCTTGTTCAACCTCCTTAGGTAGGACCATATTTCTCACCACATTTGAGAATGGACTCTTATTTTACCACACTAGGGTGAAATACCTTTCTCTCTCACACATGGGAAAATCATATTCTTTTATCACACTAAGACAACCCACTTTTCAACTGCCTAAACATGGGAAAATACCATTCGCTGACTTTAATATCACTAGATAAAATCCATATTTATCACCTAAGTATCACTTTGGTGAAACCTTTTACTATCCCAAGTATTACAAGGGTGAAACCATCTTCAATTTCTTTAAAAGTAAAACCATATTCTTCTACTTTTATTTCATGGAATCATGAACACCATGGAACAAAAGGTATATAATCCCTTCCCCCAAAGTCTCCAACTTAGGGATCCAATTTCCAAAAACATACTATAAAGCCTCCAAATTTTGGGGATCATCAAATGAACACTCTCATCGATCCTATTGAAAATGGATCCCCTTGTAAAAAATATTCCCATAAATTATCCTACCAAATAGGTAAAACACTTGGGGAAGTATTATTATGGATTCCATTGAAAATGGGGGAACCTATCAAGATGACACATGAGATATATATATATATATATGTGATCAATAATGGATTTACCTTCTAGTCAACAATTAATTGCAAATTAGGAATCCATACTTGAGTTATCCCATAGTAATTATTATAGTATGACATAATATAAATACCTATATATCCCACAATATCTTTCAAAATGTGGTAAAGTGAGAGGATCTACCTCTTCAATGGGTATATAACCCGAGATATGTTTTTTTTTATAATGTTAAAAAGTCAAGGATACTAAAAAGGGTAGAATTCATACACAATCCCTATTTAAACCCAATTGTTAAAAATTATACCCTTTACTCAATCATATACTATATCCTCTTTCCCACATAGAGGGTAACTCAGGTGAGAATAGATATTTGAGTGGATCATGACACTAACTTAATTAAAATTTCTTCAATATAGACCTCCTACTTTTTTAAATCTTCATCTCTTAATTATTTTACTCAATCCATATATCAGGTTATGAACTGTAAGGAAGCCACATATGTGCATTCTCCACATGACTATGTTCATTGACTTTATTCGTGACACAAGTGTTCCTACAGAACAATGTTAATATATATTGAAAAAAATTTCAAGCCACGTAACATTGGACTACATGAAAATATTCTTACATCGTGATGGTAAATGACACGGTATGGTACTCTTACATAACCAAAAACATTTCCCACCGAACTATGTGGGTATTGATTACTATTGACTTTCACACATAGGACACCTCCCTGAGGTTCAAATAAAACATCACAGACCCTCTACATCCGTCCTCATGGGTCCATGTTTGTCTTTATTTTATTATCTGAATATTCCACCAAAACGTAGAAATCTTCTAATCATATCATACTCCTTATAAACTTATTCCCCTATTTTCTAGGAGTTCCTTATTCACTCTAGGTATTAATATATATTTCTGATTGGTCCATATTCCCATAGAGACCATCCTTCTCCCAGAGAACCATATTTCTTTCTAGTAAAAATAAAATCTAACTTTATTGGGATATATTACGTTATAGTTCAACCTGAAGGGTCACTTGGGTGTATATAAAACACAACCAATGCTAGGAATATTTTACCTAATCATCATTAAAACATGATGTAAAACTATATAGATCAATCATTTTCATGTTTTATTAAATGTTTCAACATTCCCAAATAAGGGAAAATATGTGCATTCAAATTCAATTCACAATGATTTATTGGAATTTGTTTTCATGGGTTTGATCCCAACACTATCAATACCAACCGCCTTTCTCCAAAAAGATAAACTACATAGTGCCCAAATGTGTGGATTTAAAATACTTTTTCCAAAAATAGGTCTTCCCTAATTGTTAAATAACAATGATTGAGAACCTTTGATACCAAAAAATGTTACCATCGATGGAGAACCACTGATACAAACCAACATTCACATAGAGTATATACTTCTAATGAGTATATATGTTCGTATAAACACATGTCTATTAAAAAATACGGAAATTGGATTAAACTTTCGTGCACTAGGATAAGGGTTGGAAGGAAAAACAATTCTCCAATATATATGAGAGTATAAGATTATGCATGAATCCCCTCCAAATAGATGTGATGAGATTGAACTTCCACCCTCTCAACCAACATGCATATAGAATCACCACTAGTAAAACCACCCCACTGACTAATTACCATTATATATAAATTATCCAATGAAATTTATATCAAACATTCATATTTGAATGAATAATTAGTTATTTCTAATTTTTTACATTTATTCCTTTTGGAACCCGGTCAAAAGAAAAATGGTAAGCACGAAATGTATCCTTTATCTATGAAATAGTTTGTTCAAGTATTCCTTTCATTTCTAATATATCATTCTTGGGTTTTCTAATTTTCTTTTGTAATTCCTTTTCTGTACTTTTTGGTTATGTAATATCATTAATAAACTCTTTTAATCACCTTAAAATAGACATATTCCTCCAAAGTAAAAAAAATGGACACCCATAAAATAGAAAGACATTATCACACACCCATACCTTTAGCACCCGGTGAGACATCACTGTTTTGGTAGTACTGACTCAATAGTATAATCATGACTCTAGAGGTTGGGTGAGAATCCCTCTATAACGT
Source organism: Viscum album (assembly GCA_963277665.1). Classification (NCBI taxonomy): domain Eukaryota; kingdom Viridiplantae; phylum Streptophyta; class Magnoliopsida; order Santalales; family Viscaceae; genus Viscum; species Viscum album. The sequence continues at coordinate 2,140,252,766 of OY728122.1, read as the reverse complement.
AAAGACTTTCCTAATATCTACTTAGTGAAGTGTTATAAAGGATTGGGTTGAACCTGTTTCAACCATCAAAAATTTCAAGATGCTATACTTATAGTACACCCACATGAACCACTCATTCCTAGGTGATAGGTGATATTGATTAGGATTTCAAATGAAACCTCACCTTAGAATAATAATTATCTATAAGGTATCACGTTAGTAGAAATTTTCACAATCACAAAAAATAATTGGTCCTGCAGTGACCCATTAAGGATTGTAATGAATAGGTCTTACTCAAGTCACATAGACATAAAAATACAAGTGATCCCTCTAGGGGAGGTTAGTTGTTAACCACTAGTTGTAGGAACATATTACTTCTTCAGTTGAATAATCCCACTAACATACCTTAGTGTAAACTAATTATTTTAAAATATCAATGTTTTTTTTCACTATGTATAGATGAATACACTAAAAAACTTAATGGGTTGTGTGCCAATATATCCCATTAGTAATAAAGGGAAGACACACATTCCTTCCCCAACACATAAATATCATCCACCTATATTAGTTGTAATTGTAGTACATGAGTGGGATCATATCCCCACTCCCATCAAAAAATGGGTACATCTCCTAATTTCTACTATAAAGGCCCCTCAAAATGTCTTAGAGGAAATATATGGGTAGGAATATATAGTAAGTCACATTATAAAATAATACTATAATATCCTTATAGTGATAGTAGAAGATGGAATCAGTATATCATAGTTACCATAAATGGGAAGGCATATAATACAACCCCTTACACCAAAGTAGATCATCCACATACATCATTTTCTAATCATGGGTATTCACATATTTATACTCCCATTAAGAAGAATCATATACACACACTAGATATTAATGAAAAATTTTATTATCCAAATATATCAATTCAAACTAGATTGCATCATCCCATTATAATGGAAACCTCAAAATCGTACCATATTCTTGCCAACACTTCAATGACTTATTGGAATATTTCAACAGTCACTCTAGAGCATACATATATTCTAGAAAATGAAAAATTCATAGAAGGAAATTATCTAATAATTATGAAATATCAGAATAAATACCACATTAATACTTATTCATAGTAATCTCATTAAAATATTTTCATAGAAATACAAGTCACTTAAGAAGGCTCCAACACATGATTATTTTTGTGCATAATACATGACCTCAAATACCCTATAGAAACCATCTAAGAATATTCTGCTCCAAGGGAATACCAACACAGAAGAGTATTCCCATATCCCTATCCTAATAAACAATGGAATGCATGAGGCCCTAAAACATCTTTCAATAGTGGAATTAGTATATTCCAACTCATCATTATATATAGAAAGTAGTTTTATTTGATAATATAATTCATAAAAATAATTCTACTAGAGTCTATTGAGATTGTACTCTGAGTTCTCACCATAAAGGTTCTCCCCTTGGTGATATAATGATATATCATGGGAATTCATATCATGAAGTGTGCTATTAAAATCCACCTCATTGCCAGAATATCACACAATAAGAAAATCCCCCCCCCCATTAATCTATACTGCAAAAAGTTCCTCCAACACACATATGATGAAATATACCCAATTAAATATTATACTCATTCAAGAAGGTAGTCCCCTATATGATGGATTTTTTTGTGAAGATCCTCTCTATAGTGATATCTTAATTCGACAAGATGGTCCTCCCTTAAAAAGGAAACTCAAATAAATCCCTCATAACATGAAACACCTAAGATAATGATGTTAAATAGACTAATAATATTATCTATAAAGTGATATATTATTTCTCAATCAGAAGATAGCCTAAGAATGAATTAATTTCTGTAATCACCTTTGGATCACTCAGCATCAACTATAATAGAGAAGATACCAGCAGATCATGATCCCCTCAGTAAGGTAGTTGGGAAGTTACCATTTTGGTCAAATCTAGTAGAGGAATCATTCACTATTGATGATTTTAATACTATGATGATCCCAAAATAACTATCCAATTATTATATACTTTTCATGATTTCACCAATAGCCATGTCTTACTATAACATTTTATTGAAATTTTTAAAGTAATTTATGCACCATTTTCTTCTAAATGTATGGAAAACCCTAAGTCAACTGATGTTAAAATAATTACTATATATTGAATTTTCAAACCACATTAAAACAATAGAATAAATTCCCTATGGGATTGACCATGATTCACTTCAAATAGAACGACAACCAAAATTGGGAATGTTGTGTGGATATTTCTAATGTACAAGACTCAATTTCCAAAATATATTTCATTCATTGGTCATTTATATTCTATCTGAAATACACATCAGAGGATATCGTTATTATGGAGTGATGAAATTAACTCTACTCCCCTATCAGAAAATTCATCCATGAGAGGGATTATAAAATTTTCTCACTTCAGTCTAAGTCTATGGCCTAATAAATTCACATTATCAGTGTCCCAATCAATATATTCACATCATCCCTATATACTTGAAATGAAAAAACCCATTAGTCACGGTAAATAAAGAGACTAAAACAGTAGGTAAAAAATGGTTTAATAGGATTCCCATTAAATTCAAAAAAATATTTTGATGATTTTTTACCCTTTGTAGATAGAAATCTGCATTAAAATCTTACACTATATCTATATCATATTGAAAAAAATATATAATAAAATTTAATAAAGTTTTTAGTCGACGTAACATCGATATTTAATTATCCCCATCTTATTTAAATTGGGAACATATTACCTCTACCACTAACCTTGGGATAATTAAATCATTGGAATGTCCAAGATTTTATGATGGTGGAATTATTCCAAACCCATGAAATAGTTCTAGGGTTATTTTTATAAAATATTCGTCCAATTTAATAAAATGAATTTTTCTTTGAGATAGGAAACACATCAAAAAATAGTCCTTTATTATTTCTCATGTTACCTAACTAATCTATCTATATGGGATGTACTTCATAATTTTTTCTGAAATATTTCTCAGGATTACAATCCAAAAACCAATCCTATGAGAACATTAGGATGAGAAGGAAAGGTCACACAATTGTCATAAAAATAAATAGAGTGTAATAATTGAAATACCCATGTGTATTGTGACTCTCCTCTTGATATATATAAAAAATGTAACAAATCTCCTAACACTATCTATAAGTAAATAAATTCACTAGCATGATACATATTGTTGAATGTCATCAATGGAAGAAACACTAATGATTCACATCATGATTATATGATATAAAAGTGGGAAATGGAATTTTACATACCAAACTTGGTCCACACTAAACAACATGAATATGGTTTCTATTACCATCAATAAAGTCACAAATAAAATCTAGTATCTCCCCTAAATTATCTATTGTAACTTATCTGGAATCCTCCAACCAATGAAAACTAAATGGGTGTGGCTATATCCTACCCATTACCATAAGATGTTGAACCCCCTTTTATTAAAGAGAGAGTTCCACAATATGAAGTGGAGATAACTGGATTAATTCATCTCAAAATTTTCTTAATCATGGGAAATATTTCCACCAGGTATTACCCCCATATAAATATTCATGATTTTACTTTATTATATATCCCTTAACATGAAGATTCCACTCTATAAGAAAGTGAAGATTATAACCATCTAACCAATTTAGAATAATAATATTCAGTCTACCAAGACCTATTGTATAGATAATATCATGTATTTCCTCCACAATGTTAGTATGTAAAATAATATTTATCTAGCTACCCCAAGATAACCCATACTGTATATTAGTAATATACAAGGGAAATATGGTCATATAATGATATCTGTGTCACCTATTCTCATTTATCTAGACAACTATTAGTCCCAAAAAAATCTTATTCAATCCATTGATTCTACTAAATCACAAATGATGCACATGATAAGGAAGGATACACCAGTGCAATAGAAAGGAAATAATACAACAAATGGGTGGACACAAATCCTCCTCAAAAAAACATTGAAAATCAAATATTCTCTACTTTTAATAGAAATATGGAATTTTAACAATATATTATGTACATTATATATCAATGTGGTCCAATGATGGGATACCCCCAAAAACAGGATGAATTCTTGCTAACATGCCTTTTACAAAGTCTATAATGCAAAAAATTATCTTTTATAGAAATATACTTTCTAAATTAGTTATTGGATTGGAAGACCTCCACTAAAGATTAACCAATAAATTATTCTCTATGAAGAGAAATACAATGGTTCTTAACTTCATGAATTCAAAAAAAAATTATATAATGAGAGAAATATGACATGATTTATTGTAGAAGGTTTTAACCTACTCCATGATAGTTAAAGTAATCCTACAAGAATTGATGGAATCTTCTAAGAGAATATTCATGAGAAAAAAATTTGTAGAATTAGATCTTTCAAAAAAGGGAATACATCTTTTATTGAAAATTTTAACAAAAATACGAATGAATATTTGATATAATAATAATTTTTATAACCAGATAAAATCCTTCCAGGTATTTAATTTCACCATATCAACTCAAAAGTAGTAACCCCTTTATTATTAAGATCATAAAAAAAATAGATTGGTTCATGATATGAATGTGTGATTATGCAGTTCTTTGATGAAGGTGTTTCCATGAAGTTTCTCCATCGTGTAGTCAACATTTATTACATATGAATAATTCAAATTATGATATCTTGAACAATGGTAGTAGAGTCCTAATCAATCAGAAAATTGAGATAGACTCATTGATTTTCTATATCCACCTCATTGATAATTTCTAGAATTTATACAACAAGGGATTTGTTGATTTTAAAAGTTCCATATATATATCCCACTATTTAACCATGGTGATGTTTGAAAATTACACCATAACTAGAAGGTAATGGTTAGCCTCTTAATGCACAATCTAGGTGCATTTAACCTAGTCTAGAAATGGAGGAATTCACATGACAGGAACGATCCAAGAAAGAGGAATATAATTACCTATAATTCCAAAATTATTAATCATAATAAGATCATGAATTAATTTATAAAAATTTTTATTTTGTACAACATTGGCATATTTCACATCATGTAAAACAAACACCAAGGTTGATTGTACACTAATGGAAGTTCCCCCGTGTATCAATTTATTCATGAAAGTATTTATGGTATGAATAACCACTAAAATATACACTATAATGAAATTGTGAATATTATGAGAAATTGGATGACTAACAAAGGAAAGAAGGTCATCTTGGGTTGTGGTTGTGTTGCGATTTTGATTTCAAAGAAGTATATAATTTCTATCCACAACACAGATCCAATAGCTCATCCTAAGAATAGATGGTCGATGTCTTAACTAGGTTTATTACATATTGTAAATACATATCATATAATAATACCAACAACCTATAAAAAATAATCATTATGAGTTTTTAGAACATGAGTCTCCAAGAAATTGAAAATATTGATGGAATAATAAATCCTATTATTAATTCCATAGACCAATTAATGAAAATTCCATGCACAACCTCATGGTATAAAGCCTTTGATGATAGCCACCCATTAGAGGTAGTTTACAAATCAATGGTTTCATCATAATTAATGAATATATATTTGAAAAGAAATTCATTTATTTCGATAGAAATCAGATCTAAAGAATCCTGTAATTTCTCTTTGATTGACACATTTTTGAAAAAATAAGTACCAAGATAGTTAATAGTGTTGAGAAGAGTATTACATGTCTAGTTATTTAAAAAATTAAGGATTTATTAATGCTTTAAAACCTATGTAAACTCAATTAAATGATATAGAGTGTGTTCTTAATTGAATGAAAAATATAAAAATCTATATAATTCAGGATCTCATTTTCTTCCCTGTTTAAAAATATGAATCTCAAAAAAGTAAGAGGTTGTTATTTCTCATTTCTGATCCTCCAAATGAAATAATCCTATAAAGAAACATTGAATTTATAGTTATTTTTTATTCCAAGACTATCATGATCAATTGTTTTACATCATTGCTTCCAAATAATTTCCTCAAGTTTTATCTAAAGAATACATCCACTCCATATTTTTTTATAGACGTGTTAATACATTTAATAAGAGAAACATTCCTTTTATAAAACATAAAATAGCTGATAAATTTGAGACACTATAATCTTTGACAAGGCTAATTGTTCTATCCAACAATAGTGTCTTGTCTTACCAGGAATCCAACTAATTTATGACATATCATTAAATTTGGTAAAAATGGAAAAAAAAATGGTTTTCTCCCAAATAGAGGGTCATCAAGATAATTGAATGGAATCACATATTTTATAATTTATATCTCACTAGTGATGTCATATTTTCTAACGACAGCACTATTTTTTCTACACTATAAGAATGAAACATTCCAACCTCTCCCATACCCTGAGACCCTCCCAAAATTACGGAGAGAATATTTGATTTTCTTGATGTTTATTTTTTCACCTTGTGTGGAAAGGTTTATTTTATCCAAATATAATAACTTAGTGTAGGGAAAAAGGCCTCTGGAAGCTCTGATGGGCATAAGTTTATTGTCATCTTCCATAATGAGAATTTTCATGATTAACTAATAATCGTTAATGGAGAATATTATGGTTGAGATACGGTGACCTTGCATAAAAACTTAGGTACATGTGAAATAACCATAAAAGGAGGAATTGATAAGAACATGGACATGCTCTGAACTGAGGTGAGTTCTAATGTAATTAATAAATATTTAATCAATGGAAAAATTTCTTTAAACCATAAAAATGAAACCCCAGTCTAATGTATCAAAGTATTTTTAATATAAATCATGAGGGTGATGTTACCCCCACAGGTGGATTTCCTAATACGATTAATCCATTAAGAATAGTAATAAGGAAATCCATAATTGTTATGCCTTTGATGAAACCAAAATGGTTTTGAAACAAAATCATATTGGAAATGGTGGAGAGACTGTTGGAATGAACAAAGAGGTTTGAATTGTCCTAATTATTGACAAGACATTGAATGATACCTTATATAATATCAATACTCTAAATGTGTCAATAAAATAGGTTCAGGTAGAAAGATACAACATGAGTATCCATATCCTCTATTTTATAATGAAACACCACATTGTCCTTGAGAATAACCAAGGGTTTGTTATGCTTCCTGAATTATTGAATAGAGTTAAAAAATATGGTATTATAATCACATACCTTTTTCCACATGACATTGAAAGCCTCTGTTTTCCTAGTTTGTTTATGTTTTAATAGACTTTTCAGATCATGCTTCAAATTATTTTCCTCCTCAAAACCTAACAAAAAGTAACCACTAGTATCATTCTCTTGAATGACATAAAGAAAATATTCATGCAGAATAATATTTTCCATCCAATAGTTAATGTGATCACGAATCTAAATTTTCATTCTTTTCTTAATCACGTTTAGTTTTGGAAAAAAATAAAAGGCATTTTAATTTTAGATAAATCACTTAAATGTGTCTTTAATCAATTTTTTAAATTCAAGAATTAATGTCTTGTCATTGTAGAAAGACTCCATCGAGTGGACTAAGTACAAGCCTCATATAATTCCAAAATATATATAAAAGAGGAATAGAAATGTAAAAATTGTACTAGTTATTATATAGAAAAATCTTCTATCTACCCCAACACCTAAACCCACTTGATATCATGAATTACCCCCTTCAAAATAAAAACAAAAATAGACAGTTCCTCCTTAATAATGAAGAAACTAGTAGACGCGCATAGAGTATGAAGACCAAAAGAATAAATAATATTCTTTATGAAATGATAAAGTTCGTGGTTACTTCATCACAACTATGGATAAAAATTGGATTAAATTAATAAATCCTAGTAATCCAGATTGTGTTATCTTCAATGATCACCAAAATTAATTCCCCTTCCATCGAATGATTGGGCATTCCATTCTGGAGTTATTTATCTTTAAAAAAATCCTCCAATGGATAGTGGATTCTGCATAGGTGATGTTGCGAAAGTTACCAGTATAAGATGAATGTGTTTCAAAAAATTTACAAAATGAATAAGGGTAATGGAAAAAATTCCTAACAAGGGTGCATAAAAACATTTATTAGAGAAAAATTATGGAGGTTGACTGAGAACATGTTATCCTCATGGTAGAGTTAAATGAACTATTTTCAAGCTTATACCCCTCTATAAAAACTTATATTTAATCATAGGTTTCATAGAAATCTAATAGGAAACCATCCAATGACTCATGCAATTAGAAAAAAATATCAAGGTATAAAAATATGAATCCATACTGATTCCCAATCTAATTAAAACCCTCTCAGACTTCTTGCCAATGGATTTGAGAGAATAGGATAATCCCTTCCAAATGGTCCAATTGGAACCAACCCATTAAATGGAATCCTTATTAGATGAATAATATTTATACACATACATTAATATGATTAACTTGACATACCCGTTCTCTGAAGTGAAAATACATTTTTTACCTCTACTTTGGAATTCTAAGGGATTCTTCAATGTGAAAAAATCAACTTGTCCAAATGAATTTTAGATCCAAATTTGGATTCCTCATCCTGGATCCCATGTTCATGGTTATCTATGAGGATACTTAATTTAATGTTTTATTGAGAGGATCATGGATTCACTTTTATACATAAGTATATTACTCATATCACCAATGCATCATGTATTCAGTGAATTGGAAAGATCGTGTTTTCGTTGGGAATGCTACACATTTTTATTCTGAAAAATCTTAATAGAATAATGTGGGATTCTATCTTTGGAATGGAAAATAGCCAACTTCCTATAGTGTTTTGGGGTCATAGACACAAAAAATAATTTAAATAGGCTTTATCAACCAATTCCATGAACTTTATGAAGGTTATATATTTCCCATTATCAAAATTAATGTAATTAATCTATATATGAGAATTAATACCTACATTTTTATGATATAAATTACACTTGACAAATCTAGCTAGAAAAAATATGGCTCTAATCCAAGTAATGATGTTTATTACTGTGATTAAAATAATCTTTATTTATTTTGAAGACCTAAGGATATCCTTGAATTGTTTTCTGGATTATAAAATAGTAGTGTATTATGGGAATAAAATGAAAATTCCCCTATGATATACCATTCATCTTAGTATATCAATACTTATTTTTTCCCAAGTGAAAGTAGAGAATTTTTTTTAGAATAAGTTTAATGTTCTTGATGATAATACCCATGCATTAGTGCTTTTGGACTCTAGAAACACATCCTAATCATTCAAAAATGAAACAATTCTATCACTTTGTATTCTAACACTATAAATTTCCCCAAAATGAATATTTCCAATGAAATTAAGGTAGATGAAGAAGAGGGAGATAATATTCAGAAATCCCAGGATAATTATGATCATTAATTAGTACTATAAATATCCATATATTCATCTTTATTATTCAAAAATAATAAAAATTCCACCACATGAAATCTCAACCCAAAAATCATTCCACCATCACCCACATCCACAAAAAACGAAATAGATGATTAAAATAAAGAATATATCATATATTACCGTATATTATTTATAGAGGTTTTCACCGTCTCTATTGATTAATATAGATATGTGAATATAAGAACAATGGTGGATTTATATCTCACTTTTATTAGTTTAACCATGTATCTAATTAAATAAGAGGCATATGTCTCTTTCATTTAAATTCACAAAGAAATATTCTATTGTAATTACATATAAATTCCTAGAGTCAACCCTAATGTATCCACCCATATTGATTGACACTATAATACCATCATAGATACATATAAGAGGCCGATGGAATACCACTGAATCATACTACATACGTCGACATTGAACTGATGAGATCCTCAATGTTGAATTTATTTGTGGTGTTCAGTGCCTAAAATGGATTTACAAAATTATCCCAATTAATAAAAGGGATAGTAAAACCAATTCTTAAATTGAAATAAAATATCTCAATAAACATATATTAATGGATAACTACCTAGTTTTGATCATGGACGATTTGACTGATGAAGCTACTAAGTTTCAAGATCTCTCCATGATGGTTTTATATTCCTACTATAACACGATCCATATGTCCCTATGAAGTTAATGAGATTACTAATTTATTCAATCCTCTATGGTTTTATTCCTATTTAGTGACACACTTTATCATAAATAATGCTACCTCCATATATATGTATTACACAAAATATATTTTCAGTCCTCTTCAGGGGAGGACTGTGGAATGTTATATCAACGATCTTGTTGTAAAATACCAATAGTTCTATGATCATATTTATAACCTCAAAGAAGTTTTCATGAAAATTTGGTAGCATAACCTGTAAATGAATCTATATAGTATCTATTTTGGGTGATGTCATGATAATTTATCATCTTCATATTATAAAATCCTAGCCTTCAATTTTAATCCTAGAAGACCATAGAGGTCCTTATCATGTTTCCTCTTAAACATCGTAATGAGTTTGGAGGGATTTAAGGGACACATTCCAATGTCTGGTGCTTTATAGAAAACCTAACTTTTTAGTTCCCACTCTTCACTTTTCTAATTAATAAAGGAGTACCCTATTAATGTTATTTATATTATTATAAATCATAAAACAATCTCAAGAAATGAATCTAATGCCCATCAGTGTTAATTTCACTAGTAAAAGGAAATAAACCCATATTGTATGTGGAAAAAATTGATTTGAATCTTTTTTCACCTCTCACAGAAAATAATGATATCAAGAGCGAAAATAGTCTCTCTTAACTCCAAAAGATTGTGCTAGCAACTGAGATTCCTTTTTTGAACAACAATAGGAATTGAATTTAATTCATCATTAGGGATTTAAAAAAGTGTAACTATATAAATCAACACAAGTTATATGGTAATTATCATAATAAACCTATCAAAAAAATCCTCAATCATCTAAATGTGACAATAAAACTGGATTGGTGGTTTTTCACCCTAAAATAATTTGATAAACAGTTCATTCCATAGAAGGGAGTTAGAGGAAAAATACTAGAATACCTTCTTGTAGAGTATCCCACCAAAAAAATATTTTTGGATATATAAATTCCAGATGAAGAGGTATTATATTTTAAATATGCTCCATAAATTTTAGAGATATATCATTATGGTGATTCTATAAGCCTAATATAAATGAGTATTGAAATCCAAAATCACAACAGATTTAGAATGGAAATTATTCTCATCTCTATATAAAAGTTAGTCTTTCTAAATTCATTAAAAATGCCAAAAGTTTTCACCAATAATGAAAAAAATACCAAGATTTTCAAGTAGTATTTCAATTGGAACTATGAGTTTCATTGGGATTCATTAATGTAAATGGAAAATTTGAGTAGATTTTAACCAAATTAATAGTGAATTTTCTATAATGAAAATGGAAGCATTTCATTTGTAATATTTTGTATGATGGTTGATAGAAGAACCCCCCCCCTTTTGAGCTAATATTGTTTTATCTCCCACAATTATAAAATACCCATGTGAATTAACTATTTAATGTAGATATAGCCTTCCCTGATCTAGACCTAGGCTAGATAGTTATCACAATCACCCACCATATAGTGGTGTCCCCAAATATTGAAAAGAATATGAGAGATTCCAAGAAGATCAACACAACAAGATATGAGAGTGCAGATCTGATAGTGATCTATTAACATAATTCTCTATAATAAAATCAATGATCCAAAATACCTCTATTGAAAAGTATTTGAACGTTTCTTCATTTAATGTATTTATGGCAGAGAGTCCCTTAATATTTTGTATAATGGTTGAGAGAAGAACCCCCCTCCCCCATTTTGAGATAATATTGTTTTATCTCTCACAATTATAAAATACCCATGTGAATTAACCATCTAATGTAATTATAGCCCTCCCTAATATAGACCAAGACCAGACATTTATCACTATCACCCACCATATAGTGGTGTCCCTGATTATTGAAAACAATATAAAATATTCCAACAAGATCAAAACAACTCTTGGAAAATATTATCCATTGACCTTACTAAATGATAATACCTCTAGATTTAATTCCTCATTATATTCCATCTCCAATGTGTAATTATTTAATCAGACCAAGATATGAGAGCGCAGATTTGATAGTGATTTATTAACATAATTTGTTATAAGAAAATCAATGACCAAAATACCTCTATAGAGATGTATTTGAACATGTCCTCATCTAATGTAGTTATAGCCCTCCCTGATCTAGACCTAGACCAAACCGTTATCACTATCACCCACCATATAATGGTGTCCCCGATTATTGAAAAGAATATGAAAGAGTCGAAAAAGGTCAACAAAATTCTTGAAAAAATATGATCCATTGACCTTACTAAATGATAATACCACTAGATTTAATTCCTCATTATAGGATATGTCCAACGTGTAATTATTTAATCAGAATGAGATATGAGAGTGCAGATATGATAGTGATCTATTAACATAATTCATTATAATAAAATAAATGATCCAAAATAACTCTAAAGAAAAGTATTTCAACGTTTCCACATTAAATGTATTTATGGGGGATATTCCCTTAATATTTTGAAAGAAGTAAACATAGGCGCTTATAAATCTCATCAAATAGGGACAAATCTTTCCAACTGAATCAATTGGATTAGATATGTTGTGACATTTCTGATTAAATGTTTTGTAGAGTTTAGTAGGAATGTCATGATTCCTATATGCATGCCAGTTTCATCCTTTAACACAAATGTTTGTTGCAAACTGTTATTTATTAACGTTTATTTTCCATATGGATAATATGTCTAATGGGTCCATATTCCCCAAAAATAGACAAAAAGTTCAATAATATCTTCATCATCACTGGCTTATTCTCCATGTGGGTTGATGGTATATCCCTCAAGTAAATTGGGATGAAATATATCCTTATATTTGTGATTAAAAAATCAACCCAAGATTTTTTTCCCTCACACAATATTGGTATACAACAGTGCCATATTTTTATCTTCCAAGTTGAAATGGTTCTATCAATAATAAGGAATTTATACTATCCACTCACCTTAATACCATGAAATGGAAAATGGGTCTATTAATGATTTTGTATCTAATATACACTAAAATATAATGGAAAAAGATATGAAACCTTGTCTGCATATAGTCAGACATACATTGGAGACCTACTCCACCACAATCCACACAGCTATAGAACTTTCCACATATTTTATTATGTATAAAAAATAGGTATCAATTACCAAAAAATTAAATCTACAATCACATTTCATTTCCACAAATAACTAGTTTTATAAAAATATAAAATCTCAAATGTGAATAGATGATTCAAAAATACACCATGACAATAGAGTGTGCACCCTACACAACATAAAATTACATCAAAACTAAATTTCATGATATTTCAAAAAGTAATTTCACAATAGTTCATTTATACCATGATATCTATTTCTATTTGTAAAAATATTTATGATAAAAGTAAATAATCTTATAAATCTTGATCCCAGTTTGGGTTGACCTTTTATCATACAAAATATCTATACTAATTTAGATTTATCCGTTCCATAGTGGATGAATAACACATCAATTCATCCATTAATGAATTTTTTTTCAAAAAAAATAGCTCTCAATGAATTCATGTCACATTCACCATTTTTTTATTTTTATACAGAAATATGTTTTTGGAACCAAAAACAAACAATAGCTCATGTGTCCATGAATGATTTTCCGGAACATCACTAAAAACCTAATTTCCAAAGGCTAGTAGTTAATGGGGTGGTTTTACTAGTGTGTCAACTCAATGTTCATTGGATTATAATGTAGATATTCAAGATCATCACGCCTTTTATATTTGATTCCTTCCTACTCATGGAGTTTCATTTAGATTTATGATTTTTTTCATGAATCCTTTCCATATTAGAGGGTTGTAATAGTTACCCCAATTTTAGTAGATATCCATTAACATGTACTCATGTGATCATCTACATTAATCAAAGACATCCAATAAATGAAAATGATTCTATATATTTTAGAATCTCTATAAAAGTTACAATATATATGTATGAGTGACTATATATCATTATTCATTACTAATTATTAATAAATAATTTTAGGATCCTATGGATTAAAGCCACACAAGTAGAAAATCTAGAGTGTATATCAATTCAAAGTGGTTGTAGGTTTTGGTGGTGTCATGATCACGCCCACGAAAAAGGTATTCCGATGTATCCTTGAGAAAGTAATTAGAACCCATATAGTTTGGTTCCACTTAATGGGTTATGTTGTACCATTTATGGTCATGTGATAAGGACAGATCAATAATAATTAACATCATTTGGAAAAGATTTTATTAATGGCTAGTGTGGGACCTATGAAAAAATGACTCTTTTGATGGACATGAATGGGAATATGGACTCATGAGGTTGGATTTGATGATTATCTTATGTGAGTATATATCTACAGGTGAAACAAATCTCAAAGGGAGTGTGACCTAATGATAAATATATGGAAATTACTAAAGGTAATATGGATCTTCAGAAAAAGGGGGTATAATTTTATATGGATTATGATCTAATATGGTATTTTCCAAACATTCATTGAATATATACCTATGATAAAATACAAATTTATCACTTTAAGAATGAATATGGAAAATTTTTATTATTATTCTTGAATCTAAAGGGAATTTTTCTATGTTTCCTAGTTAATAGAAATCGAGGTACATGTAGTTTGAGTGACACCATTTAATGTCATGTGATAAAACTCTACTATGATGTTAAATATCATGAAAAAATAACTTTTCATATAAATTAATTCCACATAACTTGGAAATTTCCCATGCAGTTCAATATCATGATATTTTCATTTCTATTTCTTAATAACTATAAAAAAGAGTGGTTCATGTAGGGATTACACATATGCGGTTTCTCTAGAGTGTTTAACCTAATATATGAATTGGATAATTTCATGGATATTTTGTTCTTACACTTATTAAGAGGCCTATATTTGAGGTATTTAAATTTATAAAATTTTATCATCAAATTAGATATCTAATATCACCCAATAAAAACCCAATATGAGAAACAAGATATAATAAACATTCATGAACATTGAATGATGATGCACAATTAGGTTTTAATGGGGATTTTTCACAAATTTTTCCCTTCATGATGACCCTTGGTTCATTGAATTTTTTTGGTAGTGAGAAAAATCATGGTTCATACACTAGAAGATTAATCTCATTCTACTATCTTCCTTCTTGTTGTTTGGTTGGGTGGGATATAGAGGCCGAATGTAATGGCCCGAACCCCTCTGGTCCATTCCATTGTTGAAATCAATATGGTAAACATGAAGCACGTTATAATGATAATTATTTTAATACTGATGATAACATAAAAAGATGTTAAATAATAATTATGATGACATAAATTGTGTGATTAATTAAACTAAAAAGGGAATAATCATGATAAAATGATTTAATGGGTGTTATTATTATTAATGATATGAAGTGGGAAGGTGTGTGACCCATTAGACATTGATAAATGAAACATGCGGTTTTTTATTAATTGAGTAATTTTTTAAATTAAATTTGAATAATAATAATGGGTGTTGTGTTATTAATATTATTCATAATATTAATAATAATTAGAAATTAATGAAATGAGTCGTGGTATTTATTGCAAACAAATAAATGAAGATGTACAGTGGAAGCATGGTGGTGCGTTAAAAAAAATAAAGGTGAGTTCATTATAATTATTATTATGTTAAATAATAATAATAATGGTGGCATAAAAATATGTTGGATTTATTAAATTTAATGGTTTTAATTTAATAAAAATTGTTTCAATTTGATCAGTGTGAAATAAAAATAAATAGAATTAAATAATTAAATTGACAGATGTTACGCGACACTGACACGGCATGGTCAGATTCAGATATCCAACGGGGTGGTTTAATGTGGTCAATGCGATGAGCATAAATATTATCATTATTAAAAAATAATAATAATGGTGATGAGTTAATAAAATAAGTTGATGAATTGTTATTATTATTGAAAAAAATAACAATGATGGCGTAAAACTATGTGCGAGAGGTTAATGAAATTAAATGTATTAAAAAGGGGTTGAATATGTAAGTTATATTAATTTTTTTTGTCATTTAATTCAATTAAATGAAATGGTTTTGAGTCACATGGAATGTTTGCGCATAGGTTTTCTGCAAAGTGAAATATGAAATTAATAATATTCCTAGTATAATAATATGATAATACAATTAAATTAATAATGGATAAAAGGAAAGGGAATTAATAATATTTCTATTATACATGAGGTGCATGGAAAATAATGGGGTGCCAAATTTAGTTGGAGCGTGATAAAATTGTGGGGGAAAGAATTAGATTGGAGAGAGAAGAAATTTGAAAGGAAATAATGTAAATAAAACAAAATAAAAATAAAATAAAAAATAAATGGTGATGTGGGCAAAGGAAATTGTGGGAATCTATTTGTTCGTGGGATTTGGAGTTATGAAAAAAATGGTTAAATAAAATAATAACAAAATAATAATGTAATTATTATTTTGTTGGGAAAACCATGTTTAGTCCGTAACTTCTTCGTGCGACATCAGTTTTATGAACCGTCAGCGGAAATACGACCCCATCTTCAAGAAGGAAATTATGAGTCCAATATTGGATTTCTTTTTCAGGTTTTTGGATTGGGTACCCAAAATGCTCTTGAATTAATAGATTTAATATTATTATTAAATCTTCAACCCGTAATAACTCCCGCGTGTGACGTCCGATTGACTTTTCATCAGTGGCGATGTGATCCCGTAATTAATACGATCAATTCAAGTATAAGGTTGGATATTAAATTATTGTTCTTGTCTCGGGTCCATGAAATACCCAATAATAATAACATTGTTATTATTACGGGATCTTGTATCCAACGTATCTCTCTCATACGATGTTGGAATGGCGAACCATCAGTGACGTTGCAACCCTGAAATTATGATGGCCATTTTAAGACCAGTAATGAATACCATTTTATGAATGATGTCTTGGGTCAATAAAACACCTATTATTAATTGAAGTTAGCATTATCATTAAACGCATGGAAACTGCGTGACGTGTTGTGTGTTGACAAGTTAAACAGAGTAACAGTTGTACGGTCACGTTATGTATTTGTTAATACACGCTGCATACCGTTTTACCTTTTTATTTCCAATATAAGAGAGGGTCATTTGTTATTTACGGACCCCTCTTCTTCTCTGCACGATGAAACTCCTGGAAGACTGAGATGTCATCCTCATTACTTCTTCATAAGGACTCAGATCGTCGACCTGTCAGTGACTACGGGATCGTGTCAGCGAGGAGAACATCGTACACCCTATTCCGTTCCCTCTTCTTCAACTTCCCCTCTATAGTTTCCAACTGAGGAGACTGCTGATAATTGACGGGAATGTAGGTCTTTGATGAACGACTCTAAAAAGGTTTGTTAAACCTCTATTCTTGTATTCTATTTTTGATCCTACTTATCCAGTTTTCTTTCCCTGCTACGGAATGTAATCTCCATGTTGAGGGAGTTTCTTGTGTTGTTAATTTGGTGGTGTCGCGACGTCCTTGGTGGGTGCAGTCGTTTTGGGAGAAGCCTTGTGATCATGATTTTTGTGTTCGTAGAAGGACATCGGAACCTGTTGAGGTAGGGATCTTACCTTCATCCCTCCAAATTGTGCATCATGCGGGGTGGGTGTCCTCTTGTTTACGCAAAACACATTTGAACCAGTTTAATAAAGATAATAAC
Source organism: Viscum album (assembly GCA_963277665.1). Lineage (NCBI taxonomy): Eukaryota > Viridiplantae > Streptophyta > Magnoliopsida > Santalales > Viscaceae > Viscum > Viscum album. The sequence continues at coordinate 2,140,234,960 of OY728122.1, read as the reverse complement.
TGGCTTGTATAACGGGGATGTGGAGTTTTTGGATGCAGTTACATTATTTATATCCTATGATATTATGTTGTGAATTGAATGAGCTTCTACCTACTGAAAATCACGGACATTTTGGGCCTTTGCTTATGCATTTAAATGTTGCCCTCTCCTTCTGGATTTTCTTATGGATGAAAATTTTATTGAATGTGGAAATTGATTAATCACATAAAGTTGGATGATTAAATACCTATAACCCTTGTGTGATCACCCCGGTTGAACAAACTAAAATATTAAAAATTTGGGTGTTGGTTAGGGTTTGTTTATGTGAAGGGGGTGTTTTGTGGGTTGTTGTGGATCGAGGGATCATCGGGGATGTGGTTGGCTTGGTTGTGGGTTGGTGTGAATGCTATTTCGGTGATGGGAAGTGGGGTTGTGATAAATGTAATCAAAGTGATGATGATGTATGGGTTTCGGTGTGATTGTTGTAATGGTGGTTGGCAGCAGGACTGCAAGGATGGGTATGAATGTGAATGAACTATGGGTTGTGAATAATAAATAAAAGTGGAAGAGTTAATGAATGGTGGGGAATGGTAATGGGACATGAATAATAATCATTGTAGTTAGTTGGTCAATAATAAGGGACTTGTTTTTGTTTCTGGTGTTTTCTTAACTTGATTTGTGGATGGCAGGGATATGTTTTATGAACGCTTGATCCAGTTCGGTTGTTGATAGTTTCCCAGTAGTTAAGAAACTGATAACTAGAGATATTGAAACATGAAAACATTAAATGGGGTTTTGGGATTGATTTTTGTGTGCATATTCTCAAAGCAGCAGTGCCAAGGAACGTGCTCAGATCTTTGTACAGAAGCCTTAGCATGGGCTGAGTGGTTGTTATAATTATATAAATATGTACATTTTATGTTTCTTTACGCACCCCACCCATGTTCAGAACTACATGCTGATCAACCGTGGGATGGGGGGGGTGATATTCTCAAACATCCAAAGGATGTCTGGTTACTGTTCTTCCATGTGCTCCCTCTTTCAGGTTCTATAGACCAAGTTCCTTCGGGCATGTTACGAAATATGTTTCCCAAGAATATTCTAGATGAGGTGTGATATGTTCACATGTGTCTTCAGGATGAGATGTGGTTATGGCCGATGATTGTGTGCCGGCGGGATGTGATTTTAGATGGTCGGGGATTGTGTGTCTGCGGGTTACTATGAGCCTCGTATGGCCAGGTTATGGCACTAGCTCAAGCATCATATGGCCAAGTTGCGGCACTAGCTCAGGAAGAGGGGGAAGAATCAGAGCATTAGGCATGAGGGCTTGAACAGTATCCAGTGGGAAGGTGGTGCGGGGTACCCATACTTTGATAACATTACTACTATACTCTATTAACTTGTGTTACTTAGTGAGTGTGACTGGTGAGGCTGGGTGGATAGATTCCTTGCTAGGTTTTGGTTCTTCTGTTTTCTCATGGGGCATTAGGATGTCTCCCCACTTGTGCACGAGTGCTTTAGGTTTCCCTACTGAGTATACTTGTACGCTCACCCTACATTTGCTTTCAGGTTTTTAGGAGGACTACAGGGACTGTGTGGGACCTTACTAGTCAGGCAGGGGGAGTTGCTACTATTTACTGTTGTTGTTTTCCTTTACTTTTTTCTATAGTACTTTGGATCTTTTCTGTACTTGTACTTTTGTTTCACTATTTTATAAAGCATGCATATGCGATTGTTTTTGGGTTATTTCTATACTTCTCCCTTTTCATCTTCTTGGTGTTTGACTCATCCTATTTCCCGATCATAAATTAATAAAAAGGGTAATGCATCCCATATACGTGGAAAACTCATACCCTTGGTACTAGTCACCACTCCGGGGGGTACTGGTGGCGGTACTCGGGGGGCATTATCTCCCTTCCACCATTACAAGCTTAGGAGGGGAATCTTTGGTGGGAGGGGGTCATGACACTGAAGGAGTATCACAGGTAAAATTGACTAGGGACATAATCTAGGACGAATTCCTTATTTGAGATTAATCATTGAGAGAAGAATAATTCCATCAATGAAATAAGAGATATTACAATGGTTTAATCCAGATAATGACCCCCATTATTATTAGAATCCATTATTTTTATTACCCCAATAGTTCTATATATTTGGAGAGATAATTCAAAGACATACTTTTATCAATATAATCCTTGATCAATGGGGTGAAGAATTTATTATAAGACTTGATCTCATATATCAAGTGTATTTAGACGAGATATTGTTAATTAGAGTCCAATGTAATTTACATGGAAAAAAGGATGTTATACCATTAAAAGTAAAGTGTTCTTGAGGCATCAGTATGGTTGTGGAAGAAGAGGTTTTTACATAGAAAAGGTTTAAAGAAAGGTTTTTCCAAAACGATACTAGATCGAGAGAAAGGTTCTGCACATATGATTCTTGGGTGACCAAAATTGTATCACATAAGTTATGAGAGAGTGAGAGAAAGAGATTCACTCAAGTGGGGGAATTAATTAGGTTCCCACTAGTGAGGGCGAATAAATGGATTTACCAAAGTGAGGGCCATGAAAGTGGTTCTCCCTTGTGAGGGGGAACAAGAGGATTCATCTATGAGAGGCTAAGAAATATTGATCACCCCACTAGGACATACCATAAGTTTCCCCTTACTTAGGTAAAGCCTCTTTTTTTCCTTCACTTAGTCCAACCAACTTTCTAACCATCAAATAGGAAAATCCTTTTGTTATATATCACTAGAATGAACCACTTTTGTTTCCCTCACTTGGTTGAATCTTATTTTTTACCCACACAAAGTTGAATTACATTTTTCCCACACATGACAGAAGCCCAATAATTAACCCTAAAATCACTTGGTATAATCCATTTCTATCACCCTAGTATCACTTTGGAGAAACATTTTACTCGCCCTTGTATCACATTGGAAAATCATTATTTTAGCACATGAATAATGTAATAAATATTCCTAAACATCCATAACATGGTATCCTGAAACCACTGACTTAAAGGGTGAAACATCATTCCCATCAAGTCTTCTACATGGCCCTCTAATTAATAAAATATCATCCAAATCCACTATATTTACTGGATAATGGAATGAATGAATGCATTCACCACATCAATATTTGATTCCCATTACAAAAAGAGGACTTGGAATTACCCAACCAGATATGAGGAACCCTCAAGGGAGGAACAACCATGGATTCCCATTATAGTGAGTGTCCCTTTAGGATGACACTATCGTGGAAACTCTTAAATCAATTTTTGATTTCTTCTCTATTCATTCAACCTTTCGAAAAAGGGAATCAATCCTAGTGTAAATCCATAGTCTTTCATATAGTATGAAATACTAATCTTTCCAATATATCCTAAATTTCATATCAATAGGTAGGAAGACATGAGGATATAATTCTTCACCATGTATAAGTCCCATGATGGTTCTTGTTGTCCCTACTACCAATGGAAAATGGATCCCCTTAAAGGGAAGTATCTGTTCATTTTCCCTATTTAAACCTAATTGTGCAACCTCGAACCGTGTTCCCAAACTTTTTATATTTATTATTTATTGAAAAAATCATGACTCATGTGAAGTTCGAGATATGAGATGATCATTACATTAGAAAATCTAAAATTTCTATAATATGGTTTCCATATAAAATGTAAGGCCAAATTCATAAATCCTTTTCCCAAGACACATTTGAGGTTGGGCACACAAGGGTAACTGCATATGTGGAATCATACTCAATAATCTGTTATTACACCTTTCACGATATACATGTCCCTATAACACCTTATATTTTATTTATTTATTTGTTTACAATTATTTTATATTATATTAATTTATTCTATGTTTTTTAAATTTTTAACTTGAAGGTAAAAAAATAATAGTTTTAAAGGGGCTCGCTATTAACCCTCATGGTTAATAAACCATGTGGAATTATTTCATTTTTCCATTATCCTTGGGCACTGGTATTGGTACAACCAGTGCAAGGACATGAAAAACATGTATAGTCTTGAGGGAAACTACGTGAGTGTTTTTTGTTCAGGTTGTGGGAGTCTCATGATCACAACATGATTTAGAAAACCATATATCTAAACCATTTGGGTTTCTTGAGTTTTAAAATTTTATTACCTTTTTTTAAATTTTCATTATTTATTTATTTTTCTTCCTCCTCCCCTCCTCCTAGTTATGCATCGCCCAATCCCATAGCCTAGCTCCCTTGTCATTCACAAACTCCCCTTTATAGACTCATCTTCACACTGCATTTTCAAAGGGTTTCTCGTCGATTTTGGGTTGATCCTCTATGGTAAAGAATCCTCACCCAACCTTCTACCATTTCTCTATTATTTCTTCAAAAAAAATAGTCATATGATTCAACTTTTCCCTCGGTATGTTTTCAGTATAATTTTTATTTCTAGTTCTATATTTGAGGATTCATATTGGGATTTTTTCAATACTTGTGTGTATTACTTTTATTTCAATTCATTTAAGAACACCTACCATTGATGTAGTGTAGGTTAACCCATTTTTTAGCACATTGAATTCGTAAATATATATTTTCTATAATTTTAATATACTATTTTGATATAAAATGGTATTATTAAATATTTTTATGTTTTATTTCAAAAAAAACATGTTTCACTTGGTTACCACAGCAATGTAGAGGGTTTCAAAATTTTATAACATATTGAAAATATATATGAAATAATTTTGGAACACTTTGTGTTAGATAAAACTTCATGTTTGTGTTTAACCATGGTTTTTAACAATATAAAATGTGAATTTTTTTTAAAATGAATTTACAATTAAACATTGAATTTATCTTTGTATTTTATGTAATACTTGAATTTAAATGTATTAAAACAATATATTTTTTAGAATTTTTGTTTCAATTAAATATTATATTTTCAAATTTTCTTGTGGTGTATTTAATGTTTCTACACATATACATGGGTATACATACATATATATATATATATTTAATAATTCACATGATTATAGATTTATTTATGAAAAATGATATATCTATACATATTTGAAAACTTATATGAGTTCCATGAGAAAAATATGACTTTTAAATTAAGGTATGATTTTTTATCCATGTTTTTTATAAGTATTCCTAAGGGAATGTTCCATGGGTCTTCCTTAAATTATGTGGATGTGAAGTTAATCAGATTCCTTGAGTTCCATTATTTTTATATATTCCCCACATTGAAGTTCATAATACTTTTCAAGCTTCATGGTAATCATGTGTTCTTTGGTAGGAGAGTCTAGATTAGGATGGGTTCCCTTTCAGTAAATTATTCATTATAAAGTATGTTATTTTTCATTATCCAGTGACTTGTTACTAAATCTTCCAACTAATTTTTAGTCTACCAAATTAGTGACATTATTTAGAGGTTTATTCAATATCATAATGACCCAAGGGTTTTTCCAATTTTTTCTATATAAAATTATCATTTATATGAACTACTTTGATCATATTTTATTATTGTTCAATTAAACTCTTTACTTTATCTTTTTTTTTATATGTTTAATTGTATTATTCCATAATAATTTACTTATTCTTAGAAAATCATATTTCCAAATTGTACTGTAAGACCTATTTATAAGTTTTTTAGAAGTACTTTTATAACATATTTGTTTTAAAAGGGGGACTAGGCTAGATAATTTTTTTCTGATGGATTTTTTTTCTTTTAATATAAAATAATAAATAAGTTTAAAAAAATATAGGGATGCTGATGTTGGGTTCAATATGATTTGTATAAAATCTTATTTTTAATTATGTATTTAAAACTTACATAATAGAGATCCATCATTTAATGACATTATAAGGGGTTTGGGTACTCATGATAATGACTAAGTTGTTTTCTCATTATTATCTTATACATTGTAGTTTATTGTTTTTATTCAACACATGAAGGCTCTTTGAGCGTTTCTTTTTTGGGATGAGTAGGAGGGTATTTTTTTATAAAATTGCCCAAATGTTGTATTTAAATTATTTTTTAGGACATTATGTTTAATTCATAGAATTTCCTTAATTGTTTTCCCATTAAATTATTTCTTTACTACATTTGGTTTTGTTTATTAGTAGATTTAATTATTTCAATTACATACTAGGTAAATTGGTGGGAGTGATATCTATAGGGGAGTTTTTGGAAGAGTAGAAGAAGGAAGATATGTGAGGGAGTTTAGAGGGTGAGATGGGGTAGTTATTTATGAATTAGTTTGTAACTATTTATATATATATTTATTTTATTTTTTTCTTTCCAAAAGATTTTTTTATATTTATTATTATTTATTTTTATGTGGACATATAGATTATATGTGGTACATTCTCGATTTATTAGAGAAAATTAATTCTTCTATTACTCTTATTTAAAGAAGAAATTATTCCCAATACTTGTATCAAAAAAGGATAATGCTTTTCATTATCCCATTACGATCAATAAATTCCCCCAATTTAGTAGTGATTTAGTTTTGGAACCAGTACAGATGATGTCCTGAAATGGTTCATGATAAATAGTATTAGATCATAGGTTCTTCACTATCGTCGTCGTAATTATACTCATTTATTTAATTTTTAATAAGAGTTCAAACTATATTCAAGATGAAAAAAACTACTAAAAATTAAGAGAAACATAAAATTTGGGAGGCTTGAGATAATATAGTCCAAGTGAAACCCCTTTAGAAAGGTTAATCTTCTCAGGTGGCATTGAGTTAATGCTTGTAAAGCATGTAATACTTGTTCTTTGTTTTTGACATTGTTATAAGGAATTCCAGAACATTTTTACACTCCCTTAATGTCTTAAGGATACACATCTGGTTATTGAAATAACCTATTCACCATCTAATGATATAGGAAATTGACCGAGAGATTTTACTTGATCCATGCAATGAATTGTACAACATGGTGAAATCATTCTCGAGCACTACTAGGATGATATTATTCTACCATCGTAAGAGTAGACTTGTGTTTATTTCCCTTTCCTCTACCTGTAAGGATTCCACACTACAAAAGTATTTAGAAAATGAATAAATAACAATGCCCTATGGATACCTAACAACTTTGCCTCCCCTCATGAAACCCTTATAATAGGAACCATCCTTGTTCAGTTTTGGACCCAAACTATGTGGGTACCAATGAATCCATCAACCATTATTGATTCTAATGTTTGGCTAAGTTTGTGTCTTCACATCTAAGATTGGTTGTTATGTAGGATAATCCTCCAATTATTTGAATATTTGTACGATGATAATCAAATGATTTGGTGATAATAAGTGTCCTCCATGTGCAAAATATGTCATCAAACTGGGATGTTTTTTTTCCTTCCAAATGAACTATCAACCTGCTGAAAGGAACACTACTCTAGAATTCTTCTCCAACCACACATCCACTCATCTTTGTAACAATAGATAAATAAAATAGACCCCCTTCCCATCCTAAGTGGAAAACCCATTAAACTCAACATATGATTTCCACACATCACATTCTTGACCACCTTCAAAGAAAAAGCCCACAAAGCTCTCCTCCCATTGATCCACACAACATGGGAATTTTCATGATAGGATAATACATGAATTTATAAAATTTTCATCTATAGGAAATTTTATTTTTATAATTCCCCATAAAATAAAGGTTGGGTTTATAGGGATTTCATAGCACCACAACACTACACCAAAAAATCATCATGAACTAGATATAGCGACATTATTTAGAAATCCTGCACTGAGAAGTTTCTGGACGAGGATCCCGTAAATACACACTTTTCTAGTTCATAAATAATTATGATAAGGTCAAAACACCACATTTTTTTTCTTTTAGTATGAAGTTGATGAAGTCCTAGTGTTTTCACGCATTGCTAACGGAGATATCTTGAACATGGCATCCGGGGAAACCAATATTAGAGACAACCCAGTTATAGTGCAGGAATGAGATCTCACCCCTGCCCACAATCCAATAATGTTTAATTTTTCGGTTTAATATATGGGGATATATAAAAGAATGAAAATAATAAAAACATTCTATTTCAATGGATATATTCCCATTGAGTTTTTTTCATGAACTAGTGCCAAAGAGTCTTCTCATCAAGGACCTTCCACCACAATTTCACATGCAAAGATGGGAGGGTGTCAGAGAGATTCCTATTTATTAATCCCTCTTTCATAGGTTGGGTCATTCTTATCTAGGAGGAACAATGATTATTTCCTTTTATATGTACATCCCATTTGAAATAAGCTATGATTTTTTCAATGTGAGAGATAAATCCCTTTAGTACCATAGTAGATAAAAGAGCATGCATGGGGATGGAGGAAAACACACAATTTACCAGATTGATTATACCACTAAGGAATAAATATCCTTCCAAAAAAAATTCAAAGTCATGAATAGGAGGCCTTATTGGAGAGTTGGTAGAATGAAGGTAATCCATAGGATATTTTCTTCTCTTCATTGCATGACTATTAATTATGAAAAATACATGCCTTTTAAGGCACCTTCTAGAGATGTAGAAAATTCTCTTTACTCGACTGATGTTTTGTCCACTCCACATGATATAAAGGTCAAGAAATTTATTGATTACATGTCTTGATATATATATGGAATTTTTTAATATAATGGTATCATCTACAAACATAATGTGATACATAGTATAGGACTACATCCTGAAATTGTAAGGGAGAATATTCCACCAAAAAATATTCTTATTAATGAAGATACTGAGAAAATATAGGTTAATAATGAATATGGTTAGGGATAACAAGCCCCCTACCTAAGCCATAGGATCACCATGAAAAAACCCTGATTTTTCACATAAATGAAATAGACATCCAAGTGGAGCTATATATTCTAAACCAGAGTTCTAAGGCCCAGGAAGAGAAACCCATTCTGTAAAACACCTTGATGATAAATTTCCACCACACATATTCATTTGATTTATATATATCTAATTTTATAGTAATTTTTGAACCATTGAACTTCTGTTTCCTTCCATGGATCACAACCTTGTCCAGAGTAATAACCCCTTGGATTTTCCTTCCCTTTATAAATAGGTTTTTATCATCTGATATCCAATGGGGGAGATAGGTGGATAGACTTATTTTGAGAACACTGGTGAGCCCCTTTTAAGGATAATTACCCATTCTGACATGGAGAAAATGTTGTAGGGATGAATGGTATTTAATCCTAGGGATTAACACCAGGGTTGTCATAAATTCTAGATGAGGAAGTCCAAACCCCATAAATAACTCAAAAAAAGCATTCAAGATATGACACATGATAATATTCCAAGAGGCCATTTAGAATGACCTTGTAAATCCATCCGGACCTGGTGCACACTAAGGGTCAAGACCAAAAAACGCCTCATAAATATCCCTCTATTTTTGTATGGATTCAATCATAACATTTTAAGATGTTGAAACCACACAATTAAGTGCATTGATAAGGTCCTAAAATCCACTTTAGTGGCCACCTTTCATATAAGGATTAGGACCTACAAGAATAAATTTAATGAAATTTTCATCCTTGAATCAAACCACATTCCAATATTCAGTGTAGGTCCCATTATCCATAAAAATGTGGGGTCTGTTTTAGTTCTTTGTCTATTTGATACATGCATGAATGAACATAGTATTATGATCACCCTCATGAAGCCACCTAAACCTCGACATCTCATGTCCCATCCACTCATGTCTTAAAATCATGTCAATCGTTGTATTCTTCTTGTGAGTGATATCAAAGAACATGGTTTCATCTCAACCATTATCGAGACTAATTTCTATTCATTAAATGTCAACCTTCACCATATCAACATCTTGGGGGTAGGGAGGATACTTCTTGATCCATGAATGCAGATCTCCTTTAATCCTGCACAATTTCGGGTGAAGACCAATCCATGTATTTGGGTGTGATAGATTATTCCAAGATTCCCTCAATACTTCATGATATGCCAGTATATTGATCTACAACTAAGAAAAATAAAAATGACTTCCATTCTCTTTCTTGGGGGACAACACAACCAAGAGTGGGGAGTGATTAGGGAGGCTCCCCGTAAGTTGGTTCACCATCCCATTAGGGTAGGCAGAGAGAGTGTGATAAGTAAAATGGAATATGTCTAAAAGACACCAAGTATGAATAAACACTTTATAATTATTTAACCATGTTAATGGATCATCGATTTACCCCATGTCAAGTAACCTAGAATGACCCCTAAGCACCATGAAGTCTTGGTTGGCATACCATTGAAAAACTTCTCCCACTTTCTCCTACTTTAGATAAAAAACAATGCTAAATTATCTTCATAAATCCAACAATGACTTTCAAAACATGAAGTATATTAAGGAATTCCACATTTATCCCATTTTCTACATATCACTCCTACCATAGAAATAATTGGTAAAAGAATCACTAAGACCCGGTTGTGATTATTGTGGTGTAAAATTGCTATGAAGCCTCAATCAGATCCACTAATAAATTAAATTTACAAAAAAACCATAAATGTAAGTTATTGGGACTAGAATGCATGAAACTCCACACCTTTTATCTAGGTGAATAAATGGCTACTTTGAAGGTACACTACTTTGGATTATGCACTTTAACTAAAGAGGAACCACTATTTTGGAGTTCATTAGTAGTATAATCCATCTTTAACTGAGCACATATTCCAAGAGAATTCCAAATTATAAATTAAATCATTGAAATTATATGAATTTTAATTTTTCAGTAGAAAACATGTAAAAGATGTCCTAATAAGGCAATCGGTCCAGTTGGGGTTTAGATTTTGATTGATTCCATATTATTCTGTAAAGAACTTAGGGAGATGCATATATAGAAAATGTAAATTCTTAAGCACCGGAAATAACCCACCTCAATACTCTATAAGAAAATAGAGAATAGGTATGGGGATAAACATTTATATATAGGGAAATCATGTATCTGATACAAGAATGGGATATCAAGAGGGCCTTTAGATGAGGGTAACCTCCTATAACTCATCAGATGAAAGAAGATCAAAGACGATAAGGATATTATGAACAAATGATAATACAATGTTGCTGATAGACACAATATCCTTCACTTGATAAAAGGATATGTGATTAATAGGTAATAGTAATTTGACCAAGGGATTTTTGTATGAAATTTCCTTTCCTTGGTATTAAATCATTTGGGTGAAAGAACAGATTCTGATGAAGATGTTATGAGGGTTTAAGTGATTCAGTTCCTTATAAAGAATCATGTCCAGATTAGGAGATAAAATGCTGAATGAAGAATAATGATGCACTAAACCTGGGGAATCTACATGATCCTCATGAAAATTAGAAGGAGAAACCATTTCATCCAAATACTTGGCCATCTTCACCACACATAGAATGGTTTTGAGGTAGACCTCGTCTCTTAAAGATGGGTTTGCACCACTGTTTGAGGGAGAACCACCTGAGACAGGCACCTGGTGTTTCCTTAAAACCTGAAGATAGTTCCCAGGAAAGTGAAAAAACAAAAAAATTATAGGAGGTGGGGGGTAGGTAAGATCATGATACCAAACTAGATAATCCTACAATAGAAGACATATCTTCTCCCTGAGGGGAAAAGAGATGCCCATGTAAATGAAAATGCATCCAACCAGACATACTTTAAAATGGAGAGAAAAATTATCCACATTTTGAAAACCACCAACCAAATCCGCAATTACATGAATAATAGGAACATTCTTGAAATTAATGGGAAAACCAGGTAGATTAACCCACACTATCATAAGAGAATAGTCCCTTTCATAGTGAATCTCCATCGCCCACAAAGAAATAATAAATATCCACCAACCTACCGATCATGTATCATTTCACAATGCCTTACAAAAATCCCTTTTTTGCATTTAGTGCCACATATAAGGATATACGGTTAATAGAGGAAACCAGATCTTGGGAAACAGTCCCTAATATTCCACAAAGCCCTTAAAAATAAGTATAGGCACTTTTCTGTGTAGAACTTCACCACCAAAATCCACCCTAGAGGACTTGAAACAAACTTGATGGTAGATAGTGGAACATCCATCACTAGGTATAGGATTACTTTTGCTTTTTCATATATCTTAACACATATTTTTGGAAAACTAAATCAGTGGCATTTGGTTGGTCTTCATGATCTAAGAATCCAGGAAGGGACCAAATTCTCTATCTTTAATTATCTTAAGAACTTTTATGTGGTTGTCCCATTGTCCCTCAAACCATTTATTTAGATAAATAATGCTTTCAAATCACATTTTGTATTAAAATTATGAAAATTTTATGTGACACCCCATAATGGGAGGAATATAAGGGGGTGTGGGGATATGTGGACATATGGATTGGATTGTTTTATTTTCTTATGTGCATTTTGTGATTTTTTTTGATATTAATGATGGAATTCAAAATAATTTTGGTATATTTTATAAAACATTTATCTTCAAATACTTTTTTTAGTCCATTGAAAAGGGGGTTTCTTATTTCAGAGTATAAATTTTATGAAATGCTTGATTTCACAATTTTTTGTGGTAAATTGTGTTATGAATAGAAGATCGGTTTTTTTTTAAAATGAGTGCTTGAAACATTAGAAATTGGTTTTTTGGAAGTCCATAAAAATATTTTTTTTAAATAATTTATTTTATAATAAATCGTTGAATGTTTTTGAGTTTAAAAAATTATAAATTTTTTAAATGTAGGGTATTTTAAACCCTTTCATGGTGTGTATTTAAAAATGATCAATTTTTTAAATAAATATAATGATGTTTGTGATTTTTTAATTTTCTTAAATTAGTTAAAGTTTTTTGAATTGGGGGTGATTTTCAAAAGTTAAATGGGGTTTTTTATTCTGTGTCTGACATTTTATGTTTTGTTTGATTATTCTTTTATATTTATCCATTAGTTTGACGGTACTTTTAATTTTGAATTCTACATCATGGTAAATCCTTTAAAAGGATGTATGGTTAGCTTTTGGAGATAAACCTTTTTGTGATTATCTTTATCAATTTCGTATAGTTACTCTAGATCATTTCCCTTCCTAAACTCAGAATTGAATGGTATGTCCAAATTATTTCTTATTATAGAACTAGGCTAATTATTTCCTAAATTGTATCCTTTCCTTAATCTGATGATCCTTTTCTATGTTTATTGGGTGCCAATGGGACCCTTTGAGGTGTTTTAAATATGTTTTTGGGGGTTTTGTATTGATTTTTTTATGGGTATAACATGGGGAGACCATAGAAGTCATACTCTGGTAATTATGATAAGTCTTTATTTTTGTGAGAACCTGGGAGTACTAATTTTGTTCTATGATTCCATGATATGGTTCAAGTATGTTTGAGGTACTATAATTCCATATAGTGTATAACGACTACCACACAAGGTTTTCAGGCATACTTTTAAGTGTTTTATTAATCACTTTGGAATATTTTTAAATGAATAATCTCATAAAATGCAGTGTATTAAAAATCTGTGGGAAATTTTAATTGATAAAATAAAATTATATAAAATAAATAATTGGGTAAGGATTTTAAGTTTTTATTTATTTCTACATTCTTTTGAAATTATATTTAAATATTTTAGTATTTTTGATTGATTTTCAGATAAAAAATTATCGCACTAGATATTCCTAAACCTCAAGACCCCACAAGCTTCTAATCAAGGCAATAGAGGAATCAGATGGATATATAGAGCCCAAAAAAAGGCCTACTAAGTGGTATTAGGCAACACAAGGGAACCATGCCTATACAGAATGAGTTCATTGGGAGGATCTTGGGGCTAATCATATGTGGGATAAAGCCCGTGTGTGCTTGAATGTGGGGTTCAATCCCACAAGATGATAAGAGGAGTAACTTACTAGGATAAGGTGGTCCATGGTGACGGTGCGGGTCCCCTAAACCCCATCCGAATTCACTACCAAGATAAATTCATCTTCTAGTGATTAATAAATTTCATCCCTTTATATCTTTTTTTATGTGTAAAGAATTATTCTTTCACAATTTTTCATTTATTAAAAAAAATATTATATGCTTCATTTGTGTTCCCCACCATGGACAAAATCATGACACCACCATCTACCATTGTACACCTCTTATGTTTACCATCTACCACTAATCCCATCAGGAAATTCCATTAATGACCTAGGAGAAGCTCGAACACGAGCCAAAGGACCTCTTACAATGAATTCCACTACCAAATATCTATTCCGAGACACCATCCAAACTCCAGGAATCCCTATTTGCTGAAACAATTTCTTATATGCCATTGTGATCTCCCTTTTTCCATATTAAATGCATGAGGTATTTATAAAGATCACTACATTCTGCTGCTATGTCACCTTTCATGTTCCCCTAATTCTATGAAAACCCCACTACCATGATCAATGCAAGGAATCCATGCACTAAATCCATGCCTAAATGGAGTGGAATGTTTCCACACATGGATCTCTTCTACACTACAAATTTTAAAACCTGGATAATATTAGGGTATATTGGAATATCAAAATTCAAACAATGTAAACCCTATAAGATAAATTTAAAAAAATTAACTGAGGTAAATTAATATACAAATATTTTATTTCCTATAACTATAAATAGAGTGACCTGACACCATTAAGAGAGAGTTGACACCCAATAAGAAGGAGAAGGTGGGATTGCTACTGCACTATTTTTTCAATTTTTTATCATCTTTTGATGTTTTTTATTTTATTTTTATTTTATTGAAATTTATTTCATTATAAATATAATTCATTCATTTTTATGTTTATTTATGTGATCCACCCATATTCTTGTTATTATTCTTATTATTCTTTCTCTTCTACTTATTAGTTTACCGTATCTTCTATATATCTTCTGAAATTACTATTTTATGTTTCATTTATATACTTTTTTTATCATTTTCTTAATTCCTTTTCTATTTTATTTTATTTATTCTTTTCTTATCTTATTCACTTATACTCATTTTTTTGATCTCTTACCCATGACAATGAGGGTATAACTCGAGGATTTTCCTAAGGGAGGTTTGGTGTTCTCAAACTCTGTCTTATAGTTCATTTTTTGTTTTTTGTAGATAGAAGTGAAATGTATGGAAGTGGAGATTTTCCTCCATGAAAAGAAACTAAATTATATTTATATTATTATTTTTTATCTTTTACCTCCAATTAATCTTATTCTCTTATCATGGTGGAGTTGAGCATATGAATGGATTAAATTCCTTACAATAGAGCTTAATCTTAGAAGGTTTTATACTCTCAATTGAGGTTTTCCATCAACCATGATTATAGTTAGAGGTGGAGTTTTTGTTTTCAAAAGAATAATTCATAGGCATTAAATAATTTCATAATTTCTAAGTAAATGTATAGTAATTCAGCCTTGATATTTCATAATTGGAATATCAAAATACATTAATAAATATAAATATTAACAATGATAGAGATCAAAAATATAGAGACAAAAGCTTGACATACATGGACATTACATCATATAATTTGAATACTTAATACATTCCACATACAGATTCCTAAAGTCCCTATATGTTCCGGGATTTTAGAAACAAAGAACACATTCTTTTAATTGGTGAAATATCTTCAAAATCTCCCATAAATATCTTCCCCTTTATTTTTTAGACCTAAACCCATTCTTTATATTCTAGGGAGAAGAAATCATTTGAAAAGGGTGAGCTGAAATCCCGAGTAAGGTTAAATATGGAAAATATCATCAAAAAAAATGAACATAAGAATGTAAAAAAATGAATATAACTTTTAAAAATCATACCATGTAAAACATATATCAGAATCATGAGTCATGAAATAAATCTTTGTAGTTCATAAAATATAAATAATAAAATAACATGATCTATGAGAAAATAAATTTGTAAGAAAACCGTGAATTTTGGAAAACATGTAACCATAGAAATTAATTTCTATATTATCCAAGGATAATTCCCAAGACCATCATGGTGTAAAAATTCTATTACTGAAACGAGTTCACTCTTCATTCCATCCTTGTATTACTAAACCATATTTACTTCCCATTCCATCCCTCTATTAATAAATCAAATTTTTTTTCCATCCTTGTCTATATCATGAGATATAAATATTTACCCAATGAATTTTGGGAAAATATAGGTCCTAACAAACTCATAATGAAATCATTCTAACATATTACACAAAAATATTAATCATTCATCATGGAAAAACCAAAGGAATAAAATGGGTTTCTTAAACATCAATCCATGATAAAAAAATCCACAAATGGATTTCATTGATAGCATTAATCATAAAAAAAATATTAACAATAGTTATATATATTTATCTATATTTAAATAATGTAATATTATATGGGAAATAATTTTTCTAAAACACTTGAAATTAATTCTCGAGGAAAGTATCCTTTCACCTTCAAAAACATTTTATTTTCTTAAAATGCCCCAAAATTTCAAAAGATAATAGTTTTATTGAAAATAAATAATAAATATTATAAATTAAGATTCCTAAAAATTAGTTGTTATGAAAGAATTAAAATCCATTTATACCATATATGTAAAAAAGACAACATCATTCCCGTACTTTCGTTGGTAAATCAAAATGTACATCGTATTCAAAACAAAAAAAAGGTTCCTTTCATACCATTTCATAAAAAAATTACCAATAGGAAAAATTTAATTTAAAAAATATTATAATAATATAAAAAAATTTATAATACTTATTTATAAAACATGGACATTGCTGATAATTATATCCCAGAAAATACTTACATATGAAAAATCTCAGAAAAAATGGGACTGCAAAATTATCCCTTACCAATTTATAATAAGACAAATTGTATTCCTCATAAAATAATTAAAATTATAATCTTATTAAAACATCATAAAGTTCATAATAAAAATAAAAAAACATTCATGAGAATCTTATACACCACACAGAAAAATTGATGCTGTATAAGGAATATGTCCCGTTGAAATAAAAGTGATTAAAAATAATCCCTTACCTTATGTCAGATATCCTTTGAATGTATCTAAAGAACCTATATAATTATTTTACCAATTTCATTGATTTATTCCAGAATCATAGCCATTTTAATGATATAACATATGACCATGTTATCATCTTTTTGTAAGTAACATTTCATTGTCACTTGTTATTCGGGTATTTACTATTTTAATTTATTATGAGTCTTTTGTCAAATAAGTTCCAAATATCCAAATTATATTATAACTAAATCATTACCAAATTATATTAACATATTATATACCATATTCATTCATTCTTTACATTTATATAATCATTCACTAATTGATATCTTGTACAATGAATCACATCGCATCGTAAAGATGGTTGGCTGAACGTATGCACGAGCGACGATATCATTATGATAATCATGAAATGGTATAGAAGTGGATGGTATATATGTTTTTAAGAAATCCAAATCATTTTATAAGAATCATATATAGTTATTATTTCCATCATTATATTCGTCCATGTAAGGTGGTGAAAAACAACTTACAACACAATGTGGATATGGTATGTCGTATGTACGCATGCGTGGTGATTTCATTTTTCATAGGATGGATAGTAGGTGAAATATGATTGTTCCATAACCATAATAACATATTATAATATAATTAATATTGTATTTATTACTTTTTAATTTAAACATCTCATGAAGAGTAAGTAGAAGAAAAATAATTTGAAGGAATCGGTAGAGGAGATTACCTATTTTTCAATGTGCTCCCTATAAATATCCGCTTAAAGGCACTAGATTTGGCATTTTTAGAAGAAAATAACCTATATAATGTTAATAGGGAATTATATAAGGAAAATAGTCAGGGTGTGGCCGATATTTAAGGCACAATATGAAGTGAAGAGGTGAGGGAGGTGGTTTTCTTTTATAAATGTGGAGAGGGGCACTTTTTGAACCTCCAAAATATTAATTTATAATAAAATAAAACTACAACAAAAAACCTCAAAAATATATTAATTTAGAATATAATACTATATAAGGTTGTAATATAATCAGTAAATAAATTTTAGACATGGTTTTGTGTACATTTAATCCTTATCATTTTAATTTATCACTTATTTATTCTATTTCATTTAACTAGGATAGCAAAAATTTCAATATTAAAAGTGTGAAAAATTTACTTATTTGATATCAATTAAATCATAAGTAAAACATTTCTAACATATTATACCATATAATATTTATTATATATTTTTTAAAATGTTTTATGATTTTTTAATAATTTATTAAAACATTATTTTGAAAAAACAACAAGTGTCAATTTTTACAATATTCAATTCTTCCATTTTTTTAAAATATCAAGATAACATGTTATCCTAGAAAAAAATATTATTTTTATATCCATATTAGGTCAATGTAATCTATAAAAGAAATTTTATATATTAATTATGTAAAATTATATTTATTTTAATATTTTTATTAACAATAATTTGATATTTCTATTAATAAAATAATTTCAACATCAATATTGTGTAATTTTTTAATACAACTATTTATTGAATAAAAAATAAGTATAAAATAATATGGTTATGATAAATATACTAGATTTAATAATAATAATTTTAGTTGAATATATCTTTTATAAAATCAATCATTAAAAATGTTATACTTATTAAAACATGATTGTGATAAGTTTAACATAACTTTAAATAAAAACAATTTAAGGGTCATAATATCATCTATAAGACTCTAAATGGTAAATAAATTGACCCATGGATGATTATGTTAATGATATAATCAACTAATAATATTTTTTCAAGTTTTTCTGTCTTTTAATGGTTATTATCATTTTAATAAAAAAATTATTGATTTTTCATCAATTAAATAATTTCTCCATCATTAATATTAAATCCTTTAGGTTGATTATTTACTTAATAAAAAATACAAATAGATTACTATGATAAAAAATAGATTTTAAATTATTATTCAAAATTTAATTTTTCTTATTTATAACCCTATATTAAAAATAACTTAGTTATTAAAATTTGAGTAAGACATATTTAAATTTTCATTAAATAAAATATATTAATTGTCTTAATATAATCCGAGTAGCTTCTAAAAAGTATAATTTCAACCCAGGGATGGTGTAGGTTTATATGAAATCATCTAATCACATTTTTACAAGTGTTATGGTAATTTTATTATATTATTTGTACACTTAATTACCTAATTTACCTTTTTACCAGAATAATAAAAATTACAAAAGTAACTATTCAAAATGCCTAAAATTAAAAATATGATACTTATATAATTTGGATCTATGTATTCCAAATATGGAATAAATTTTTAAAAATTGAAAAAAAAAGAATATTTATAAATTAATTTAAAATTAATCCCATTTTTTTGAATAATAATTGGGTTTTAAAAGTTAATACATGACAACAGATTGAAATGTTTTTACATCAAAATTCAATGTAAAATTAATGATAATTGTCTAAATTTATATTTACTGATGAAAATACATTATCTTTATACTTTATAAATATTCATAAATATAATTGAACCATATAAATTATTTTGATGAAAAAAGTTGTTTTCAATTAAAATTTGGTATATTTTTACAATTCATCAAAACATGAAAGTTATCAGAAAAATATCAAAAATTGACCCAATGTAAATTTTATGTCCAAATTCCAAATAACATATTTATTTTCATAAATATATTATATAAATGTTTCAAATACAAGATTTAAAATGGTTTCACTATCAAAAGGCGGCAAAATGTTAATTTTTTAAAAATTATTTCTCTTATACGAGAAGATGAATTTGTTATTATATCATTTTTAGAAAACATATAATATGAATTTTAAACCTTATATTGAATAAATTAAACTAACTTTTGATTAATAAAATATATCAAGATTGATTTTATTATTTTATAAACTCACTTATTTTCATTTAAATATTTTTTCAGAAGAAAGTTAATATTGTTCATACCAACCGTTTTAATGACTAGGTTATAAGGTAAAATAAAAATATTTAGTGGTTCAAATAATTTCAATATTTTGTGAAATTAATTATATAAAAATAACATGAATGTTTGTGTAACACAAGATAATAAAACTGTTGTGTATACCAAAATCTAAGTCAGTGTTGCGTATTGCACAAGCTTATCTTGGCGTAGCGTACAACACAAGACATCAATGAAAACGAAAAAATATATCTTATAAAAATATATATGTGGGTGTTACATTAAACCCCCCTTAAAATTAATTTCACCATTAAAATTCATCAGGGTTTAAAAAGTTTTAAAACATGATTGTTTCTTTCAAAGAAACCCACATCATAGAAAGGAATAATAAAACACCATTTTAAAAAAGGAAAGATAAAAACTTAGAGGCTAACCAAAGTAACCCATAATTGGGTTTCCACATAAGAGAAATTATGTGGGAAGTAAAATATTGGATATATTAGAGAAATCTAACTACTATGTTCTGATGGAGAGTGATAAAGAACATTTTTGGGAAAATTTTAACAATCCTAAAGACATATATTTGTGATGATCTAAGGGACCATCTGATTCATCAGATACGAAGGTACTAGGATAACATTATTGGTTTTCAAGATCCTTTACCTAATTTTGAAGAACATGATAAAATATACTTACTTGATTTCAGTACAATCTCACCATTGGTCATTCTTTGAAAAATTTCCACTTCATCTATTATTCAATGAAATGAAGTTGAATATGTCCTTCTTGAAGTGTTAATAGATCATGTGATCCACAAATTGAATTATAGGTCATTCAATTTTCATTTTTCATAAAAAAAATGTTATCACAAGTAATAAAATATTCATAAGTCCACCTATGGTGAGATAATAAATTATTCTAACACAGTTCATCTGATGTTTAACATAAACTTTCCATAAATTGATAATAATACAATCCTCCTTAAAGATGAAAATACAAAACATTAGAAAAAGGTTCACTAAATTTTCTTAACCTTTATCTGCCATATACCATAAGGTATCTCTTGTTGGTCACATTTGAAAAATCTGAACACCTTCATCATGTATTCTCTTGAGTCGCAGTAATAACCTGAATTATAATATATCATTATTGAAAACATGCATGTTTCCTTATTCCAAAGATTATTTGATATATTCCTTAATTAAATAAAGATTTATACTTCATATAGGATAGCATAAACCTCTTGAAAACAATTCCTTAATCAGTTATAAGGAAATCATTACCCTCCAATTTACTTATTCATATTAAATATATCTTTATCCAAATATCATTATTTCATCATCATGATCATATTAAGGGTTATCATTCCCTTAATTTGTTTTCCAAAAATATCTTAATCACATTTCATGGTTACCAATACCAATCCTCATATACTATTAAATACTAAAGGAAAACAATTTGTGTAGTAATCCATATATGTTTCTTTATTCAATAATTCCCTAAAATTACTTATACAATATAATTACTGATTATCCTATAGTCATTAAATATCTTCCCAACCCATTTACCAATGTTCATCATTTTATTCATTAACAATTATTTCATATCATATGTAATTCATAGACTTTTCTTCATCGTCAACATAAATACTAATCATATGACCATACTAATTCTATTTTAGAGATTTTACCCTAGGAAAAAGATTTGAATTATTCCAATACATTCCACATTTAAAACATTTGACCACCATTGATTCCTTTTCAATTCCATTATTGTTTTCCATTGTGTTAATTGAAAATTTTACTTTGTAATTAATGGATTTTTGTCTTTATTTTATACACAAAAATCTTCTTCCAGTTCCTTTGCAATATTATCCTTTATTCCTCTTCCCATATGATTTAAATGAGGAAAATTGAACTTTCTTTCCTCGAGGGTCACCATAAAACTACATATTAAATTTATTATGTGTCTTAGTAAACTCACCAAAGTTCATATTATTGATCATAATATGAGAACATTCATTAGGCACAATAACGATGTTTCTCCTTTCGTCTCCCATTTCATTTGGTTTCTCATAAAGAATATCATTCCTTTGTACATCATTTTGTCCATTAAGATGATTCCTCCGGTTTCCCTCAATTTTTTAGAACCCCAAAGTAAAAGTGTTAGCAGAAATAATCTTAATGTAAAAACCACATAATCAAGTGAAAGTAATTTCAATCACTAACAACATAGGTTTCATCCAAGGTTATTCACGATCATCGCTATAACTCAATGATTGTAACTTATTGATAGACTAATCCTTGGGAAATTCCAATATATATAATTTGAAAGATCTCTAGATGTCTCCCTAATGTTTTCTCATCCTATATTATAATTATTGACTAATCCTTCACTCTGATACCAAATATAGAGACAGAATCATAATATACATAGAAATTACATCATTTTTGGCAGCATATATAATACATTACACAACCAAATTACCAAATATTTTATTAGTTTAGTTCCTTTGGAAACATGGAACAAATTATTATAATTGGTGAAATATATTTAACATATCCCATAAATATCTTCCCCTTTATTTTCCTACCTAAAATATTTCTTTAAATATTGGAGAGAAATGAAAAAATATGAAAAGGGTGAGATCAAATGCTCAGTAAGGTTAAAAAATATCTAACATAACATTAACATAACAATGTAAAAACATGAACATAGATTTTAAAAATCATACCATGTATAACATTTATCAAAATGATAAGTCATGAAATAAATCTTCGCAGTTCATAAGATATAAATCATAAAAGAAAATGATCCATGAGAGAACAATTTTTTCATAAAAATTTGAACTATGGAAAACATATAAGTGTTGAAATTCATTAAAATATTATCCAAGGCCCAATTTTATTACCATAATAGTGGAAAAATTACTTTACTGAACTAAGTTAACTCTTCATTCTATCCCAGTATTACAAAACTTGATTTACTTCACCTTCCAGACTTTTAGTGCTGCACCAAATTTATTTTATGTTCCAGTCCAATATATCTCATGAGATATAAATCATTAACCAATGTATAATAGGGAGATATAGGTCCCACTCATCCCATAATTAAATAATTCTTACATGTTCCATAAAAACATAAATCATTTATCATAGTATACCCATAGTATATAATGGGTTTCTTAAACATCATTCCATTATAACATAATCCACAAATGGATTTCATAAATAGAATTCCATCATAAAAACAATAAAACCAAAGTAATAATAGGGATAGAAAAATAACCATATTTAAATAATATCATCTTAAATGGAAAATAACTTTTATAAAAACCATGAAGTTAATTCTTGAAGAAAATATCCATTCTTCTTCAAAAAGAAACTTTTTCTTTTCAAAAATTTCCATGAAATTTAAATAGAAAATAATTTTTTTGAAAATAAACATTAAATATTTTAGAGTATGATTCATGGATATATAGAGTTATGAAATCCTAAAAATCAACTCATGTTGTATAAATTAAAATAAAAAATTCTTCTTCTATATTTTTCATAAAGTTAAAAAGAAACTCATACAGAAAATGAAAACAGATTCATTTCATATAGTTCCATAAAAAAATTAAACAATTGTTAAAATTGAATTGAAAAAATATTATAATAATATAAAGAATATTTTACAATAAATATGTATAAAACATGGAAATGGATGATAAATATACCATTGTAATTACTTACATATAAAAAATCTCCGCTAAAAAATGAGATTGCAAAATTATTCCTTACCAATTTATAATCACATGAATAATATGACTCATAGAATAAAGAAAATTATATTCATATTAAAATATAATTACCTTCATAATAAAAAATATACAAACATTAATGATTAGAATAATCACCACTCAAAAGAAATAGGTGGTGTGTAAGGAATATGTCCAACAGAAACAAAAGTATGAAAAAATATTCCCTTACCTTAGTTCTAATATCCATTGTATGTATCTGAACCTAATTTTTAATGATTTAAGTAATTAAGTTGATTTATTCCAGAATAATAGTCATTTTAATGATATAATATATGATTATATTATCATATGTTTGTTAATAAAATTTCATTTTTACTTGTTATTCGGGTATTAACGCCTTTTTTTTCTTATTCTTGTTTTGTTGAATAACTTCCAGTTCCCCATATTAAGTCATATTTTTCTAATTACCAAATGATATTAAAATAATATATTCTATATTTTGAAATTCTTTACATTTTTTTAATCATACTTTAATAGATATCCGGTAGAATGAATTGAATCACATCATGGAGACGATAGACTGTACAAATGCACGGGCGATGATATCATTTTGAAAATCATGAAATGGTATGTAAGTGAATGGTATATATTTTTTAACCAAATACATATCATGTTATAATAACAATATATAGTTATTATTTCCAACATTATAGCATTCCATGTAAGGTGGTTAAAAATATCTTACATCATGGCATAGATATGGTAAGTTGTACGTGCGCATTTGTGGTGATTTTGTTTTCATTGTGATAGATAGAAGGTGGAATAAGGTTGTTCTATAACAATAATAATATGTAATAATATAAATTACGTTGTATTTATTAATTTATAATATAAACAACTCATGAAGAGGAATTAGAAAAAGAAATAATTTGAAAGAATCTGTAGAGGATATTACCTCTTCATTGACGTGCTCTCTATAAACATCCTCTTAATGGTAATAGAGTTGGTATTTTTGCAAAGAACAGAACCTCTAGAATGTTACTAGAAAATTTCATAAGGGAAATGTTCTAGGGATGTCCAGGATTTAAGTCTCAGAGGGATTTGAAGAGATGATGGAGTAGGTTCGCTTTTATAATTTAGGTGAGTGTCACTTTTCTAATATCTTAATGTATTAATTTATAATAAAATAAAATAACATTTAAATCCCACAAAAATGTCCTAATTTATAATATGAGATGAGATAAGTTAGTAATTTCGTCAAACAATAAATCTAATACATGTTTTTGAGTCCATTAAAACCTTATCATTTTAATTTATCACTTAGTTATTACATTTTATTTTAAAAAGTGTTACAATTATTTCAACATTAAAAGGTTGAAATATTTACTTATTTGATGTCAATAAAACATAAATAAATAATTTATAACATTTTAGACCATATAATATTTATTATATATTTTTTAAAAAATAATTATTTTTAAATAATTTGATAAAACATTATTTTGACAAAACATAAATTGTGTGAGTTTTGACAATAATCAATTCTTAGATTTCTTAAAATATCAAGATAAGATGTTATCATCTGAAAAAAAAAATTATTATATTTTTATGGGGTTGAAGTAATTCCAAAAATTTATTGGATATATTAATTTCCCAAATTATATTAATTTTAGTAATTTTAATAAGATTAATTTGGTATTTCCATTGGAAAAATAATTTCACCATCAATATTGTGTAATTATTTAATGCACTAATTTTTTCAATTAAAATTAAAAATAAAATACTATGATGAAGATAAATCTAATATATTTACAAAGAATACTTGTAGTTAAATATATATTCTGTAAAATCCATTATAAAAATGTTATACTTATTAAAACATGAATGTGACAAGTTTAACATCACATTAAAAAAATATAAGTGTTATCATCTCTTATATAAGGCTACAAAAGGTCAATAAATCAGACCTTGTATGATTATTTTCATGATATACTCTACCAGTAATATTGATTTCAATTTTTCGTGTCTGTTAATGGTTATTATCAGGTTAATAAAAATTATTTTATTAATCTTTCATCAATTAAATAATTTCTACATCAGTAATATGCAAACCCATAAGGTAATTATTTATTTCCCAAAAATTAAAAATATATTTCAATGATAAAAAAAATTATTTAAAATAAATATTCATAATCAAATTTATCTTCTATATAACCTTATATTAATAATTATTTAGTTATTAAAATTTGAGTAAGATATATTTAACTTTTCTTTAAATAAAATATATTAAATGTCCTAGTCTCAACCATGTGGCTTCCAAATGGTATCATTTCGACCCAAGAATGGTTTAGGTTGAAATTATGAACCAATCACATTAAGAAAAGTATTTAGGTAATTTTTTAATGTTATATTTACCCTTAATTACCCAATTTACATTTTTACCACATTAATAAAAATTGCTGATGATATTATTTATAATGCCTAAAAATAGAAAAATGTTGATTTCTAAATTTGGAGCTACAAATTCTAAATAAGGAATCCATTTTTATAAATTAAAAACATATAAGTCTTAGTAGTTAATTTAAAATTAATCTTGTTGTCAAAATAAAAAACATGTCCTAAAAGTTAAAACATTGCAAAAGAATGAAATGTTTTTAAATCAAAATTAAATGTAAAATTAATTCCAATGGCATGAATTATATTTAATAATAAAAATATATTTCATTTGTATGTTAAAATAATTAAATAATATAATTTATCCTTATGAATTATTTTTATGGAAAAAAGTTGTTTTCAATTAAAATATAGAGTATTTTTACTATTTATCAAAACATGAAAGTTTTCAGAAAAATATAAAAAATTCATCCAAATTCATTTTTATATCCAAATTCCAAAGAATATGTTTTTTTTAAATAGAATCTACAAAAGTGTTAAAAACTATATTTAAAATGACTGCTCCATCAAAAGTGGAAAAACTGCATTTTTTAAAAATTTCTTCTTTTATTCAAAAAATAAATTTGTTCTTATATCATGTCGAGAAAACATATAATATGGGTTTGAAACATTATATTGAATATATTTAAAATATATTAAGTTAATAAAATCCATCAGGGGTGATTTTATAATTTTATAAACTCATTTATTTTCATTTCAATTGTTTTTTAAAATAATTTCAATATTTTTCATACTAGAAATTATAATGACTAGGTTATATGGTAACAAAATAATATTTATTTGTTCACTTATACTAGTTCTTTCATGAAATAAATTCTATCAAAATAACTTGAAATTTTGTGTAATATAATCCAAGAAAATCATTGCGTATTGCGCAAACATATCTTGGTGTAGCGTGCAACATAAGATATCCATGATATTAAAAAATATATCTTAAAAAAATCTCAGGGTGTTATAAAAACTAAACCTAGGAAAATTTTCATTTGTAAAAATATCATTCTTTTTAGAATTTCATGGTATGATAGAATTTCATGAATTTTCATTATTTTAGAAAATAATCAAAACATAAAAATGTTATTATTTTCCTAAAATAATAAAAACAACACAAATAAGTAGATCAGAGGTGAATTATATTTTTTAAATTAACCAAATTTGAATCTCCAAATGTGAGATAACCCTTATCAGGCAATGTGTTGTACTAGGAAAAGTTTAGAAATTTTCTTTTTCGATGTTGTGCGATAGGAACGAGTTAGTGACCAAGTCCTAAGACACATTTTTCTTTTCAAAATGTTTTTTTGGGTTGATTTATTTTAGATTTTCTTATTTATATTTCAATTAGCGGTGGATCCGTAGTCATTTTTTAGTGGTGTTTAAATTTTTCATTTAAAAATATAAGATCCAAGAAATACATTATACTTTGATGTTCAAGAAATCTTTATTTTTTATTGTTGTGTCTCATGGAGGTCATAAGGGTTGTTTCCCGATATTTTTAGAGAAATTAATATTGGTGGTAAGTCCTTGGAAGATCTATGAGTTCATTAGGCCTTTTGTCCCACATTAATGGTTTGATTATTCTATGATATATTGGATATAGTTTGAGAATGTTTTCTATTGATGATGAAAGGTAGTTCTAGTTTTTGTTTTCTTTCTGTTATGGTCCTTTAAAGTTTATATACCATCGTTCCTATTTTATAAAAGGTTTATCATGTTCATGTTTCATTATCTTTCATCATATTTTAGTTTATTTTTTGGTCCAGATAGAATTAGGGTGAGGATATTTTAACACCCCTTATTTTATTTGTCTGTTTATTTAATATTATATTATTTAATATTATCTTATTCTGAGTTTTGGAACATTATTACAAGAAAATTTTAAAATCATGAATTTTTAAATGGGTACCTGTTTATCCTATGTAATTAGTGAACCATGTGGAAAAACATGTGGTTTGTCTTTATCCTTGGAAAACATCATTTTCACGATCCGCACATTGCTAAAAAAATATGTGGTGTCCTAAGGGAAACCATGTGTAGTAATTTTGGATATGAATCCTAGGAAATATGGTCGCCAAAGGTTTTGGAAAACCATGTGTGTAATTCAAGAAAGTTCGAAGGAATGAAATTTTTATTTTATATTTATTTTATTTCATTCCTTCCATTTTTATTTCTTTTTATTATTCCTACAAACCTACCCATCATGATTCTCCTATACCTTATCCACACTCCCCTACCATGCATATAGCTTCCCACCACAAGTGCCACTAATCCTGGCCCTGAGATGGGGGCCATAAGACCTCATGTGCATCTCTCCAAATGCCAGAGGTTGCTGACTAGTTGCAAGGGTCTGAGCCGAGTATGGGGGGCTATTCCCTAATAAGATAAGGTATTAATAACTGGTAAATAATATATGTAACAAGTAGGGAAATATTAGAGAAAAAGTAGAAAACTAATTATGTATATAAATGACCCAACAGAATAAATAATAACTACATTGGCTGAATAGTCACATTAGAAACCATAACGATGTCAATTTAGGATTCCAAAAATAAACAAATCATAGTTTAGGGGTATGAGGTACAGTAATGTATTTAATACTAACAAAAACTTCTAAAAAGACCAAAAAAACCTTCCACATGCCATCTCTAGATAGGATTGGTCTTCTTCCCCTAACACTCCATCCAATACAGCAAATGAGTCAATCATTAGAAGCAGCATGATTTCCATTATCAATAACTGCTATCATTCAGTCTACACGAGTAGCAAATTATGGCTAAGAGGGGTGTGAGATATAATTCAGTAGTCTGACACCCACATTTTCTAAACCATTCAATTTCATGTCGTAGACAAATAATATAGTTCAAAATAAAACAAAATGAATAAAAATAAATGTAACATTGTATGCATTCCTAAATAAACACACATCATATACCACTTTCTTATACCTATGTTGGGAGTTTGAAATAAATACATATACAAGGAAAAATATGTATACAAGGCCTAAATAACATTGTATACTGAAAAATAGAATACCCTGAATCATGTACTTTGGCTTGGGGTCTAATTCATGTTTCAAAACTATGCATGCTAGAAGGGAAAAAGGTGTCTTGAGTCTTACAAAAACTCTATTTTGTATAAATAAAATCATTAAAATCATCTATATTTAAACCGTCAATTTTAAAGGTGGAGTCTTAGCCCATCCTTGTGGTATCACTATGGTACATCCATTCAAAATATCCAATTCCACTATGCCCATCCAATCTAATCCTTTAGAAATTCCATGTATTGATCATGGGGTGGTAACCTCTAGTATGTCCTAAGTATCATGCGTAAAGTATCGAGTATCATCTGAGGTTTCACATGCCATCTAGCCAATGGTTCCATCCTCAATTACCCCTTAAGGAACCGGTATCACCCAATAGTATAACAAAAAGCCCCAGGGAGGCCTTTCCCGGTGAGCATAAAACATAGCTTCCCCGTCACATCAGGTTGTAACCTATTGAGCACAGAGTGTCCATTTGTAGGTTCTTAATACGGAACCCACATTCTTTCCATATCCCAAATTCAATTAATACAAAAAGAGAAGAATATATATATATATATGTATGATAATAAACATTTATAATTACAACCATTTAATTAACCCTTTAAATTTCAAATAAATGTTAAATTAAAAATTCAATGCCAAAGGTAAAATACTCCAATTATGTCAGTACACCCAACGAGGTGTGTGACATCATAGAAAAAACCTAAAAAAGGTTTCTCCTCAAACAAAGGTCACAATGATCCTGGAAAAACAATTTAACAAAATAAAAACACATTATTTAGGATTCAACGGTAGGCACCGACGAGAATCACAATGGTGCAATTTAAACGAAGATATGAAATGATGTGAAAGAATATAGATACCCTACCTCATAGTCTTATTATTCCAAACATCCTGTGGAAACCTTTGATTTGACCTAAAACGGAATAAATCATAGGATTTAAGAAAAAAATTGAATTTTGGGTAAAAACATTCTATAAAATATTGCGCTACAGAGTGAGGATGATACCCAAAATTAATTCGTACGAATGACAATACATACTAAGAGATTCAATGAACTTCTGACAGTGTTGATATCATAGGATAATCAGATGTGCAGCAAACATCCGAAGCATTGGATGAGGGATGTGCACCACCTAGAGAGGAGGGGAGGCGCGACACGTACAAGGAGAGGAAAGGGAGTGAAGAGAGAAAAACAATAAATTAAATGAAGAAGAAATATAATATATAAAAAAGAAAGAAAATAACGGAAAAATAAAAAATAAATAATGAGAAAACATAAAATAAAATAAAAATATAAGTAAAAGGGAAGGGAAAAAGAAAACATGGTTAAGCCCATATTAATTATTTTTCATTTTTCATGAAACAACTTTTTAATTTGTTATTTATTTTTATTCCTTTTCATTTATTTTTATTTATTTAAATTTTATTTTATTTTTTTAATCCATTTAATTTCATTTAACACGAAACATTTCCCCAAGGCATGATGTATTATTTTGCATAAAACTCGTGAAACCTTGAAAATTTCCGCAGCTCGAGGATAGTATCAGCCAACACATGTATGTGCCCTGTGTCACATTAAGGAATAAGAAAAAAAATTGTTTGTGCCATGGTAAGTGCAGTGAAGTTACAACATCCCCTCCTTAAGACAACTCATACCCAAGTTGTCCTTTTAAGGGTAGTGGAACATCGTTTGAGAAAAGTTCCTACCATTATGCACATACAATATTCTCCTTCTCTCGAGTCTTATCATGAATACACCTATTCTACCATAACACCAGGACCATAGGAACAAACCTACCAGATAGAACATTATTGCTACGATAGATGATATGAATTATATACTCCTCAAAGGATGAATCCACCACAAGATCGATGTTATCAGAATTAACTGAAAGAGATGGGTCCAGATGATACTCTCTAAGCTAAGATACATAGAATAAATCATACAGTATGTTTTAAATCTAAGGTATATGCAACCAATAATCTTCTGGCCCGACTCTCTCCACTCTCTTGAATGGCATGATATATCTAGGTGATAACTTCACCTATCTCCTGATTCAACTATGACACAACCTCGGAGAAAGATGCAAAAAGACCCAATGTCACACCTCAAACTCTAGGGATCTATGATTATTATTGTAATAATACTTCTATATAGACTATGTTGTAGCCATAGGCTTCTGAATCAGTTGTACATTCTCAAAATTCTCCTAAATGAGATGTGGACCTAGATGATTTGTCTCACCTGCTTCAAGCCAGAATAAAGGTGAAGGGCATGGTCTAACATAAAGGTCCTCATATGGATCTATTTGAATTGTTTCCTGAAATATTAAATTATAGGTAAAATTCATAAGAGTAATATGTTTCTCCCAAGGACTACCAAAATCAAGGATACAGGACCGCAACATATCCTCTAACACCCATATGGTCCGGTCGAACTAGACATCAGTCTAGGGGTGATATGCAGTACTTAGAAGAACCTGTGAACCTAGTGACTTCTGCAAACCTTTCCTGAATCTCTATGTGAAATGGGAGTCCTAGTACGACAAGATAGAACAGATAATTCCATGTAGTCAAAATGTTTCATGAATATCTAGCCTCACTAACTAAAAAATAGAGATGGTATCCCAGATAGGTAGGAAGTGCATGACTTTGGTAAAAGGCACCAATATCTAGCCTCACTACCCAAAAAGAGGCATGAAATTACCTTATCATCTCTTCCCAAATAATAAAAGGCACCAATACATGACCATAGTAGAGAAGAGTTACACTTCTATTAATAACTCAACCAAGAGGTGGGTTTTATCTTGTCACACAATCCCTTAAAATGAGCCCCTCTATATCAGATAACCTTCACATGCAGACTCTATCTGGAAGAGAGGACTTCACTACAAGAGCTACAAGAAC
The DNA here is from genome assembly GCA_963277665.1 of Viscum album. Taxonomy (NCBI): domain Eukaryota; kingdom Viridiplantae; phylum Streptophyta; class Magnoliopsida; order Santalales; family Viscaceae; genus Viscum; species Viscum album. The sequence goes on along the minus strand of OY728122.1, from coordinate 2,140,202,890 downwards.
AGGGTGACTATGCTTCCCCGTAATCTCCAAATGAATCTCAAAAAACAAATTCATCATCTTCCACTCAATGTTGTCTTCTTGTATATCTTGTGTCAACATTTTTTTGATCAATGAATCGACCATGACATTACCTTTACTAGGGGTAAAAAAATCTCAAAGTCGAATGACTACAGGTATTCGACCCACCTACACTACCTCAAATTTTAGTCTCCCTGTGAAAAGATATATTTCAATATTTTATTATTTGTGTGAACAAAAATCCTCTGATACCAATTTGTAGAATCCAACCTTGAGAGCCACTAAACCACACCCTAAGATGGTGGGTTATAGGACCTCAAGATCATCTCCCCCAATGACAGAGGCTACCAACTAGAATAGAGGGCCTTGGGTGAGTCCATAGGGAGACTATTCCCTCATAGGATAAGGTATTACAAAGAGTTAAATAATATATGGAACAAGTAGCATAATCATAGATAAAAATAAGACAATAATATAAGTATACAAATAGACTAAAAATAACTAATAACTACATAATAAGAATAGGCATAAAAGTAACCATGATTATATCAATGTAATATTCCAAAAAAATAAGACTTTCGGGGTATGGGGTATAGGCATGTACTGTATGCTAACAAAAAAATTTCCAAAAGACCAAAAATATTGCAACATGGAATCTCGAGCAAGGTTCGGTCCTCTTCCCATGGATGTCGATAGGAAATGACATCATAAATGAAAAAGGTGACCCATTTTTCTACAATCTCATCACTCCATTGGGTACCTCGTGCACTGGGACTCCTTATGGTCGGCCCTTCCACACTAATAACGTATGATAGTGATATTAGTATGAGTCATTTGGATTTCATTTCCCCAATGGAAACCCTCATAATAGTTCTTCCTACTACCTTAAGAACCATCACCCTACCTTAGAACTGAATCGCTCTGGCTCACAGGATCAACTCTCTAATATTTCAATCTATAATTATCGCTTGATTTATGATCTCTATAATGATCAGAAAATGAAATTTTTTTACATTTGAGTGGATAACAGGTCAATGTTTTTCATCAAAACATCTCACAATCAACTATGCATCACTAGTAATACATGGAGGAAAATTTAGGATTTCAGTTAATCATGTAGAATACTCTAACATTGTCATAGATCCCCACTAAAGATGAAAGTACTCCCTAGAATGACTTTATCTCAAAGATTTCGGGTAGAAGCGATCATAGAAACCCATCTAAAAGTCTTCCAAAATCATATCATGAGGTTTCTCTACCTAAGAAATGACATCCCACCAAAGCTTGGCAGGGTCACGAAGCATATAAATAGAAATTTTTCCCCTCCACTATGGGTTCATCTCAAGGTGGTTGAAGTTGAATTTCATAGCTTTTATCCATTACACTACAACATAAAGAATTCCATCCCCGGAGAAGGAGGGACAATGGTACTACATAATGTCATGTATAAGCTCTTCCATACTCAGGGTTGGCCTAAGAATACTCTTAACTAACTGCATGAACCTGAGAAGACTATCCTTGAACTAACAATTAGTGATTAATGAAAGATTGGGATGAGGTGCCACATGATACCCTACAGGAGGCGCTATAGGTAGTTCAGGACCCACTAACTCGAAAGAGTGTTAATCACTACTCTCCTAGAGTGTACTATGAAGACGTCACAGTGGCATTTCTCTAGAATTTCAAAATGCACACCTTAGAGGAGATTCTATGAAGGATGAGGAAAAAAAATTAATAAATCAATAAGAAAATGTACAGTTCAATGCCCCTTGAACTTGGTATAACAGGTAGGGAAATTAAATAAATATTTTTGATACATGGACTACCTATGATCTTTACACAAAAGATAGTACTCTTAAATATTTGGGAATATATAGAAATAATAGTGGTCATAGAAAGATCAATAAGACATGGCTTACTACCTATTTCCTATTTACGTCAATTAAAAGTCTAACATTTCCACTTAAGGTGTCCATTTCATCTTGATAGTTGGTACATAGATTATATTTATAACAATAAAGTAATGAAAGCTATCGCAATAAAAAAAATATCACTCACATGAAAATTTGTAGATACACATTGAAAGTAGATATGGCATAGAAATATTCATGTCATTTTAGTCCTTATGGTCCCAAATATGATACATTTAAATGTAGTGCCCTCACGTCATCAGGATGAAATAGTAAAAATCACCATCTCAATAATACCAATACTTGTAAAAACATAAAATTGGTCCATCACCAATTGGTGAAGTCATATCAATAATAAATGCAATAATCAATAACTAAACTCCCAAACCAAAGAAATTTTGGTTTCCCCTATACATGGGTTAGCTATGTACAAGCACAAGGAAATTTCCAAAATCCAATATCATTGTCTCCTGTCTAACCCAAAATATAATAAAAATGAAAATAAACCCTCTAATACCACATTGTAGCATCTTTCCTAGAGTGTCAGTGAACCATGTCCCGAGATAGTAGGCCATAATACCTTAGGCGCATCTCCTCAATTTTTAATGGTTGTTTCCTAGAAGCGAGGGCCTCGGGTGAGTCTGTTGGGAGACTATTCCCACATAGTATAGTTATTACACAATGATTAGAAATATATATATATAACAACTAGTGGAATAATAGGAAAAAAATTATACTGAAGAAAAAGAAAATAAATAACCCAACACAATAAATAATCATTGTGAAAGCTGAATAGTCATAATAGATATCATGATGATTCCAATGTATGATGCCCAGAATAAATAAAAAAATTATGTTGTAGGGGTATGTTGTACAACCAAGTACTGCTTGTTAATAAAAACTACTAAAAATACCAAAATAACTGCCACATGGTATCTAAAGTAAGGCTTTGTCCACTACCCCCAAATCTCTATCCAAGACTGCAAAGAAATCAAACATCAAAAGAAAAATGCTTCCCTTTATCCATACATGCGAGCATAAAGTCTAATCTGGTCCCAAATGAATCCTGAGTTGGGTGTGAGATATAATCTCAGTAGGACGGCACCCAAAGTGTCTAAACCATTTCATTCTGTGTTGTAGACAAAAAAAGTATTCCATATATAATAAATTCAAGAATTTTAAATAAATAAAAAAGACGATAACATGGTCTGATTTCCTAACAGTACTTTCTTCCCATAACTCCTACTTTGGAAAATGTTTTGATTCCGAAAGAAATTACTTTATAAGGAATAATATGTCTAAAAGGCCCAAATAACATTTTAGACATAAAAAGAGTATACCCCAAATATCAGTCTTTGGCATAGGATCTAATTCATGTTTTAAAACTTGGTGCACTATAAGGAACAAAAGAGGTGTCCAAGGTTATAAGGAAACTCTATTTTGTATCAAAAAAAAATTTAAATATCATTTATATTCAAACCTTAAATTTCATAGGAAGAGTCTGAGGCCATCCATAAGGTATTTCTATTATAAAAACATTCAAAATATCTAATTCCTCTAAGACTATCCAATGAGATATTTTTCAAATTCCAAGTTTCGCTTGTGGAATAATAACCATGTGTCCATAAAAGATATCAAATGTAATGGACAAAGTATCATCAGAGTCTTGGTGAAGCTATCTTGCAAATAGGTTCATCCTCAGTTTCACATTAGGGAACTAGTATCACCCAACAGTCTATTTAAAGTCCTAGGGGTGGCCTTCCCTGGTGAGCCTAAATCATCACTTCCTTGGTGCATTTTGGTGTAACCTATCGAGCACAGAGAGTCCATATGTGTGTTTATAATACGGGACCCAGATTCCCTCCCCATCCTGAATTCAATTAAAATAATAATAGAATCATATATATATATATATATTAGGAAAAATCAATCATAATTATAGCCATTTAATTAACCATTTAAATTCCATGTCAATGAAGATATAAAAATTCAATGCTTGAGGTAAATATTCCAAGCATGTTGGCACACCCAAAAACGTGTCTTCCTTCATGGACATAACCTGCAAAAAGTGTTCTCTTCAAACAAAGGTCACAATGATCAAGGCAAAACATTTTTGTGAAACTAAAATTCATTATTAAGGTTTATTCGTTAGGAACTGATGATCAAAACAATGGTGATATATAAACGAAGAAATGAAATGATGGGAAATAACATATACACCATACCTTAAAGTCATACTATACCCCACGTCCCTCGACTACTTTTTATTTGACCTAGAATGGAATAAGTCATAGGATTTAAAAAAAACCCCAAATTTAGGTAAAAATCTTCCACATAATATTGAGTGATGGAGAAAGGATGAGACCAAAAATTAATTGGTGTGGATAATAAATAATATCTAGAACATCAATTTTCTTCTGACGGTGTTCAAATTAGAGGGGAATTGGAGGTGAGTCAGACATCTGTATCTGAGGAGGAGGGAGGCACCCCACCTAGAGAGGGGGGATGCGATGCACTAGAGTAGAGGAGAGGGAGAGAAGAGAGAAAAAATGAAAGGAAATGAAGAAGAAATAAAATTGAAAATATAAATGAAATAAAATAAGATAAATAAAAGGAAAAATAAAATATAATAAAATTTAATAAAATCATGGGAAGGATAAAAATAAATAATAATAATAGTGGGTTAAGCCCTTTTTAATTATTTTCTTTTTTCTCCTAACCCCAATTTATTTTATTATTTATTTTTATTACATTTTCATTTCATTAGATTTATTTAAATTTACTTTTATTTATTTTAATATGTTTATTTTCATTTAACATGAAATATTGCACCAGTTCATGATTTATTACTATCCATAATTCCTACACAACCATAAAAAATTTCTTCGCTGGACCAGTGTCAAGACATGTGGGTGTGTTCCCAGATTTTCTTTAAGTAATTAGAAAAACATTTAATAGTACAAACTTTGGTAAAATCTGGTTCATTATAATGCATGACCTCCCCAATGTAGCCACCTCTTCAAAATACCTTCTCAGTAGATTTCTAAACGATTCATGGTTGATCCGCATAAGTAAAGACTCCTCCTCATTCATTTATAATTTTCTCAATGATTTCTCTCAATGTTTCTTAATTTTATTTTCTTGAAACCTAGGTAGGGTTTACCAATGATTTTGATTTCATGTTCTTGATTCTAAGTACTGTGTTGGTATTTTATTCACTTTTCAGGCATCTACCATTGAAGGCCACACATTTTAGACCACCCTCTATCTATTTGAGGCATGTTCCACTTGTTTCAGGATATAAAATTTTATACCATTGATTTCATGTATTTTTAACCACCCATTTTGATATGATATGGGAATATAAAGTATTTTTATGTATTATTTGAAAGTAAACTATGTTTTACTTGGTTTTCAATTGAATTTCAATTGTTTTTTAATTTTTTAATATATAAATAATAAGTTTTAAGTAATTTTGGGAATCCATCCATCGGATAAATTGACTTGTTGGATTTGACTTGTGGTTTTTATCATTTTAAAATGTGTATTGATTAATAAAATAAATTTTTAGTTTTCATTTGAATTTTAATTGATATTTCATGTCATACATGAATATAAAAGTATTAATAGATTATTTTTAATGTTTATTTTAAATATAAATAAATTATTTTCAAAATTTATTTTGGTTTATTTGATGGTTCACTACTGGAAATAAGATCTATACCAATGGTGTTGGGAAAATCGTTGGTATAGTTCACTTATATGGGCCTATACCAACAGTTTGGCCAAAACTGTTGGTATACGTCACTAATTTGGACATATACCAATAGTTTACCTAAAACCGTTGGTATAGGGGGGACCTATACCTAAGGTTTGGAGAAATCGTTGGTATATGTCACTTATATAGACCTATACCAACGGTTTTTCCAAAACTATTGGTATTGGGTCTCTATTATGGATGTATGCCAACGGTTTTTGGCAAACCAAAGGTATAGGTCCATAATAGAGACCCTATACCAGCGGTTTTGGAAAACCCATTGGCATAGGTCCCCCCTATACCAACCGTTTGTCCAAAACCATTGGTATAGGTCCCAAAATAAAAGAATCTATACCAACAGTTCTCAAAAACATTGGTATAGGTCTATACCAACGGTTTTGAGAACCGTTGGTATAGTTACATGTATTTATTTTTAATCTTTTTACAGAGAACATTAAATAAATAAAAATTTTAAAATATTTATTATAATAAATATATATATTTATGAAATTATTTTTAAAAAAGTGAAGTAAGGTTAGTGGTTAGGTCATTCAATCATAAACCAGAGGTACTGGAATCAAAACCAACAGAATTATTCTTTTTTGAAATACATATACCAACAGTTTGATGGAACTATTGGTATATATTTTTCATATTACTTATACTAACGGTTTTGAAAACTATTGGTATAAGTCTATTCCAATGGTTTTAGAAAACCGTTGGTATAGACCTATCCCCACAACTTACTAGCCTACGGTTCTCCAAACCGTTTGTATAGGATATACCAGCAGTTTGGAGGCCTATACCAACGGTTTAAAACCGTTGGTATAGGGTATTTTTCTTGTAGTGGTTCTACACATATTAATGGGTATACATATTGATATATATATATATATATATGTATATATTCACATGAAAATAGGTAAATTTTCAAATTAGATATACTTATGTGTGTGTGTGTGTGAAAAAATACATATGTTTACAATAAGAAAAAATGGGACTTCTAAATTTATTATTGGCATTTGAATCGGGTTTCTGAAATAAATTTCTATGGTAAAGCTTCATGTTTCTTAATTAAGTAACATGAATATGTAGTTGGATATGCTCCTAGTTGGGTATTGATTTTATATATTCTACGCTTTAAGCATTTATATATTATTAAAACTTCATTGGAATCCTAAGTTCTTGGGTAGGAAACTGTAACTCATGAATGGTTCCATTTCCACATATCATTCCATGTGAAGTATGTTCTTTTACACTATCCAAAGAAATGATACAAAATCATTAAACTAATAGAGTGTCTCTCTAATTAGTGATATTAGTAATAGCTTTCCCCTTCCATTTACTGACCATGGGGTTTTCCCCTATCTTCTTTTTTCAAATAATGTTTATATGAATCTTTTTGTGACTATTTTTTAATGGTAATGTAAGCATCTTTCATTTATATTTTATTTTACTATGTTTTATTTTAATCTTGAATTATATTTTTAATATAATTAAAAGTTCATATTTATAATATTTATTATATAGACAATTTAAATATGTTATAAAACTAGTTTTTGAATGTATCAATCTTAAATACGGGTGTGTGCCCGATAAATGTTTTCAAAGTCATTATTTTCATTTAAATGAATATAAGAAGGATGTTTGATAAAATGATAGGGATATATTGGTTATCATATTATTATTTAATAAATACCTATCTTTTGTTTTTTATTTCAACTATAATTAAGGATATCACTTATATATTGGGTATTCTTAGGGGGTTTGTTACCCGGTATGCATATCTAGCTCTATACTCACTCTTATATATTGAACATCAGTTTCATGTTTTTTTGGGTTATGAAGACTCTTAATATTTGTATTTTTTGGGATTTTGACATGATTTACTTATTTATCACATCATAAAAGTGTACTATTTTCCTGATATGGCATGACATTCTATTTTTCCTAGAATGTCTAGACAAGTATCCCATTTAAGTGAGATTAATATAACTTCAATTATTTTATATTAGTAGATTACATTATTACTTTTGGAAATTGGGTGATTTGGTGTAGATAATATCTATAGAGGGGGTTTGGGTTGAGAAAAGGGACTTTCCTTTGTGAGGGATTTTAGAGGGTGAATTGAGGGATCAATTTTTTCTTTAGTTAATAAATTTTTTTATCTACCTATTTTATTACCACCACAACATTATTTAGTTCTTGACTTCATGAATTCATATTTTAGTTCTTTCATATGGCCTTAAAGTATCATACTCAATATATGTGATCTTTGAATCATGGTAATTATGATACATTTGAGGCCTCCCAAAATATCAAATACAACATCACCAACCCATAATGTAATAAATCATGGGACTATTTACTTCATTTCTCACATATACATATTTACCTAAAGTTAAGAAATCCACTCCTAAGATAACACCCAAGATAAAATTATAACCTCCTTTTCGTAGAGTTTCATATCCACTCACTTCATTACTATGTCTTTCTAATTGGGAAATTTTTTTGGAGACTATCCATCAACTTGAGAGCAACACACCCTTTGGGTAATCACCAAATATAACCATCTTATTTTGTATTCCCATTAAGGTATAATATAAATGGACACTCAAGAATATGTACCACAAAAATTATATTTAAGAATATTTCAGTTAATAATATATATAGAGTGACTTAAAACTTTGTGGATTGGTCCTTATCATAAGAAATTAAAAGTTATAATGCATCCAATTTTGTGTCATCGAACGAAATGGGTAATGATTTCATTCACAAGGATAAATTTAAATCCATTTATAATTTTCATAATCTTGTCACAATTGAAACTTATTACCTACCTAGATGGTGATAAAATGTGTAGTTCCCAACTGTCAAAATTTAAAACAATTTATCATAAAAATGAGAGTCAATAATTATGAAATAATATGATGGATAACCTCTAATATATAAATAGGTTTACATAAATAAATAACCACTAAAACAGACATAAATTCATATAAATTAAATATATGTGATGATTATAGATGTTCACATTAATACAAGTTGTTGACTAACAATTAGAATACGAGTAACTAGCCCCACACTCGAATATAGTAAGCATTCACTAAAACTACTTCAAATAATAATTATGCACAATTGAAATAATTAATACCCTTAATAATTGAATTGAACTGTACCAACCACCCTATTGAGAAATGGGAATTCTAAAGCATTGAAGGTAAAATAACCATTGTGGATGTCTGCCTTTTGAAAGTATGTTTGTAAGAATCTTATCCCCAATTTTTCACAAATGCAGCATCCATAGGGAAATTCAAGTTCTATGAACTTATTCCCATTAGAAACAAATCAAAACAAATAATTTACATTATATATTATATTGAAAAAATAATAATTTATCTTAAGTTTATTTAGAAGACTGTGTATTGTCATGTTGATTGTTAAAACATAGAGAACCTTCATTATATTGTAGTTGAAACTATGTCCTTTGGTAATAATACAAATTCAAGAGGATAATGTTATTATAAAAATGAAATAGTGAAAATTATGGATATTTATATTGTTAACCTATTGGAATAATCAAAGGATGATATTTTATATAAACAGTAAAGTATAAAAATTAAAGATAATGATACAAGATTTGTTGAAAATATGGATGGAGCATCTGGAACCAATATAAATTTAGATGAATTTTTATTATTATATGATGATTTTGACATTGCTAGTTATAAATAATAATACTTCCTAACAAATCCAGATTTTAAAATTTTTGTATATGTTATGAATACTTTTGGTTAGCAAGGGAAATAATTCAAAACATTTACAATTATAATGATAATAAAAAAATACATAATTTTTTATCATGTTGATCCATGAAATCTTAATACAAATTTTTAAAATAAAATGTTGATTTATTCTATAAATGAAGAGTTATATCAAATTTATAATAATGATACATGTAATTTACTACCCAAACAAACAAACTAAAATATTAATTGATCTTTTTCTTTTCATAAAAAACTCAATGAAAGAGAAAAAAATTTCGAAATATTACTAGACTTTTATACAAAGAATAATTATAAGTAGATGGAATTAAGCATAAAAATAAAATCACTCTAGTTTCAAGGTGTAAATCTATTAATATTTTTCTTTTTGTTCTCATTCCGAGAATATATATTATTTTTTAAATTGAATTAGTATATCCTTACTCCATATTGATTTGTAATAGGTATTATATGTTTGTAAAAATACCACAAGGTAACATTGAAGCATTTTGGGTTGATTGTGCTTGTTGAAAAATCAGGTTTCCAAGGAATGTTTTGGGGAACTATAGAGATTTTTGAAATGGTATGTTGAAAAATATCAATCAAAAATTAATTAATTACTTGTAATAGGTACAAGAAAATTACATGCAAAATGGGACACTATTTCCAAGTGTTTTCCAAATTTTTTGGGTCCCAAATATGGAGGCTGGATAGCATTGTGTGAATGGTTTTTCTCTAAGGCATTTAAAAAATATGGAAAATGAATGATTTTAGTTAATACTGGGCCTCACAAGGGATAATTTACGAAGGTTTCAAGGTTTAACATTAATCTCTATGAAGGTGGTTCATGAAGGTGGTTCATGAAGGTGGTTCTTAAAGGATGTTTGTGTGAAAATGTTCGAAAAGGACATCAAATCTAACAAAATTATTCGAGAATTGTGAAATTATAGATATTCAATAAGGATTTAAATTGTGATAGAAAGGTGTGATCTCTTAAAAGGCTTGTTGATCTTTTTTAAAGTGTTTAAATTAGTGAAAGGTGGTTACTTCGCGAAGGATGGATGAGCTTTGAAAAAGAGGATACCATCACAAAAGTGTTGAAAATGTATTTCCCAATAGACTAATGGTAAAGTGATACTCATCTTTTTTATAAAAGTGTTACTTATTGATACATTAAATTATTTATATAACATGTTTATTTAATAAATAAAAGGAATATCGTTGGAAGAAGCATTGACTACACTTAATTTCAGATAGAAGTGGGATTTAAAATATTGTTTGGATATAAACCAAGAGGTAAAGTGAATCCTCTCTTAACATTGTAAATATCATTACACTTATAGTGTATTTGGTACATCGACACATTGTCGTTGTATGCTCCTTAGACATAGCCCAGTGAGGGTGAACCAAATATAATTTATGTGTCTCGTGCGTGTTTTAATTTTTGTTCATACAATGTTGTGGGAAAGGGAGAGAAGATCATTTTTTACAAAAAAACAAGATCTAAAGGGATAGTTTTTTTAATCTATCATACCCTAATTCACACCTCCCCCCCCCCCAGGGTAGTTAACCAAGTTGGGTTGATAATTGGTATCATATTGACTTTTTTCTCATTGATTCTATCTAAATGGATTCAATAGATATTGTTAATATTTAATGGATTTTTATCTTTAATGGAAACAATTTATCAATTATCTAAGAATCAGATGCTCCATTATTTCCATTTTTTAGGTATTGATGTCTATATAAAAGAAAAACATGGAATTATGACTATTGTTGATAGTGGTGCTTTATTAGAAGCTGTCTTAATGTAATTAGATGATGACACCATATAAATAAATACATTAGGGGGATCCATTTCCAATGAAATATACACAAATGTGAGGTCATATAAGTATACACATTCCATTTGGTAATTACCTATGAATTTCTATGAAGGTGATTCAAAATTCAAAGAAGAAAAAATGAATGTTCTCTGGAAAAAATATGAGGATCTGAGAATGAAACCCAATGAGTTTGTTAATGCATTATTTGAGAGGGTGAATGTTTTTTTGGAATCTATGTGTGTCCTTTGAGATATTATTGAAGATATAAATATTGTTAAGAACATCCTGAGAATATCACCACCCTGGTTCAATCAAAACTTTTTTGTGTTGGAAGATAAATATATAAAGGATCTGACTTTGGATAGCTTACATGGAACACTTGTTGCATATGTGATGGGAAATGATGACACTGAGTCTATGGAAAAAGAAAATTCCAAAGAAGTGGAATTCAAGGCCGTGAAGAAGCTTATAATATAATATTGTCAGGATGTATAAGATACAGATATAGTAATTTCATTCCTTTCATAAAATATCATAATAGGAAAAACGAAAGTTCCAAGGGAAAATTCCACAAGAAACATTTCGATGTGGAAAGGTTGGTAATCTTGTAACAAGGTTCCCTAAGAAGTAACAAGAAGATGATGAGGGTAAAGTTGAAATTAATATGGACTAGTTTTTAGACTTTGTTAAATGTTCAAAAAAAATTAAGTGAAATTTATTCAGTAAGAACAATCTTCTTTCATAAGAAAATGAAAGTTTTGAAGAATATAAGGTTGAAGAGATGGAGAACTACAAAGATCGTAGGGAAAATGTTATGGTTTCAGTTGTCAGAAGTTTCTAGAAAAAGGAAGAAAGAAATAATAATGAATAATAAGTTGATGGAATAATTGATTTTTAATCTAAATAAGAAGATTCTCTTGAGAAGATAGATATTTAGAGCTCCAAAACTAAGATATCCAAAAAAGTGGTTTAGGATTCCAAACTCTTTAGGATGTGGTAGGAAGAAGAGAAGTCATATCTGAGTAATGAAACTAAAAAACAGAAGTCTTAAATTCTAGAAACCATTGAAAATTTTATTGTGTACAAGATCAAAATCGAAGAATAGTAAAGATAAATGGATAGTTTGACTAACACTATAAAATATCAAATCAAATTTATCAAGGAACAAGAATTAGAATTCTTCCGCTTGATAAGAATTTATAAGGATTAGGAAAAACTATTGAATCTCAGTACTAAATTGGGAATGTAGATCATTTTTGAAACAAAAAAGATGAAAGTGAAGCTGTGTGGTCCAAAAGATCATAAGAAACAGTAAAATCCAAATGATAAGGATGGTACGAGGCTTCATCCAAAACAAAAAGTAGTAATGGTTAATGTTAGACCACACAAACCTACTCTAATATTGAATATTTATTTGGGTATGAATCATAATTATAATATTCAAAGAACTCAAGGGAAAAATTGTGGTATATAAGTGACATGAAGGAATGTACATTGCATTAGGTGTTATTGTTGTTCAATGATGGGACAATCGCAAAATGTGTGCTCCACAGACAAGAGATACCAAAGGGAACAAAAACAATAGAGGCATCCAAACATAGCTCAATACTCTAAGATATTTTTTTAGGATCATTTATTTTGGTGTGGAGGATTCGGACACATGGCCATATATTTCACATCAACCATGCAGAGAAGGGTGTTGAAGAAGAACCAAAATGGTCACAATAAGTAACTCAATGAATCATCAAGTGAGCCAAAAATGAAAATATTTATTTTCATCTCTTCATGAGTATTCTCGTCCATCATAATACAAGTAAGATCAAGACTATCAATATATACCGAGTAGGAAGTCAAAAACATGGATCAGAAAGAATATAGCCGAAAAGGATGTGGTTTTGTAAATTTCCATAAAATCAGCCGATCATTCTTCTGTATGTATTCATTATAATGTATGAACATCCCATATAATAGTAAATAAGGATCTTGTTATATTCATAAAATATAATAAGGAATGAGTTGTTAAATTTTTAAAAGATTAAGGCTTGAAAATAATATACTCGATGAAATCTAGGTTTATGGGAAAATAAATGAGATGTGATTATGTCTTAGTAGTATAAGGTCTCAGTCACAACATTATTAAATCCTTTCAACTATGCGAATCAGGTCATGCTATAATATTTACTAAGAATATGTGTATTTTAAATGGAAGATATGGTGAATTTGTTCTATAGTAAAAATAACAATAGGGAATCTATATCATGTATGTGGAGAAGAAGATATGTTTTTTTAACCTGAGATGAAGAAAACATGTTGTGGATTGAACAACTTGGCCTTTTGTTCCAACCATCCCTATAATATTTGGTAAAATATTATATATATCATGACCTCCCTAATCTATCACATGATCATACTCATATGTTCAATTCTGGTAAACAATGGAATATCATCAGAAATATCTAAAGGGAAAATGAATAGAATTCAAGAAAAGTCCTTGAATTGGTTCATACATACATACGTGGACATATCTCTCTAAATCTATTAATGGTAATATTAATTATGTTATTTTCATTGATTATTTCTGCAGTATGGAATGGGTATTATTCATTTCCCTCAATACTGATGTGTTTAGTTGCATAAAACAATATTAGAAGGAATCAAAAAGGATGCTTGGAAAAAATGATTCTGAATTATCATATAGATAATGGTAAAAAAACCTGAAAACAACCAAGTGGATTTTTATCACAAGTAAAATAGGATAATGTATAAAGCTTATTTAGTTAGAACTCCTCAAAAAAATTGAGAGGATGACAGGATAAATTGGATTATTAATAACATGTCCAAAATAATGTTTATTGAAAAATAACTAACATATAAATTTTGTAAGGAAGTAGTCATGACATCATTCTATTTATATAATAATTCTCAGTTTTATCCTAAGGATGAAAAGACTCTATAATGGATCTGGTATAGAAATAATCCAACACAAGAATACTTTTGAATCTTTGGAAGTAAGTGGTTTATTCTCAATAAAGAGAACCATGGGAAATTTGTGTCACCTGGAGATGTGGGGATATTCATTGGATTTCTAGGAAGAATAAAATCATAGAATTACTTCAATAAGAGGCTGGGATAATTATTTGAATGAAATTAATTCATTGTTGTGGAAAATGAACATAATCTTCAACAACATAGTGAACAGTCTCCTGATGAAAGTGATAAGGATATGAACACCTCAAAAGAATTTGAAGTGGAAAAGTCTGATTTAGAAGAAGAAATAAATGATGATAAGAGGAATTAAAATCTATATCTATACACAAACAAAAGAGATAAGTTGAAACTGACCTCCAGAACATCATCGGTGATCAGGAAACACTAGTTCAAACATGAACAATAAAGTTTTTATAGTAGGAATCCTTCCCATCCCAAGTAGAGCCTAAGTGTTTTGATAAATAAGATAGATTTGTAAACTAGGTTCAATATATAAATGATGTGCTTGACCAAAGTGAGAAGAACTAGACATGGAAATTGTTTCAAGGCCAAAAAATAAGAACATAATCAGTAAAAAATGGGGGTTTCCCCAACAAGAACAATGAAGGTGGTGTAGTGATTTGAAAAAATAATGAATATTGTGAAAAGGGTAATCCTAGATATAGGGTATTGATTTTGATGAGGCATTTTCACCTCTTGAAAGGATAGAGACAATCAGATTATTCATGGATATATGAGTGCAAAGAAAGTTCAAATTTTTCCAACTGGATTTCAAGTTATCATTTCTGAATGGGGTTATTGATGAATAATTTTATATTGAGTAGCCTGATGGTTTTCTCATTCACGATGATGAGAAAAGATTTTTCTGGTATAAGAAGGTGATATATGGGTGATGTAAGAACCAAGAGCCTGATATTAAAGACTTTATCAGTTTTTAAAGAAGCTCGTTTTTCAGTGTGTTGGGATTGATTACAATCTTTATGTAAAAATTATAGTAATCAAATAATGATGGTGACAGTATATGTTAATTACAAAATATTTTGTGGATGATATAAATAATAGTTATATCTATTTTTGAAATTCATGAAAAGTGAGTTTGAAATATCTATGATCGGCGAACTGAAATTTTTCCTCAGTTTACATGTTACAAAAGTAAAGGATGGAACATTTATTTCTCAAAGAAAATATTCCAAGAAGATATTTAGAGGATTTGGAATGGATAATTCCAAGGATATGACTACTCAGATGGCTACCAAGATTAAACTATCAAGGGATGATGATGGAAATGTATTTAATACCACAAAATATAGGAAAGTCATTGGCAGTCTATTATACTTGATAAAGACAAGACCTAATATAGTTTTTTGGATATTCCATGAAGCATAGTAACAAATCAATTCTAAGTAAATCCACTTTCTTGAAGTAAAAAAATAATACTTTGGTATATCAAGGGAACATTGAATTTCATCTTGTTATGTAATGATAAATCTCATCAAGAGTTATTTCGATATACAAATAGATATTGGGATGTTTCAGTAAATGATAGAAAATAAACATCATGTGGTGGATTCTATCTTGGTGGATTATGTACTTCTTAGATAATAATGAAGAAATATTTAATTTCATTGACCACAACATAAACTGAATATATTGTAGATACTCAAGCATGCAAACAGTAATTGTGGATGAAATAGTAACTTGATTAAATGTGAATTGAAGTGGAGACTTTGATTAGAATCCATGGTGATAATATAATTGCAATAAATCTTAGAAAAAATCTATTACATCACTCAAGTACAAAGCACATTGAAATAAAGTATCATTTTATCAATGAGAAGGTGGATCAAGGGATTGTGAAGTTGTATTATGTGCCTAAAAAACTATAGGTTACCTAGATTCTAACAAAGTCCATACCTAAAGAATCATTTGAGTGGAATATACTAGCTCTGGGAGTTCAGTCGGCTTCCCACACTTGAAAAAGTGTGGATGTGGGATCCCCTATCCCTAAGAAATTTTAGGTTTTTACCTAATGTATTGATCTATGTTTTTTACCATTTTTCATACCTTAATGAAGTGACCTTAAGTTTTTTTGACAAAGGGAAAGCAATTTTTTATATAAAAGGGGAGAAAATGTCATAATCAGGATACGGGAGAAGCTGATAGTAGATCTATGACATAGAGTTGTCATATCATAGCTTGGATATCTTTAGGAATTCCAAAGAGGGGAGAAAATGGCTTAATCCGGACAAGGGGTAAGCTGATAATGCGAGTTGTGACATAGAGTTATCAGAGATTAGATTTTATATCAATAATAATTATGAATCATTAATATTAGAGGTTATCTTGAAAATCCTTAATTCATTCCAATGAATGACAATTATAGATTAGCATGGAAAAATTTAAAGCATTCCAAAGCACGAGAACCCATATAGTGGAGTAGGGAGAGTTTTACATCTGACGATGCTAAATGTGATCGATCAAAGGATATAAATCATGATAGATGTGGTTCATGATGAAAGAATATGAGTAGTTTTTGAATGAATTGATTCATTGGTGAAATTTTCATTATACTCTTGTTTCTCTTCCCAAGCATGGATCGTGTATACATAGAGTATGTGTTGAATAAATATTTAATAGATTTCTTAATCATAACAATCAAGTTCTGGTAGAAGATGAAATAAGCTTTAACGATGTATCAAATTGAGATGAATTGTGAACAAACCCAATGGGTAGATTTTTGTGAAAAACCCTTCAAGGTAAAATAATTCATTTTGGGTTGATTGTATTTGTTAAAATAGAGGGTTTACAAGTTTTTTTTTTTGATAACTAGATTGATTTTTGACATGATATATTGAAAAGGATCCATAAAAATGAATAGATTCCATATAAGTGGTTAAAAAATTACATACATAATGGAACATCATTTCACAATGTTTGAAAAATTTATCAAGTCGAAAATTTAGAGGTTGTATAGAATTCTGAAAGAAGTATTAACTTGAAGACCATATGAATATATGGAAAAGGAATTACTTTCAGGAATACTAGGCTTCTTAATGGGTGGTTATAAAAGGTGATAATGTTTGGGTGGTGATCTCTAGGATTATAAAAATCATCATGAATGGAGAATTTTTATAAATCATCATAGGACAAGGAGCACTGTGAACATAAAGAGAGAGCATCTTCTGGAATTGGTGTAAACACCTACAAATAGTAATCAATCCCCCTTATAAATGGAGTAATATGTAAATACCCGTAAAATTCAAGGAAATTTATTTCTTAATTTTCTATAGAATTTTACAAGAACGCGGTTTCTGACGGCACATGATTCCGAGGCCCGGTGTGCCCGTAATCAATTCCCGAAGTTTGGCTCGTGTACGTTCAGTGAACGAACGAGTGGGAATTTCTAACTTTTGAACCGGTGCCTGGAATTGAATTCTGAGGGCACCGATAAACTCGCAGCACTGATATTCGCTTAAGGAGACCTTTTCCGAGGTTGCGTTTATTGCGGGTTGAGAGTTAGTTTTTGGGAATTTTAAATGAAGTTAAATAAAATGTGGAAACAAATTTTATTATTAACTTGTTGGTTAAATCCTCCCAAAGGGAGTTAGGGGAGGGACCCACATCCACTTAACCTCCCTTGAGAGGATTAAGTGTGGTGGGGCCCACACGAACCCTAACACTTCATCTCCTCTTTTTAATCTCCCTATAACTCCTCTTTAATTAGCTTGACAACTTGGTTAATTAATTGAGTTGAGTTGTTTGAATTTCAAACTTTTGAAATTCAAGTTGTTTATTTGTGTAAATAAAATAGCTTTAAGCTTATTTTATTTTGGTTGGTGTTCTTTTCCACTTGAGAGGATTTGAGAAGTTCTCTCCATTTTCTTCATCCTTGATGAAGAACACGAAGAACACTTAAGCTCCGACGAAGAATGCCGCTTCTATTCTTCGTAGCCGGTGTGTTTCCGAAGATCGACGACACCGATTCCTTAGATCTTCTTCCAGTGTCAATGAAAGGAGGCGTTGTTTCTTCCTCGGACTTTCTTCGTCATCTTACGAAGCTTCTCCAGTGACGTACCTCTTCGGTCGCACCTCGACGTCAACGGAAACGACGTTCAGTTTCCGCGATGCTCGACCTCCGCGACGCTTGTCTTCCGTGGCTTGTTGACGTGCTCCGCGCTTGAAACCGAGGTAGGTGTTTGTTGTTGTTTTATTTAATCTTTCCCATTCTTGGTTCTAGCATGACGAACTTGAGGATAAATGATTAAGTGTTATCGTTTAACGAGAGGGGGGCCGGACCGCACAAACACGGCCGAACCCCCCTCCTTTGTTCTTTTTTGTTTCTTGCGGATGGAATGAGATGGCGTGGTGCCATCGCACCACGCGGGAATCACACGGCAATTATTGCGTGGCGCCGTCGCGCCGCGCCGTGGAATGAATTTCATGGATGCAACGCCGTCGCGCCGCGTCAAAGGAAACCGAAGACGCCGCGGCCAGAACGGGGTCGCGGCGGAGGGGCGCGATGCCGTCGCACCACGCCGGACAACGAA
Organism: Viscum album; assembly: GCA_963277665.1. NCBI lineage: Eukaryota > Viridiplantae > Streptophyta > Magnoliopsida > Santalales > Viscaceae > Viscum > Viscum album. The sequence goes on along the minus strand of OY728122.1, from coordinate 2,140,184,080 downwards.
GGTCGCGGCCGGTTCCAGGCCGCGGCGGAACGAGAAGACCGGCGGCCAGCCGGGCCGCTGGTGTCGGAAGCCGGAAGGGGTACCGGCCTTGCCGGTCCCGTTAAGGAAGAATCGGCCGGCCAGGTCAGGCCGGCCGGAAGGGAGGCAAACCAGGGGAAATTAATTCCCCCGGGCAGCAACTGAAATGGCCCCCATAATGAGGGGGGGGCGGTTTCACAAAGGGGGACAGGTGGCCCCCCGTTTTCATGCAGCTCGGCCTTCGGCCGAGCTGGCAGCGCGCGGCGTGTTGCGCTGGACCGGCGCGCCGGGTCGGTCCGCCAGGCCAGGCCGCGCCGGGCCAGGCCAGGTCGGGTCGCGCCGGGTCGGGCCGCTCCGGGCCGGGCTGGGTCGACCTTGTCTGGGGCGGGTCGACCCGGTTCGGGCCGACCGGGGGGTCTCGGGCCGGGACGGCCCGGGCCCGAAACCTCCGTTACCGAGCGGTTTGGATTCAAATGCCCATAACTCGGGCTACGGACTTCAAAACGACATGCCGTCAGTGGCGATGCGATCCTTGGATCCAGAAGGTCGTTTTGGTATATCGCACTCAAAGTTTCGGTATACTTTGAGTTCGGCCGGGTTGGTTCGTACATGAAACCAACCGGGCCCTCGGAGCGGAAACGCGCATATCTTGAGCTACGGACGTCCGTTTGACGTGCCATTACCTTTGTTGAGTTCCTCTTAGTGAGACCCATCTTTTGGAATACTCCGCCCGAGGTTTGAACGCAGGTGGAGTACAGTCAGGTTGGTTTTTCCTTAAAAACGAACTGAGCCCCTAGGACGAAAAGGCCAATAACTCTCAGACCGGGCGTCCGATTGACGCGCCGTCGGTTGCGTTGAGTTCCTGTGGACGATACGGAACTTTTGGATACATCAACTCTGAACTTTGTGACAGTTGATGTATCAGCCTCTCGGCTCGTGGAGCGGACTCTCCCGAACGAGTTTGCTGTGTGCGGGAACCCTAGAGCTGGCTGCGACTGCTACTGCTACTGCGACTGCTACTGCTACTGCTACTGTGACTGCGACGACGAAAGTACATAGATCCTTGGTGGATTCGACGACGATGACTATAGCACTCAGCGATCCTACGTGGATCAGTGCTACGGGTCCTGTGTGGGCCCGATCCTGTGTGGGTCTGCGCTCAGCGGTCTTATGTGAACCAGCGCCTACCGATCCTGTGTGGGTCTGATCCTGTGTGGGTATTTGCGGGGGTTAGTACCTATCGATCCTTTGTGGGTACGATGACTTAGATGGATCAGTGATCATCTCTATCGTCTTCCGAAAAAGTATACCTGTGTGAGCTGAATCCTGTTTACTTTCCTGTGTGGATTGTGTTGTGCTATCCTGTGTGGATTACGTTTTTCTTTCTTGTGTGGAATAAGTTTACTTTCCTGTGTGGACTGAGTTGTACTTGGGCTCGGAGGTTGGAGCGTATTGGAATTGATGACTTAGGTATATGTATGGGCATATACCTAAGCAGTGTCGGTTGTTACTTCGTGATTGTATCTTTCTTCTGTGGTTTATCCTTTGTGGATTTTGGGAGACCTTCGGGGGTCTCGGGGTCCCTACTGAGTAGCTTATACTCACCCCAGCACGGGCTTTGCCCGCACTACGTTTTTTTGGTTGTAGACGACGGACAGCATTGATCGTGGTTGAGGCTCGCAGAGCAGGACGATACCTGGAGGTGGACCACTGGGCGGGACGTGCTCGGAGCAGACGGTGGGACCCGAGGAGCAGTGGAGCTATCTGTACCCACCCTTCAGGTGGGATTCCCAGTGGATAGCTCGGCGTAGCAGCTTTTACTTTTCATTTTTTGTTTTCCTTTTCGAGTTGTACTTTACTTTCAGTTTGGGTTTGTATACTGGCCCATTTACTTTTCCGCACTTTTAGTTGTACTCTGTTTTTACTTAGTGTTCACTTTTCCACTTGCTTACTCTGTGATGCTTGTTTACTTTACAAAGGCAATGTCTTCCCTTTTTACAGGGATTTACGCCTTGGTGCTAGTCGCCAGCCCCTGGCCTATGGAAGGCGGGCTTGGGGTGGTCACGGCATGGGCCCCGAGGACGGGTCGTGACAAATTGGTATCAGAGGAGTTCGGTTCTACTGCGAACTCTGATCTTTTCTATGTGAAGCAATAATGTTTAGCGTATTGAGTGTGGTTATCAGTTTAGGGAGTCCAGTGTTGGTGCGGCGGCCGACGTATCCATACACTAGGACCCTGACTTCTGATTTCCGACTTAATGCACGAAAACATTGATTGCGTGTGTGTTTCAAAGTTTTCTTTGTGATTACTTTATATCAGCTCACCAAGTATACTGTTCTGACCGTGGCGCACCTGTTTCTTTTTCAGGATGGCCCCACGACGGCAGCCATCTAGGGTTCCGAGAGTCGAGAGTGATGACAGACCACCGAGCGACGAGGCCTCGGTGCATGGCCCTTTGTCAGCAGTGGAACCAGCGGTAGCATTACCCGCTGAGCCACCGATGCATCCAGCACTAGCCGCTGACGATGCACGTCTCCTCAGCGCACTGCATGAGTTTCAACGCCAGCGACCGCCTAGGTTCGGTGGGGATACGGACCCCCAGGCAGTAGAGGACTAGCTGGAGGCAGTGGTACATGTGTTTCGGTTAGTGAGGACACCAGCAGACCTCATGGTGATCCTCGCGGCGAGCCTACTTCACGCAGCAGCCGGACGATGGTGGGGGCTTGATGCTCCAGGTTCACGATGAGACATCTCTACTTTGGACAGACTTTGAGAGCCTCTTCCGCTCGGAGTTCGTCCTAGCCACCCTCTGTGCGGTGCGCATTCAGGAGCTTCTTCAGCTGCGGCAGGGCAGCATGACGGTCGCACAGTACTCGGCGAGATTTACTGATCTCTCGCGCTACTCGACCGACATGGTACCGGACCCATTCTTCCGGGCTCGGACCTTCGAGCAGGGATTGAGACACGAGATCAGGGCATCACTGATCTCTCTCAGCATACCGACTCAGACAGGAGTACTGGAGCAGGCCCTTTTGATCGAGAGCTTCCTTGATGAGTCTACACCAGCGCCACGACCCACCGCAGGGCGGCACGTGGTAGAGTCATCTGCAGCAGGTAGTCGACGGATGACTCAGGGGTCCAGGCAGACCAAACCTTCAGGCAGACGACCTCAGGACACTGGCTCAGCAGTGTGGGGCACACAGCGCGGAGCCAGTCTTTCGAGAGGCAGGCAGTGCTACTCATGCGGCGGGCAGGGCCACATGGCTCGTGACTGCCCGAACCGCTGTGCCGAGGAGCAGCAGATGGTTGAGGGACCACCGAGGCAGAGGTAGAGGGTTAACCATGGCGGTCCGCAGGGAGGCGGAGGACGAGGCAGAGGAGCTGGCCGAGCAGCAGGTGGTGGGCGACGCTTTGAGGCTCTACCACCACCACCACCAAGAGGTCCACCCCGACCACAGGGAGCTGGTGTGAAGAGACAGGGACAGCTCCAGGCAGTAGAGGCCTATGACCATGGCGCACCCGAGATGATTCGAGGTACTATCTATGTCTATTCCACCCTTATTGCAGTACTTATAGACACAGGATCGAGTCACTCTTTCATAGCCACTACCCTTGTTCGGAGCTCGGAGATTCCGACAGAGTCGTTGGCTCGATCCTTACGGCTAGAGACTCCTACGGGAGCAGACTTGATGATTACACACTGGTTCCGGCAGTGTGAGCTTACTCTAGGAGGCGAGAGCTGCGGCTGGGATCTTCTTGTAGCAGCGTCGAGGCCTTACGATGTCATCTTGGGCATGGACTGGTTATCTATGGTCCATGCCTAGATTGATTGTTTTAGGTGAAAGGAGCGATGTGTACGCACCGACGGGAGCAGGTTCAGCTTCACCGGCGAGAAGGGAGCCTTAACAGCACAGGATGGACTTCCGCGGAGGAGAGGAGAGACCATCACTCATTAGTTGGCTAGTCTCATCCTAGGAGCAGTTGATGTGCGGAGTCCTGGTTTTCCTGCAGTGGTGGATCAGTTTGCAGACATCTTCCCCAACGACGTTCCAGGGCTACCTCCTCGCAGAGAGGTAGAATTTTACATTGATCTGTACCCCGCGACAACCCCGATATCGACTCCAGCATATCGTATGGCCCCCATCGAGCTTCGAGAGCTACGGGTACAGTTGGAGGACTTTTAGGGCAAGGGGTTCATCCGACCCAGTGTTTCACCCTAGGCTTCCCCGATTTTGTTCGCCAAGAAGGCGGACGGAAGCTTGCGACTTTGTGTTGACTATCGTCGCTTGAACCAGGTGACAGTGAGGAACAAGTATCCACTACCTAGGATTGATTACATCTTTGATCAACTCAAGGGATCACGGTGGTTCTCGAAGATAGACCTCAGGCCAGGCTATCACCAGCTCAGAGTTCGAGATGAGGACGTGCAGAAGACGGCCTTCAGATGTCGGTATGGCCACTTTGAGTTCTTGGTTATGCCTTTCGGTGTAACCAATACTCCAACAGTGTTCATGGCCCTTATGAACAGGATCTTTTAGCCATAACTTTATCGGTTTGTCGTGGTCTTCATCGACGACATTCTGATTTACTCGACGACTGAGGGGGAGCACGCCTACCACTTACGGGTTGTACTAGACACACTCCGAGAGCACTCGCTTTATGGTAAGCTCTCGAAGTGCCAGTTCTGGATACGTGAGGTCCACTTTTTGGGACACGTCATCTCTGAGGCGGGAGTTGTAGTGGATCCTGCGAAGATCGAGGCAGAGTTAGCTTGGGAGCCACTGAGGAGCGTGACGGAGGTTCGGAGTTTCTTGGGATTAGCTGGATACTACCGGAGATTCATGCCAGACTTCTCTAGAGTTGCGGCACCACTCTCATCTTTGACAAAGAAGGGGAAACCCTTCGTATGGTCAGACAGATGTCAGCAGAGCTTCCAGGAGCTGAGACAGAGATTGACCAGTGCACCTATCTTGAGGTTGCCTCAGGAGGGAGTAGGGTACGTAGTCTACTGCGATGCATCAGGAACCGGACTCGGATGTGTCTTGATGCAGGAGCGGGCAGTGATCGCCTATGGATCACGTCAGTTGAGGCCGCATGAGCAGAACTACGCTACCCATGACATGGAGTTAGCAGCAGTGGTCTTCGCTCTGAAGGCATGGCGACGCTATCTGATGGGCGAGCGTTTTTCAGTCTTTTCTGATCATCAGAGTCTCAGGTACATCTTCTCGCAGAAGGATCTAAACCTGAGATAGCGGCGATGGCTCGAGTTCCTCCAGGACTATGGGTTTGAGATATTCTATACTCCTGGGAAGGGGAACGTAGTAGTCAATGCCCTCAGCAGGAGGACGGGCATTCAGATACTCGATGAGGCGACGGAGCAGCTATCCTCTTTGCAGATATCTTTTGTGGATAGAGATAGAGCAGCCTTCCTTCAGTCTCTCACAGTCACCCCTCCACTTCTACAGCGGGTCAGAGAGGCACAGCGTGGGGACGCTGACTGTGAGACGTGGCGTGCACAGATATCCTCAGGACAGGAACATGATGGTTTCTACTTTGGAGAAGAGCATGACATCCTTTTCAGAGGACGTACCATGGTACCCATCGCTTTACGGGAGGAGGTGCTGAGAGAGTTTCACACTTCTCCTTTGGCAGTACATCCTGGAGTGGCGAAGATGTACCAGGATCTCAGACGACAGCACTGGTGGCCGGGCATGAAGAAGGCTGTAGCAGCGTTTGTTTCTCAATGCCTCACCTGCCAGCAGGTGAAGGCAGAGCATCAGGTACCAGCAGGCTTGGTATAGCCCTTGGAGGTCCCGGAGTGGAAGTGGGACGGGATATCTGTGGACTTCGTGACTGGACTTCCACGCACTTCCAGAGGTCACGACTCCATCTGGGTGATTGTCGACCGACTCAACAAGTTGGCTCACTTCTTACCCATCCGAGAGCAAGGCTCAGTGGAGAGCATGGGACATCTCTACGTTCATGAGATTGTACGGCTTCACAGTGTGCCATCATCTATCGTCTCCGATCGAGATGCTTGCTTTACTTCCTGGCTTTGGAAGGGGTTACAGGAGGCGTTCGGGACGCAGCTACGTCTGAGTACAGCCTTTCACCCTCAGACAGATGGTCAGACTGAGAGGACCATTCAGACTCTTGAGGACATGCTCCGCGCATGTGTCCTCGACATTGGTCGTAGCTGGGAGGACAACCTACCCCTGGTGTAGTTTACGTACAACAACAGCTACCAATCCACCATCGGGATGGCACCGTACAAGGCATTGTAAGACTGACCTTGTAGATCTCCTTTGTGCTGGATAGACCCTGGGGAGTCAGCACTTGTGGGACCGGAGATAGTCCCGGCCACGACAGAGAAGGTCCAGGTCATCCAGGAGTGGATGAGGACAGCTCAGAGCCGGTAGAAGTCATACTCTGACAGGAGGCGGAGGCCACTAGAGTTCTAGGATGGTGACCACGTCTTCTTACGGGTCTCACCTCGACGTGGAATACGGAGATTTGGACAAGGCGGCATGTTATCTTCGTGCTTCATCGGACCCTTCCACGTCCTCAGCAGGATTGGTGAGGTGGCTTATCGTCTGGCTCTACCACCTCAGTTGCACCGGGTGCACAATGTCTTCCACGTGTCTCAACTGAGGAGATACATGCACGACCCGACACACATCATTAATCATGCGGAGCTTGACATTGACGGTGGGGCGACTTTTACGGAGGTCCCAGTGGAGATCGAGGATCGATAGGAGCGGGTCCTACATGGGCAATCTATTCCTCTTGTGCGCATCATATGGCAGCACGGGAACCTCCAGGAGAGAACATGGGAGCGGGAGGCTCAGATGCGAGCTCAGTACCCTCATTTGTTTCCCTAGTTTTGATGTATCTTTATGGGGACGTAAATCCCTGATGTGGGAGTAATGTAAAGACCCGTAAAATTCATGGAAATTTTTTCTTTATTTTCTATAGAATTTTACATGAACGTGGTTTCTGACGGAACCTGATTCCGAGGCACGGTGTGCCCGGAATCAATTCACGAAGTTTGGCTCGGGTACGTTCAGTGAACGAACGAGCGGGAATTTCTAACTTTTGAACCGGTGCCCGGAATTGAATTCCGAGGGCACCGATGAACTCACAATGCCGATATTCTCTTAAGGAGACCTTTTCTGAGGTTGCGTTTATTGCAGGTTGAGAGTTAGTTTTTGGGAATTTTAAATGAAGTTAAATAAAATGTGGAAACACATTTTATTTTTAATTTGTTTGATAACTCCTCCCAAAGGGAGTTAGGGGTGGGACCCACATCCACTTAACCTCCCTTTAGAGGATTAAGTGTGGTGGGGACCACACGAACCCTAACACTTCATCTCCTCTTTTTAATCTCCCTATAAATCCTCTTTAATTAGCTTGACAACATGGTTAATTAATTGAGTTGAGTTGTTTGAATTTCAAACTTTTGATATTCAAGTTGTTTATTTGTGTAAATAAAATAGAATTAAGCTTATTTTATTTTGGTTGGTGTTCTTTGCCACTTGAGAGGATTTGAGAAGTTCTCTCTATCTTCTTCATCCTTGACGAAGAACACTAAGAACACTTAAGCTCCGACGAAGAACGCCGCTTCTCTTCTTCGTAGCCGGTGTGTTTCCGAAGATCGACGACACCGCTTCCTTCGATCTTCTTCCAGTGTCAACGAAAGGAGACGCCATTTCTTCCTTGGGCTTTCTTCGTCATCTTACGAAGCTTCTCCAGCGACGTACCTCTTCGGTCGCACCTCAACGTTAACGGAAACGATGTTCGGTTTCCGCGACGCCCGACCTCCGCGACGCTTGTCTTCCGCAGCTTGTTGACGTGCTCTGCGCTTGAAACCGAGGTAGGGGTTTGTTGTTGTTTTATTTAATATTTCCCATTCTTGGTTCTACCATGACGAACTTGAGGATAAACGATTAAGTGTTATCGTTTAACGAGAGGGGGGCCGGACGGCACAAACACGGCCGAACCCCCCTCCTTTGTTCTTGTTTGTTTATTTCGGATGGAACGAGATGGCGTGGTGTTGTCGCACCATGCGGGAATCACACGGCAATTATTGCGCGGCGCCGTCGTGCCACTCCGTGGAAATAATTTCATGGACGCAACGCCGTCGCGCCGCGTCAAAGGAAACTGGAGGCGCTGCGGCCAGAGCAGGGCTGCGGCGGAGGGGCACGATGTCGTCGTACCACGCCGGACAACGAAGGCCGCAGCCGGTTCCGGGCCGCGGCGGAACGAGAAGACCGGCGGCCAGCCGGGCCGCCGGTGTCGGAAGCCGGAAGGGGGACCGGCCTTGCCGGTCCCGTTAAGGAAGAACCGGCCGGCCAGGTCGGGCCGGCCGGAAGGGAGGAAAACCGGGGGAAATTTATTCCCCCTGGAAGCAAGTGAAACGGCCCCCATAATGAGGGGGGCCGGTTTCACAAAGGGGGGCAGGCGGCCCCCCGTTTTCCAATAGCTCGGCCTTTGGCCGAGCTGGCAGCGCGCGGCGCGCTGCGCCGGACCGGCGCGCCGCGCCGGACCGGCGCGCCTGGCCGGTCTGCCAGGCCAGGCCGTGCCGCACCGCGCCGCGCCGGGCCATGTCGGGCCGGGTCGACCCTGTCTGGGGCGGGTCGACCCGGTTCGGGCCAACCGGGGTGTCTCGGGCCGGGACGGCCCGGGCCCGAAACCCCCGTTACCGAGTGTTTTGGATTCAAATGCACATAACGCGGGCTACGGACTTCCAAACGACGCGCCGTCAGTGGTGATGTGATCCTTGGATCGAGGCGGTCCTTTCGGTATATCGCACTCAAGGTTTTGGTATACTTTGAGTTCGGACTGGTTGGTTCGTACACGAAACCAATCGGGCCCTCGGAGCGGAAACGCTCATATCTTGAGCTACGGACATCCGTTTGATGTGTCGTCAGCTTTGTTGAGTTCCTCTTAGTGAGACGCATCTTTTGGCATACTCCTACCGAGGTTTGGACGCAGGTGGAGTATGGTCGGGTTGGTTTTGCCTTAAAAACCAACCGGGCCCCTTGGACGAAAAGGCCGATAACTCTCAGACCGGGCGTCCGATTGACGCGCCGTCTGTTGCATTGAGTTCCTATTGACGATACGGAACTGTTGGATACATCAAATATGAACTTTGTGATAGTTTATGTATTAGCCTCTTGGCTCGTGGAGCGGACTCTCCCAAACGAGCTTGCTGTGTGCGGGAACCCTAGAGCTGGCTGCGACTGCTACTGCTACTGCGACTGCTACTACTACTGCTACTGTGACTGCGATGACGACAGTACAGAGATCCTTGGTGGATTCGACGACGACGACTACAACACTCAGTGATCCTACGTGGATCAGTGCTACAGGTCCTGTGTGGGCCTGATCCTGTGTGGGCCCGATCCGGTGTGGGTCTGCGCTCAGCGGTCCTGTGTGAACCAGCACCTACAGATCCTGTGTGGGTCTTTGCGGGGGTTAGTACCTATCGATCCTTTGTGGGTTTGACGACTTAGATGGATTAGTGATCATCTCTATCGTCTTCTGAAGAAGTATACCTATGTGAACTGAATCATGTTTACTTTCCTGTGTGAATTATGTTGTGCTATCCTGTGTGGATTACATTTTTCTTTCCAGTGTGGAATATGTTTACTTTCCTGTGTGGACTGAGTTGTAATTGGGCTCGAAGGTTGGAGCGTATTGGAATTGATGACTTAGTTATATGTATGGGAATATACCTAAGCAGTGTCATTTGTTACTTCGTGATTGTAACTTTCTTCTGTGGTTTATCCTTTGTGGATTTTGGGAGACCTTCGGGGGTCTCGGGGTCCCTACTGAGTATCTTATACTCACCCCTGCACGGGCTTTGCCCGCACTACATTGTGTTGGTTGCAGACGACGGACAGCGTTGATCGTGGTTGAGGCTCGCAGAGCAGGACAGTACCTGGAGGTGGACCACTGGGCGGGACGTGCCCGGAGCAGACGGCTGGACCCGAGGAGTAGTGGAGCTATCTGTACCCACCCTTCAGGTGGGATTCCCAGTGGACAGCTCGGCGTAGCAGCTTTTACTTTTCAATTGTTGTTTTCCTTTTCGAGTTGTACTTTACTTTCAGTTTGGGTTTGTATACTGGCCCATTTACTTTTCCGCACTTTCAGTTGTACTCTGTTTTTACTTAGTGTTTACTTTTCCGCTTGCTTACTCTGTGGTGCTTTTTTACTTTACAAAGGCAATTCCTTCCCTTTTTACCGGGATTTACGCCTTGGTGCTAGTCGCCATACCCTGGCCTATGGAAGTCGGGCTTGGGGTAGTCCCGGCACAGGCCCCGAGGACGGGTCGTGACATAATACTTAATAAAAATTTATAATTTCTGGATTCACGATGCTCATTTGCGAAGGTGGTTGGTAATGGTTGTCTGTGAGAAAAATATTGTGAATGCTATCAAATACAACTAAATTATTTCAGAATTTGGAAATTACAAATATTCACGATGGCCATAAAAATCTTACCAAAACGTATCAACTTTGAAAAGGCTCGGTGAGCCTTGTGAAATTGTTAATTCTCTTGAAAAATTGGTTGCTTTGTGAAGGTTGGTTGAGCTTCAAGAAAGAAGAGATCATCCTGAATGTTTTGAAAAGGTATTACCCATTAGAACTATGGTAAAGTGGTATTCATATTGTGGATTAAATTGAAACTTATTGATACACTAAATAAGCTATAGAAAATATTTATTCAATAAATAAAATTAGTAACTTCTTAAAAATTAGTTACCACACATCAATTGTGAGAGCAATTAGCTTTTATATTGTGTTGGGTTGTAGAAGAGTTAGTATAGTGAGTATAATCTAAACAATGAAAACAATAGTTCACTTTTAGTGGATTTGGTACATCGGAAAAAAAAATCTTCCCCTTGGACATATCCTTGTGCGGGTCAACCAAGTAAAATTTATGTGTCTTGTGCATGCTTTAATTTATGTTGATATATTTCTATAGGAAAGAGAGAAAATAGTGTTTTGTTTAATAATGAAACAATATCTGAAGGTTCGATTTTTTTAATCTATCATACCTTGATTCACCCCCCCCCCCCCTCTAAGGGTATTTAACCTAGTTGTGATAACAGTGTATATTGAGAATAGTAATTAATTAAATATTTGAGATGATACTGGCTATTTGTTAGGTTAAAAGATATTTTTATAGAGTAAAAAAATTCACAAGAGAAAGACATTCTAGGTTATAAGCATTCTTCAAATCACTAGACTTCATCGAAGGGAGAATAGAATACATCCTTTAAAACTAAGTTGATAATGAGGTGTCTCCAACTATAGGGGAATATAAATATTATACAATTTTATTATAAATGAATAATGTGTTAATAATGACTTTACCGTAGAAATGAATAAATTTTTGGAAATCTCTATTCATATTGAGGTTTAATATTTCATGGGTTTTAAAATTTCTTTAGGAGAAGTTTGTAACTTTCTCCAATAGGAAAAGTATACCCAATAACTTTAAAAAAATAGAATAAAGGATTCAAAACTATTCTCTAACCCAATTCCATTGTGGGAAAATATTTCATAAGTTGAAGGTATTGTGTATATTTATTCAAGAGAGATACAAATCATTGTTTGGATTTTACTCTAGTTGACTATTTTCTGAATGGATTTAGTATACATTGTTACATTATATGTTAGATTTTAAACTGAACCAAAAGGATCACATCATTGTAATGATCTCGGTATTTAAAGAATAAAAATTTTCATATATATTAATATTTATGAATAAGATAATAATTTTATTTTACAGAGGAAACTTTTTCTGATAGCGCACTCAACACGCAAAAATAGGTTTCTTCAAAATCTAATGTTTAACAAAACTTTGAGTTATACCAAAAAATTATAATAATATTATTATTATTAGAAATTATAGTTAATTTCTAGCTGTTGTATGGGTGAGAATAAACATAAATAAATAAAATATGATTATTAGATGTCATTACCCTTATCCAATAAATTTTAGAGGCTTAAAATAAGAATAAATCCGATTTTAAGCATGAAAAACACTAGTATTTTTAAAATGTCATTTTATAGAATTTTGATGGAAATCCCTTTTTAAATATAATTTTTTTCACTTTTATATCTTCTATTTTTACAAAATAAAATTCTTCTTTATAATAGGGACATAAAAATTTATATTGGATTAAATTTTCATTTTTTATGATAATGTTCGTTTTTAATGGATAGTGAAAAATACTAAATTTTATCTCAAAACATCCTTTTAATCTAATTTATATGAATAGTTATATTTTACTTTTAATTGGTTTTAAAGTGTATTTGGGTTATATTTTTACCATTTAATCCAATTTTTTTAACGGAAGTAATTTAACTCTTAAATTGAACCTAAACACATCTCAATTGTTTTGGTAGTTTTTAATTCTTAAAAAACTGTTTTTTGTTTTTGACAATGGGAATAAATTTTAAATTAATTTCTACAACTTCTTTGTTTTGAGTTTGGAAAAATGGATTCCATATTTAAAATCTCGAGGTCCAAATTGTGTAAATAGTTAACTTTTATTTTCAGACATTATGAATAGTAACTTCAGTAAATATTTTATTCACCATGGTTGAAGGATAAATATAGTAAATAAGGGTAAAAATAACATTATAATAATATTAAATTACCCAAAAAAATGTCCTAGCAATATTTTATGAGATATGTATTACAATGTTCATCCTTGGATATATTTTAGGACCCCAAAGAGCCACTTGTTTGTGAAAATAACATTTAATTACATCTAATTTAAAGTTAAGGAAAGTATAAGATATACATATTTCTTTTAATAAAACTATTTTTAGATGTGATTATAAAAGTGAGCTATTAGACTATAAATATTCATTATAAATCTGAAAATATTTTCTACATTATTATATTTTATTTATAATTTTTAGACATTAAATTAACAAATTTAATTATGACACAATGTTGATGCAGTGATTGCTTTATTAAAAAAGTATTCAAATAAATGATATTAAAAATGTTAAAATATATGCTATTTTGTTATTTTGATGTCATAAAAGAATTTTTTGGATTCTATTTACATGTTATCTTTTTATTAATGAAGTTTTTTCCAAGAAATCAAGTTTTTATGGATTTCTTAAAAAGTCATGATATGAATAGTGTCAAAATTGACGTAATACATATTTTAAAATATAAACTATTTTATTAAAATAAAATAAAATTCCAAAACAAAATATATGATTCGTCCAAATTGTTTTCATAAGTCTAAAATTTTATTATTGACTCTTTAATTGGATATTTTTCAAGTTTCGGTAACTATTTTTGTAATGTCCTGAGTCCGGTGCCCCTCCACTGGTGCCCCGTACCTGGTTCGCCACATGAACTCAAGTCGTTTCCCCGAACGCCAAAGGCTGCTGACTAGCAGCGAGGGCCTTGGTGAGTCGGTGGGGAAACTATTCCCTCATTCGGTAAGGTATAAAAGTTAAGAAAATAACACCAAACAACAGAAGCAACAAACAACATGCATAACAACAGCAACCAAACAGTGGAAGAAAAGTATATATATAACTTTGATGACAATGATGCAATAGATACAAGTATCTAAGGAAAATAGCAAACACAACAACATTCTGAAATAAAACTAAAATTAAGTGCAAAATAAAAACAAAGTAAGCTCCACAGCATTGCGAGCCACGGCTCGGTCCCACTCTCCCCATCTCCTGGTGAAATCAATATCCTAAAGTAGAAGGACACTTGCCCTTATCTATACCTGCAGCAACATAGTCTGCTTGGACCCAAAAGCATGGCACAAACAGGGTGTGAGATACAATCCCAGTAGGCAATCACCCGAATATTTGTGCCTAATAGTCAATGAATACATGGCAGTAAATAAACAAGAAGCAGTAAACAGGAAACCACAAGCAGCCACAATCCACAGCTCAGACAAGGCACACAAGTAAGAAGTCAACAACAAGAAGTAAACAGGTAACCCTTTGGGTAGCTCTCACAGTCTAACCCCTATGGTTCAACCTCTAAGTACTCGCAACCCTCTGGGAGGAACACACAATCTCACCCCTCTGGTTTAGCTATGTAATTAACTAGGCTCTCTAGGGAAGCACTCACCGTCAATTACCCCTATAGTCTTGTATCGTGCTAAAGGCTCTTTGGGGAAGCACTCAACGTCAATTCCGCCTGTGGCCCGTGTCGTAGTTAAAGACACTCTGGAGAAGCCCTTCCATCAATTCTCTCCTTGGTCTCGCATTGTGATTAAAAAGACACTCTGGAGAAGCCTTTCCGTCAATTCTCCCTTTGGTCTACTACTCTAGGTTCTCACAGTCCTAAGTATAACTAACCATGCTCAGCGCGTGCATATCATCCAAGTAAACCTCAAGAACTACTTGGCTATCAACTAAGGCTCAACAGCAATAATAAAACAATAGTCCACAGTCCTACAACTAGGCATGGAAAAGAAAACTCAGCACAAAAAAATACTCTAATCACAAGCAATAACCTCTACTAAAGCAATCAAGCAAAGGAGGCAAGCAACAAGGGCAAAACAAGAAACATGAAATACCCCGTTCATGGGTATTGGGGGAATTTGCACATAATACTCATCTACATTCAACAGAAAGGCACAAACTACCTACCTCGATCCTAGGAGATCGATATATGTGAACCTCGATGATAGATTCCCCTTAGAATGACATAGATCTGAGAAAACGCACAAAATGTTCATCCCACGATAACATGGAAACGAGGAGGAATCAAGAAACAAGGATAAAGAAGAAGGAAGAACTCACCGTTGCGATTCCAACGCAACTGACCGTTATCGAATCGGAGAACGGACGGCGAGGAGGTCATCCGTCGAAGATATGGCCGTACGGTCACTTCCGGACGGTCGAAAACTGGAGAAGAAGATGAATATGGGGGTTAAATGAGACCCTGGTCTGTTTAATGAAAAAAAGAAAGAAATTACATGGCATGTACTTTTAGATTACACGGCGTGTACTTCGATTTTTTCCGTACTTCGAATTAACCAGCCTCCACCTCATCCTTACACACCGTGTGTGTGGCCCTGACATGGCCATCACATGGCTTCGAGCCAGGGAAAGAGTACACAGCGTGTACTTAGAAATTACACGGCGTGTACTTCTGAAATTTCCAGAAAATTCATTTTTCTCAAAAACTCTATAAAAAGGAAAAACATACCTGAAAAGATATTCGGGTTCTTAAAAACCTCCCCCCTTAAATAAATTTTTCCCCGAATTTCCCTAACGAGGCGGAGAAGGAGAAACCCCGAACAGCTCCGACCACTACGATCGTACATCAGCCTCCCTCTCCCAGGTCTTGTCCTGTACACGTCTGTGCTGCCATAGCACTCGTACTAGAGGAACAGACCTCCCACGGAGAACCTTCGTACTAAGATTGACAATCCGGATAAGATGCTCCTCGAATGACGCATCTGCTTCAAGCTCAACTTCCTCGGGATGAAAGACGTGAGACGGGTCTGAAAAGTAGTGTCAGAGCTAAGAGACGTGGAAGAATTCATGCATGGCCCGATACCTCTGAGGTAGATGCAACCGATAGGCAACCGACCCCACTCTCTCCAAGACCTCAAACGGCCTGACGTACCGCGATGAAATCTTACCCAGTCTCTGAATCCTCTTGTGTCCCAACCTCAGTGTGACATGCAGGAAAACCTGATCACCAACCTCGAACTTCAGAGGTCGTCTCCGCTGATCAACATAAGACTTCTTTTGAGACTGTGCTATAGCCATCCTCTTCCGAATCAGCTCTATCTGCTCTAAAGTCTCCTGAACAAGACGAGGTCCCAGCAAAGCTACCTCTCCTGCCTCCAGCCAGCATATGGGTGATCGGCATGGCCTACCGTACAAAGCCTCGTATGGCTCCATCTGAATGGTCTCCAGGAAACTATTGTTGTAGGCGAACTTTACCAGAGGAATATGCTTCTCCCAAGAACTGCCAAAGTCCAGGATGCAAGCCCAGAGCATATCCTCAAGCACCTAGATTGCGCGCTCAGACTGGCCATCAGTCTAGTGATGGTATGATATACTCAAAAGTACAGGTGTACCTCAGGCCTTCCAAAGTCCCTTCCAAAACCGAGAGGTAAAGCGTGCATCACTTTCTGAAACAATAGAGCGCAGAACTCCATGCAGACGAACGATCTCTCTGATGTAAAGTCGTCCCAAATCATCAACACTAAGGGTCTCCTTGATCGGAAAGAAGTGAGAAACCTTCGTAAGTCTGTCGACGATAACCCAAACAGTGTTGTTTCCCCGAGGTGACCTCGGCAAACCGGTCACGAAGTCCATCGCAACATTGTTCAACTTACACTTCGGAATGGGTAACTGCTGTAAAAGGCCTGCTGGTCGTTGATGCTCTTCTTTCACCTGCTGACAAGTAGAACATCTCAAGACAAAACCAGAAACATCCTTCTTCATACCTGGCCACCAGTATTGTCGATGAAGGTCCCGATACATCTTGGTGACGCCAGGATGAACTACCCAAACTGAGGAATGGAAATCCCGCATCATCTCCTCGCGTTTGTCTGTTGGCAACCATACGCATCCGTGGAAGCGCAAGATCTCATCCTTTCCCACTGTGCATCCTGGAAGAGGGTCCCATCCTGACACAGTCTCCCGCAGGACTAAGCCTTATAAGTCTGATAGCTGCCTCATCCGTACCCGATCAATTAGTGTGGAGGTAACAGCTACAAAAGATAGAAAAGTTTGTACCCGTCTGTCGTGCACCTCCAGATGCATCTCAGAGAATAGAGCCATCAACTACCACTCACTAATGGCCTCCTGAACTTCCTGAATTTGAGTTCTCCTGCTCAACGCATCAGCCACGGCGTTGCCCTTTCCCAGCGTATAAACAATCTTGAAATCAAAATATTGAAGATACTCGACCCACCTGCGCTGCCTCAGATCTAGATCACACTGAGTGAAGATATACCTATGACTCTTGTGGTCATTGAATACCACAAAGTTCTCTCCCAGAAGATAGTGTCTCCAACAGTGCAAGGCATGAACAACAGCTGCCAACTCCAGATCGTGTGTAGGGTAGTTCCTCTCATGTGGCCTCAACTACCGAGACACATACGCAATGACTCCATCTCCCTGCATAAGCACAGCTCCCAGCCCGATACCTGAAGCATCACAGAAAACAGTGTAGCTCTTGCCTGGCTCTGGAAAGACTAGTATCGGTGCTAACGTCAACCTCCCTTTTAGCTCCTTAAAGGCAGACTCACAAGAATCCGACCATAAGAACTTTGCCCCCTTCTTGGTCAGACCTGTCAAAGGTGCTGCTAAACGAGAAAAGTCTTGAATGATGAGTCTGTATTATCAAGCCAGCCCTAGGAAACTCTGTACCTCAAAGACGTTCGTCGGCTGCTCCCAGGTAACTACATCTCTCACTTTCTCTGGGTCCATCGATACTCTTGCCTCTGAGATGATGTGACCCAAGAAGTGAATCTGATCCATCCCGAAGTGGCACTTCGAGAGTTTAGCATAAAGCGGATGCTCTCTCAGTGTACTCAGAACGATATCAAGATGTGTGGCATGGTCGTGTTGAGTGTGAGAGTACACCAAGATATCGTCCACGAAGACCACGATGAAAGAGTCCAAGTAAGGATGGAACACTCGGTTCATCAGTTCCATGAAAAATGCAGGTGCGTTCGTGAGACTGAACGGCATGACTGTATACTCGTATAGACCATACCTACTCCTGAAGGCTGTCATAGGTATATCTGATGGTCTAACGTACAACTAATGATAATCGTACCTCAAGTAGATATTCGAGAACACCCGGGATCCTCGAAGCTGATCGAAAAGGTCATCCATCCGCGGAAAGGGATATCGGTTCTTAACCGTCAACTGGTTCAGCATCCGGTAATCCACGCAAAGCCGAAGGGTACCGTCTGCCTTCTTTGCGAACAGAACAAGGGAACCCCAAGGATAAGTGCTGGGTCTAATGAACCCATTATCCTGTAGCTCCTCTAACTACTTCTTGAGCTCCTGCAACTCTGTTGTGGCCATCCTATAGGGAGGAATGGACACCGGTGCTGCTCCTGGAACGAGCTCAATAGAGAAGTCTACCTCACGCTCCAGAGGAAAACCCGAAAAGTCCTATGGAAAGACATCCCTGAAGCGATCCACCACTCGAGGAAAGTCCAACTGTGGAGTCCACTGATCATCCAGATAAAGACAAGCAATCTGGGTTGTCACCCCTCCTAGCCCAAGATGCTCGAGTCCCGCCTGACTTGCCCGAACGTCCCATTCGCCTCTATGAAGGAAAGATTCACCTTCTGATGAAATGAAACTGACTCTGTGGCGATAGTATTTGATGACTGCCCGGAAGAGAATCAACTAGTCCATTCCAAGGATGACATCATATCCTTTCATCTCAAGGATATAGAGATCCCATAAGAAGCGATACCATGCAACCTCGAGAGGGCACTCTCTACACTGGCGTACACTAGATGTCCTTGTTCCCAAAGGTGTGTCTAGTGTCAAAGAGTCGGCAGAAGAAAAGATGCACAGTCCAAGGCTCTCCAAAACGACAACAGAGATAAAACTATGCGTAGCACCAGTATCGAAAAGGACTGACGATAAAACTGAGGCTACTAAAATCGTACCTCAAACGGTAGAAGGGTCGGGATCCTGCTCCTGATAAGTCTCCTCCACAACGAAAGAATGGCATGTACTGCGGCCCTGCACCCCGGGCTGACCACTCTGAGCTGAACTGCCCTGCTGGTGCTGAGGAACTGGTGGCTGACCGCCATGGCCTCAACCTCCACCTCGGCCCGAACGGCCAGAGGAACTCCAGTTCCCCGACTGGTGAGAAAGTAGTGGTGCTGCTCCAGAACGGGGATTCATAGAAGAACCCCGGTCACCGGCTTCTGGTGATAAAACCTGGTAGAAATGCTGAAGGTGACCCATCTTGCCGCATGATCGGCGCTCCATGGGGTCTCTCTGGAACTGCGGCCTTGTGTGCCCGGTCCAGCCACACTGATAGCATGTCACCTGGCTGCCTGATGAGGCGTCTCGCTTCCTCGAATCACCACGCATAGGCTCCCTACGGTGCTTCTTGTTGTCATCTGAAGGAAATCTATCTCTGGAAGCAGAACCACCCTGGCTCGCAGCTCCAGAGTCTCTCAGATTTCATTCCGCAATCAGTGCCTGATTGACGATGGAAGTAATGGAAGTCAGCTGGAAGATGTTCACCAGCGAGCGGATCTCCCGCCTGAGCCCATCCTCAAACTTCCTCGTCAAGAACACACCACTCCCATCCCGAAGGGGTGTAAAATGCTGCAGCTTAGTGAAACGAGAGGAATACTACATGACAGATAGAGTACCCTTCTCTAAGCTCATGAACTCCTGGGCTCGATCGGCCCTCAGGGTCTCCGTGTAGAAGTAGTCATAGAACACGTGCTGGAACTCCTCCCAGGTCATAGCATGCTGCTGACCCACCTGTGAGATCACGTCCCACCACCTCTTGGTGGATTCTCGGAGCATGTAGGTGGCGAGCTTGACCCGCCTTTCTGGAGGCATCTCCAGATGCTCAAATATAGTCAGCATGGCTTCCAGCCATGACTCTGCAGCCTGAGGTCCTCCCTCCCCCGAGAATGTGGGAGGATGCTACTGCTGGAAAACCCGCGTGAAGTCTTCCATAGATGAGGCAGGAGGCGGTGCTCCCTGGAAGGCCTGTATCATCCTCATGAAACTTTCCCTGAACTGTGCATCAATGCCTGCAACTGGTACGACAACCGGTGCAAAAGCTGGCTCGGTTGGGGGATCGACATGAAGTCTTTGATCTGCCATATCCAGCATCTGATCACTGCACGACGACAGACGTACGACCAGAGGACGTCTCAGAGGCATAGCTCTGAAAGATCAAAAGCACAACTTAGATCAGGAAAACAAAGACACAGAACACAAGAGTACAAAATGGGAACAGGGGAAGGAAAACACAGAAGATTGGAAAACACTACTACACGGCATGTATAAAACTACAAGGCGTGTCTACTT
Organism: Viscum album; assembly: GCA_963277665.1. Lineage (NCBI taxonomy): Eukaryota > Viridiplantae > Streptophyta > Magnoliopsida > Santalales > Viscaceae > Viscum > Viscum album. The sequence goes on along the minus strand of OY728122.1, from coordinate 2,140,164,000 downwards.
AAGCCACTAACATGGGTGTGTACTTCTTCCATACAAGTCTTGTAGACCTCATACTACACGGCATGTTAACAACCACACACGGCATGTATATGAAAACTATTCCCCTGCCCGAGTCTCCTTACACGGATAACCCACATGGTCTGACTCAACCCAAGACTACACGGTGTGTTCTCAACACACACAGCGTGTACTAGAAAAGGCTTCGGCGACCCGTGTTTGTGAAACACACGGATTTCTACACGGCTTAAAATTACACGGCGTGCTCCTAACAAGAACGGCGTGCATAGGAGAAGGCGACATCGTCCCATGTTGTTCGTGACATGGCGGGGTACCTGGGAAAGACTACACGGCGTGTTCCGAACAAACACGGCGTGTGGAAAAGATGGTAACGTCGTCCCGTGTTTTTCGTGACACGGCCGGGTACCTGGACGAACTACACGGCGTGTTCTCTATGGACACGACGTGTTCTACCCGAGCTTCCCCATCCCGTGTTGTTAGTGACACGGTCGGGCACACGGCTCTGAACTCACGTGGCGTGTACCAATCGTACACGGTGTGTTCCCAAAGTTACTCCCACGACACCGTGTTCTGCTCACAAAGTCAGTGACATGGCCTGAAAACTACACGGCGTGTATCCAAAAAGTACACGCCTTGTATTCTCAGTTTTTCTGGGCAGTAGCTCAGAAACTGTGCAGAATTCTGGAAACACTAAAAAAGGGAAGAGATGCCAAATTCCGATCCGGGAGGGCCCATAACACCTCAAGAACCAAAATTTGGCATTCATTTTAAGCAATAAACAAAACAATAGTTTTGTAACACAAGCATAGAATCTATCAAGCATCTATCACAACAACATGCATAATCTACACAGAGCCTATCACAACAGAATGTCATCGCTAGTGCACCCTAGATGGCATGGAAAGAATGCATGACATGTGATTTCTACAACTGCCTATATGATGCATGAGATGGCATACCCTCCTCTCATCGGGTTGCGAGAGAAATAGAACCAAAATATCAAAACAATAACCGCACAATTCATACGAATCACTCTAGGTGAAATCAGGTCAACCATAAAATCTCAAAACCAGAAACTGAAATTAATGAGGAAGTATGGCTTTTCGTTGTACACAGGTTATCTACTCCTAAGCATAGCTTAATTCCATGTACCGAATCCGTCCTATCCCTGGCTAAGGTCTCCAAATAGTAAAGTAAGAGAAAAGTACTCCTCTGATACCACTTTGTAATGTCCCGAGTCCGGAGCCCCTCCACTGGTGCCCCGTACCTGGTTCGCCACTTGACCTCAAGAACGTTTCCCTGAACGCCAGAGGCTGCCGACTAGCAGCGAGGGCCTTGGTGAGTTGGTGGGGAAACTATGCCCTCATTCGGTAAGGTATACAAGGTAAGAAAACAACAACAAACAACGGAAGCAACAAACAACATGCAGAACTACAGAAACCAAATAGAGGAAGCAAAGTATATATATAACTATGATGACAATGATGCAGCAGATACAAGTATCGAAGGAAAACAGAAAACACAACAACGTGCTGAAATACAACTGAAACCAAGTGCAAAAGTAAAACAAATTACGCTCCTCAGCATCGCGAGCCACGGCTCGGTCCCATGCTCCCCAGCTCCTGGTCAATCAAGATCTTGAAGTAGAAGGACTCTTTCCATTATCTATACCTACAGCAACATAGTCTTCCTGGGCCCAAAAGCATGACCCAAATAGGTTGTGAGATACAATCCCAGTAGGAAGTCACCCAAAGATTTTTGCCTAATAGTCAATGAATACATGGCAGTAAATAAACAAGAAGGAGTAAACAGGAAATCACAAGCATCCATAATCCACAGCTCTAACAAGTAAGGCACACAAGTAAGCAGTCAACAACAAGAAATAAACAGGTAACCCTCTGGGTAGATCTCACAGTCTAACCCCTATGGTTCAACCTATAAGTACTAGCAACCCTATGGGAGGCACACACAGTCTCACTCCTCTGATCAGCTATGTAATTAAGCAGACTCTCTGGGGAAGCACTCACCGTCAATTCCCCCTATAGTCTCGTATCGTGCTAAAGTCTCTCTGGGGAAGCACTCAACGTCAATTCCCCCTGTGGCCCACAGCGTAGTTAAAGACACTCTGTAGAAGCCATTCCGTCAATTCTCCCCTTGGTCCTGCATCGTGATTAAAAAGACACTCTGGAGAAGCCCTTCTGTCAATTCTCCCTTTGGTCTTCTACTCTAGGTTCTCACAGTCTTGAGTATAACTAACCATGATCAGCGCCTGCATATCATCCATGTAAACCTCAAGAACTACTTGGATATCAACTAAGGCTCAATAGAAATAATAAAACAACATTCCATAGTCCTACAACTAGGCATCAAAAAGAAAACTGAGCACAAACAAAATACTCTAATCACAAGAAAACGCACAAAACGTTCATCCCATGATAACATGGAAATGATGAGGAATCAAGAAACAAAGCTAAAGAAGAAGGAAGAACTCACCGCTGCGATTCCAATGCAACTGGCCATGCTCGAATCAGAGAACGGATGGTGAGGCGGTCGTCCGTCGAAGATCCGGCCATACGGTCACTTCCGGACGGTCTAAAACTGAAGAAGAAGATGAATATAGTGGTTAGACGCAGCCCTGGTCCCTTTAATGAAAAATAAAGAAAGTACACGGCGTGTACTTTTAGAGTACATGGCGTGTACTTCAATTTTTTCCATACCCAGAATTAACCGGCCTCCACCTCAGCCTTACACACCGTGTGTGTGGCCTGGACACGGCCATCACACGAATTCGAGCTGGGGAAAGAGTACACGGCATGTACTAAGAAAGTACACGGCGTGTACTTATGAAATTTCCAGAAAATTCATTTTTCTCAAAAACTCTAGAAAATAGAAAAACATACCTGAAAAGAGATCAGGGTTCTTACAATTTTGATTCTCGAAGTGTTAAATGCTTGATGAAACAATAAGCGTAAAAAAGGGTTAAATATTAAAGATAAGGATTAAAAAATAAACAAAACTAGTATAATTATTATTGGATGATTTTATTTTTGACTTATATTCATCTTATCTTCGAACTAATTTAACTTTCACTCATTTATAATTGAAATATAATTTATAATAAAATAGTATTTCAAAATATTTCTTAAGTGCCCCTCCTCCCACTTATAATAGGACACCACCTATAACCCTTACTCACACCTCTAAATCCCACTTGGATCATTCCCCCTTGACCAAAATAAGCTCCCGACATCCATATATTCCTCCTAGAATCCTTACCTTGGGAATAAGTCATTTCAAGAAGGCCTTTATCTTAAATCAAAAGAAGTTACTCGATTTACGGTAATGTCTTCTCTCAAGATTCTTCCATTTATTTTCATTATCCAAACCCCTAAACTCCATTTGTTACATTATTTTATAACAACACAAGTATATTCAATACACTAGTATATTTTTATGATAAGGATTCCAATTAAACTTCCACACACCTCTATTTAATGGATACGAACATATAGTTTCTGTGGACGATGAACTACGGCCTCACGAAACGATGATTGTTTAATAATATTCTTCTACCTCTCATGGTGTCCATTATGATGGGACTGAAATTACATATGATATATATTATATTTATTTTATCTCTATTATTCTATTATTATCATTTAGAATATACATTTATTCTTTTCATTTTGTATAAATACGATAGTTTCATTAGAAGAAGTATGGACTATCCCCCCTCAAAGTGATATAATACGTTCATAATATAAATGTAATGTATAAAGGATGTAATTAACGAACTTATGTAACATATATAACATAAATATTATACTGGAATTATAATATACCTATGTATCATTTAGTTTTAAATCCTTTAAAAATGAAAAGGAAATAAAGTAACATTCATGTGTATGTGCGGCTTACCGTCTCCATGAACGGTGTATTTCATTTTCTTATATCCAAATGTTATGGACTATTCTAAAATACATATATATTGGATTTAAATACATATATACTAGATATAAATGGTATTAAAATCATGAATACAATTCTGGAGATAATGGAGTTTTGACCACAGTGAAAATTTGTAACTATAACAAGTTCATTTTTGACTCAAGTACCAAACAATGAAAAAAACCGATATGAACATGAATAATTATATGATTGTTATAGAAATATAATAAGTGATATAAAAGGAATAATAGACATTAAATTTTTTTTGAATTAAGTAGAATTAAATTAAGTTTATTATTTATGGAGAAGAAGAACTAACAAGACATGTCGGACACAAGGTAAGGGAACCATTAACCCTCCTCTTCTAGTCAAAGATTTATTTTATGATATGTTTTTAATGTACATTTTATTATGTTGTAATATGTTCTCATATATCCTTATTACTGTACATTTTATTTCCAGGTGATGAAATACCCTTTTTTACTCTCATCAAATCATTTTCGAAATTTTTATGTGACGTTGTTAGCCTGCCGAATTTTCATAAGGGAACATCATAACCTAATTTCCATTCTTTGTGTTAAACTTATAATTCTTGATTATGTCATTCTGTGATTATGTGGGAAATAAATTTTGATATCCTATCTTGTATTTATACTTGATTTATGTGTAATTATAGTGAATACTCATAATCAATCTATTTTATTTAGAAAATAATCTTTATAAGGGTCTTCTTCTAAATCTAATTTCATTGAGGAATATTTTTATTTATATGAAAATTTCTTTTATAGAGTGTATAACCCCCATTTAATTTTCATTTCATTCAAATTGAATCTTTTTCTATGACTAATTTTACTAAATAACTGAAGGAATTTTTCATTTTAATGTTTGTAGTGACAACAAACTTTCCTCCGCTGCGAGCATGATTTGATATTTTTCTTCCTTAACAAGCTGTAATGTCTTTAAAAGGAAAATAAATACCATATACCCCTTTTACATATTTTTTTTATTGAAAATGGTTTTGAGAAATCATTTATTATATCAATTTCTTGAAATTAAATTTTGTGATTTCAGTATGGAAATGTTATCTTTCCGGTATGCTTATTTTATGTTTTATGAATATGTCATGGTTTTAGGGCATTGTTTACATATATGGGTGGTTCCATGATAAACAAAGGGCTGATGAGCCATATATAGATCTCCAATACATTGGGTAATGTGACAAAGGTAAATGTTAATATATCTTATAAGAGATTTAGGGAATATGCTATGATGGGTATTCCAAACGTAACTCCCTATGTAGATGTGAAAGATATAATTTGAGAATGATATGGATGACACATGTTTTCTTTATGATTTATGATTTCTATGTTTTATTAAATAATCTTTTTATTTTTTTAGGTATGTTAAAGAAATTATTTTTTATGTTTAAAAAGTAATATTTCATCGATTTGTATATGTTGATGAACTAAGGTCTTCCTTCCTTATTATATAAACCATAAAGATCTTTTTATGTTCATCCCATGTTTTTTAAATGTTTTTCATGAGTTATATGGAAGGTTGAGGGAATGGAATAATTCCAAAAAAATTATATCAAGAAAATAATTCTTATTTTATATAAGGAGTTTTATTATTGTGAAAAAATTAGATAGAGTATAAGTGTCTACTTTGTAATCCTTTGTCAAGTAATGTAACTGTTGGGGCCTAATTCTCTAAAACTATAAACCTAAAAAGATCCTAAATGTTAATTATTGACTAAGCTATATATTATGTAATGTTTAAGGCCAGTTCCTTAGAGTTTGTATCATAGGTCAGTTTGGATAACATTAGAGGTTAAGGTGTTATTTGGGTGTAGGTAAAGGTTCCTATAGAACCAAGAGGGTTATTATCATATGGAAAATTTTGCAGGGTTAATGTAAAATATGTTGTTTTAATAAAAACCTAAAAAATTGAGATATATTAATTTTGGTGTATTAGAATAATAAAATAGAGTTTATGTTAGCTTTACCCAATAGAGGATTATTTTTTTGGAATAATAATTGGTTTCATGTTTATGTGTTGATTATTTTCAGCAGATTAATGATTATTTGTCAAGATGGAAGGAATGTGATCTTTCACAACCATATTATCCATCCTCAATGATTTGACCATCACTATTATGGTAAAATCATGTTCGGATGATTTTGATAGCATCTTGAGTATTCAAATCACCTGTAAGAAATTTTTTGATTTATCCAACACCTACTAATTTCTAAAACATTTTAATGGGTCCAACTATCTTTTTCATATGATTTCATGATCTCAACTTTTCCATCTCTATCAAAAAGTTAAATTATAGAAGTGGATAGAATGTTTACTTTTTGAAATTATGACAACATGATGAAAGATAAACAGAACATCCTTAAGATCATGATATCTAGATTCAAGGTATGATTTATTTTCTTATCCATAAATAATAAAGCATCTTTGGATTGATATTTTTAAATGATTAGGATTCTTGATATGTAGGAATGATATATTAATAAATAAGGTGGAAAATATAGGTAATGGATTATTAAGAGCATTTAATGACTAAGAAGTCAACATATAATCGATTCAAGTGTTATGGTAGATTTTAGGATGATGAAATGTTCAAAATTATTAATGGTATTTCGATGATGGGATTACTTTGGGAAGAATTTTTCTAATATGTGTAACCCTAATATTTGATATGTGAAAATTTTATGCAATGAAGAATTTATTTTTTTAGGATATAATGGATGTTTTTAAGTGTTAATATGATCTTTTTTTAAGGTGATTAATGGTTATTACCTTTTGGGATCCAAAATGAAAGGTATTAGATAACCTTGGAGGATAAATAAGGGTATGGTAATTTTTTTAGAAAATTACCTTATTTTTTATAATTTTTAAAGAATGATATGGTTTTAGAAAAAGGACAACCCATAGTATGGGTAACAACCAATCATGTCCAGCAAGGCCATAATAATCCAACCCACAAAAAAAGGGAAACAAGGGTGCATCGCCTACCACTGGCCTAATTGAAGTCCCTAGTTAGTATGGATTATTATTTTTAGTTAAATGATTTTATTAATCAAGAATAAGATTATTTGGGATATTATGTTTTATCAAATTTCTCTCTCTTGTATAATAATATGTTTTAGTGATTAGGTGATAAAGGTTATTTTGGAAGACATTTTCTCTTTTCGGAAGACTATATGCCTAAGGAAAATAGAATACTTTGGGATTACAATTAAGAAGTAACGATGGTATTTTATTTTGGAAGAATCTATGATTTTATTTTTGACATATAGGGACTCGGGTTATTTATTAAAATGATTAACCTATCATTGAGAATATTTTATTAGGTGAATTAATTTTTAGTATGATACTTTAAGAGTAGCCTATGTTATTTAGAGATAAATGTTATGATTTTTGTGGAATTATATGTGATCAAATCCTTCTGAATTTTGGGTTTCAAACTTAGTTTGGATTATTTTGAATAATTTTATGGAAAATCGTGCATTGAATGGTCTTTTTTGATCTTTGGGTATTGTTTTTTCAATTTTGGATATTAAGAGTAGTATTTGTTTTTACAAAAGATTATGCTTTTGGGGATAATCTGATCTTGTACTAACCTTTTTGGTTTTGGTTAATGTCTAAATATAAGGGAAATACATGGTCCAACATTTTTGGATCATGTTATTCTCTAGAAGTGCATTTTATCACTTCAGGTGTGAGAAAGTGATCTGGAATACTCATCGTTTGGAGAAAAGATTATTTTTTGGTAGAAACTTATTAAAGGATGAAACTCCACTTAAAAAGGAAGTATATTTCCTTATGTTCTTAGAAAATCTCATAAAAAAATTCTCCGACTTTATGAAATGGAACCTAAAAAACTTTTTCCATTTACTTTTCCTACTGTGGAATCAATGACCATTTAACCTATCACAAGTTTGTGGTTCTCTTATGGTTAAATTTCTCATGATCATGTTTTCTATAACTCTCCAACAAAACATGACACTTATTTTCTCCCCAATATACATGTTTTATTGGAATCCTAGTATGTTTTATCTCAGGTGACTTTTTTAATTCTCTTTATTTCTTTTAAAGTGATAGTTCTATTGACTATTTTTATGATGTGGGACTTTCAATGATTTTTCCAAGACCAATTTTAAAATTGTGAGGACACAATTTCCAAAAGGGGAGAAGGATGTAATGACCTAGGTATTTACAGAATAATACATTTTCATATATATTTATATTTTTGGTTAAGATATTAATCTTATTTTAAATAGTACACTTTTTCTAATAGTGTACACAACACGCAACAACAGGTTTCATTGAAATCTTACGTCGCACAAAACCTTGAGTTATACCAAAAAATAATATGAAAATATATTTATTTTAAATAATAGTTAATTCCTAGACATCGTATTGTAATAGATGAACATAACTAACTACGTTGTTAATATTAAATTACTTTACACTTATCCAATAAATTTCAGAGGCTTAAAATAAGAATAAATCCAATTTTAAGCATAAAATCCTCTAATATTTTTAAAAGGTTGTTTTACTGCCTTTTAATGGAGAAACCATTTTAAATATAGTTTTTTTCACTTTTATATGTTATATTTGACAAAATATTGTCCTTATTTAAATAGTGACATAAAAATGTACATTGGTTGAAATTTTGGTATTTTTTGATAAAGTTCATTTTTTAATGAATTATTAAAAATACTGAATTTTAATTCAAAACAAACTTTTAATCTAATTTATTTATATAGTTAGATTATCCTTTTAATTGGTTTTAAAGTGTAATTAGATTATATTTTTACAATTAAATCCAATTTTTTTCATTGGATGTAATTTTACTCTTAAATTGGACACAAACACATGTCAATATTTTCGTAGTTTTTACTTCTTAAAAACATGTTTTTTGATTTTGAAAATGGGAATTATTTTTAAATTAATTTCTGAAACTTCTGTGTTTTGAATTTGAAAAAATTGATTTCATATTTTTAATCATAGTTCCACATTTTGTAAATATAAAACTTATTTTTAGACATTATTAATAGTAACTTCAGTAAATATTTTATTAACCATGGTGAAAGAGTATATCTGGTAAGTAAGGGTAAAAATAATATTATAAAGATATTAAATTATCTTAACACTTTTCATAACCCTATTGGATCAGATATGTCTGACCATGGGTATCCATGGGTCAATTTTAAGACCTCATGCAGCCACTTGTGTGTGAAAAGGACATTTAATTGGATTTAATTTAAAGTTATGGAAATTATAGCATAAACATATATGTTTTAATAAGTGATATAAAAGGTATAGTAAACTTGAAAAAGGTTATGAAGAAATTATAATTATCTTATGTTTATTATTTAGGGAGATAATGAATGAACAAGACAAGTCAGACACAATGTAAGGGAACATTTCACCCTCTTCTTTTAGTCAAAGATTTATTTTATGATATGTATTTTAATTTTCTTTTTCTTTTGTTGAGATATGTTTATATATATCTTTATTACTATAAATTTTATTTCCAAGTGATGAGAGACCCTTTTCACTCTCATATACTCATTTTCTGAATTTTTAATTGACGTCGTTAGGCTGCCAAATTTTCGTAAGGGAATATCTTACCCCAATTTCCATTGTTTGGGTTAATATTCTAATTCTTGATTATGTCGTCCTATGATTTGTGGGAAATAAATTTTAATATCTTATCTTTTATTTATACTTGATTTGTGATTACTTATATTGAATACATATAATCGATCTATTTTATTTACAAAATGACCTTTATAAGGGACTTTTTCTCAATCTCCTTTCATTGAGTCATATTTTGATTTATACACATATTTATTTTATAAGGTATATAAACCCCTTTTACTTTTCATTTCATTCAAAGGGAATATTTTTTGACTAATAATTTTACTTAACAACAAAAGGAATGTTTATTTTAAATGTACGTGGTGACAACAAACTTTCCGCCACTATATACATTATTTCATATTTGGATTCCTTAACAAGATGTAATTTTTTTTAAAGGAAAAAAATACCATATTCCCTTTTTACATATTTTGAAATTGAAAATGGATTTGAGAAATAATTTATTATATCAATATCTTGAAATGAAATATTGTGATTGTAGTGTGGAAATGTTATCTTTTAGTTATGCTTGTTTTGTATGTTATGTATATTTAATGGTTCTTTGGAATTGTTTATATATATTATAAGGCCCCAGCCTTAAACCTTACTTAATCTTGAGTTATTACAAGATTACACATTGAGGATCTTTTCAGGTTTAGAGTTTTAGAGAATTAGATCATAACACTTGCATTACATTCCACATTTAAACAAAGTGGTTACATAAAGATACTATTCATTTTTTCCATCAATGGAAACATATTTAAAATAAAACATTGATTCTTTCTTGACACTTCCTTGACACTATCATCATATCATGTACCTTTCCCTTGACCTATGAAAAACATTTCAAAAAACATGGGATGAGCATAAAAATATCACTAAGGGTTATAAAAATATGGAAAGGAAACAAGAGTTCATATATACATAAGAATGAAATCATACTTTACCCATAAAACATAAACACTTTAACACACCTCATCAAATCATGAATAAATCATAGAAATCATAAAACATAAAGGTAACTTGAGGCATTCATAACATTATTACATAGGGAGTAACCCTCTTGGTTACATTTGGAATACCCATCATACTATATTCCCTAAATCTCTTCAAAGAAACCTTAATGTTTAACTCCTTCGTGTTACACGATGCATCGGAGTGCTATATCGGGCTCACCCGCCCTTAGTTTATCACGGAACTACCCGTGTTCATAATAATTCCCAAGTACCATAACATAATCGTATCACATAAAACATTCATAAAGGAAACATAACACTTCCACTTTTCAATCACAAGATATCAATACAACACATTGATATAAAAACATTATGAAAACCATTTTCAATACCAAAATAAAAGAAAAGTAAAACATGGTATTTTTTTTAAAGTAGGGATTGTAGAGGAAGCCGAAACTAAAATAATGGTCACGGTGGTGGAAAAGTCGTTGTCCCCACATACGTATGACAAAAACATTCCCTTTTTCCATTTAGTAAAACTCTTCGTATAAAAAAGATTCTTTTTGGATAAACGTAAAAGCCAAATGGGTTTATACATTGTATAAAATAAAGTTGTGTATAAAACAAAATATGCCTCAATGAAAGGAGATTGAGACGAAGTCCCATACCAAGATCATTTTTTTAAATAAAATAGATCTATTATGTGTATTCAATATAAGTACACATAAAGAAAGTACAAATACAAGATAAGACAAAATAATATCAGGACATAATTTGAAAGTAAGAGATTAACCCAAAGAATGGAAATTGGGTTAAGAAGATCCCTTACCTCGGGTCCGACTTGAATAGATCATTCTTTAAACTTCTGAATAATAAACTTGAGTTAATTTCTATTTTCTTAAGAACCTTTTTCAAGTTCATTATCTCTTTTATATCACTTATTACCATGTCATGAACTCTATGCAATTATTTAAGTTAATAACGGTCGTTTTAACGATCATTGGTACTTGAGTCAAAATATGCTCCTTATAATTACAATTTGTTCATGTATCCATTATATCCAGAGTTATACTCATGATTTATATATCATATATATCATATATATCCAGTATATACATTCATTTATAATATTACTCAACGTTTAGAGGTAAGAAATGAAATGCATCATTCATGGAGACGGTAAGCTGTACGTACGCATGAACACTACTTTCATTTCTATTTAGTATTTTATGAAATGGAATCATAATGATATAAAGTTATATTATAATTCCTGTATAATATCATACATAATATCATTAATTAAATCCTTTATACTTCCCACATATGGTATTAACTAATCAAATCACTTTGAGGGGGCGGTAGTCCGCACTTCCTAAAATGAAGATATCGTGTTTACCCATAATGGTAACCATAAAGTTATGCCATAAATGAAAAATACAGAAGCTTAAGTAAAACATAAACATATTACATATAATATATAAATATACTGACATCTTAATGGACACCTTTGATGGTGTTATATGAGTGTTGAACAATCATCGTTTCGTGAGGCAGAAATTCACCACCCACAGAAATAGTATGTTCTTTAACCACTAGATGTAGGTGTGTGTAAGTGTAGATGGAATCCATATTATAAAAACATCCTAGTATATTTAATATACTGGTTTTGTTACAAAATAAAGGAATAAAAAGAGTTTAGAGGGTTGGTGAAGCAAAATAAAACATAAGAACACAAGAGAATACACTACCTTCAAAACAGGTAACTCTTTTCTATTTGAGCTCAAAGGCTTCCTTGGGAAGACTTCTTCCCAAAGTTAGGCTTCAAGGAGTAATAGAGGGATGTGGAGAGACAAAATTAGCATGGTTTGGCCGAGCCAAAGTCTTTGGAATTGTGGGTAAGGAGGTAGAGTTGGGGGCCTTTTATAAGATAAGAGGAGGGGCACTCTTGGAAAGTTACAAAATGTTACTTTATTTTCAAATGATTATCGGATTTTAAAGGTCCCAAATTGATGTATTATGAGGATAAGGTGATTATATTTCTAAATATACTCATACAATAGGTTTTTACAAGTTTAGGTCTTAGATTTTACAATATCTTTTTATTTTATTTAAATCGTTAAATAATTAGGTAATCGCTGCATCATCATGATGTCATACATAATCTAATTTATTTAATGTCTAAAAATTATTAACAAAATACTATGATATATGAAATCATTTTATATTTCCAATGAATATGCATAGTACAAAATATCATCTATGTAGACAAAATTAAAATTGTTTTACTCAGGTGATACATTCTTTGTTATGTTTACTTTTTTAAAATAAATAAAAAGATAACAAGTCACTTTCCAATAAAAGTGATTCCATGGGGTCCCCAAGTTTGGAACAAGGCATCTCATGGTCTGCCATGAGACAACCAGTAGCATTAGGACACAGTTTTATGTCATTTTTTATTATTATGATATTATTTTATTATCCTTAACTACCTGATTACTCATTAATCAATATAATTAAAGATAATTACCATCGTTACTATTCATAATGTCTAAAAACAAAAGAGTCTTGATTACATAATTTGGGCCTTCTGATTCCAAATATGTAATCCATTTTACCAAATTCGAAACACATAATTTGAAATAATTTATTTAAAAATAATTCCCGTTGTCAAAACAAATAGCGCGTTTTTTGGAAACAATATCTATGAAAAGTTTGGCATTAGTTTATGCCCAATTCAAAAGTGAAATTAATTGCAATGACCACCATTGGATTAAATGGTATAAATAAATTCAGATTACACTTTAATACCAATTAAAAAGATAATTTAACCATATAATTAAATTAGATGAAAAAGTAGTTTTGATGTAAAATGCAGTAATTTTCACTATTCATTAAAAAATGAACATTGTCAGAAAACTACCAAAAATTTATACAAAGTAAATTTCAATGTCCCAATCATAAATAATAAGTTTATTTTGAAAAATATATCTTATAAAATTGTCAAAATATAGATTTAAAAAAGGTTTTCCATCAAAAGGCTGAAAAACAATCTTTTAAAAATACTAGAGTATTCCATGCTTTAGGTTGGATTTATTCTCATTTTAAGCCTCAAAAACACTATCTAATTCATAAATAGACATAGATAAAAATATCTATTATTCATTACTTACTTGGGATGTTACATCCTTCCCCCTTTATAAAATTGTGTCCCCGCAATTTATTTACTTATCGAATAAGTGTGGGTATTTATCCCTCATTGCTTTTTCAGATTCTCACGTTGCCTCTTCAATCATGTGGTTTTTCCACAAAACCTTTACCTGATGAATCACCTTATTCCATAACACTTGATCCCGATGGTCAAGAATATGGACCGGTTTTTCCTCATAATATAGGTTCTCTTCCAATTGAACTACCTCTGGACTCAAAACATGAGATGGATCTGGCATGTACTTCCTTAACATGGAAACATGAAAAACATTGTGTACCTGAGATAAGCTCGGAGGTAAAGCCACTCGGTAAGAAACTGATCCAACTCTCTCCAGAATTTCATATGGTCCAATGAACCTTGGACTCAGATTTCCTTTCTTACCAAATCGCATCAAACTTTTCCATGTTGAGACTTTGAGAAAAACATGATCAACTACCTCAAAAGAGAGATTCTTCCTCCTATTGTCCGCATAACTCTTCTGCCTGCTCTGAGATGTTCTCATGTGTTTCTGTATCAGCTGACCTTTTCTACCAACTCTTCTACCAATTCTGGTCCCATCAGCTTCCTTTCACCCACTTCATCCCAGAAAGCTGGAGTTCGACACTACTTACCATATAATGCCTCAAATGGTGTCATCTGTATACTAAAATTAAAACTGTTATTATAAGAAAACTCAACCAAAGAAAGATGTTGGTCCCAACTTCCCTGATAATCCATAGAACAAGCACATAGAATATTTTCCAAAGTCTGAATCATTCTTTCTGACTGTCCATCTGATTGTGGATGAAAAGCTGTACTAAAATTTAATTCAGTACCCAACGACTTCTGAAGGCCTTTCCAAAAGTTGGAAGTAAACTTGGGATCACGATCAGATACAATGGAGAGAGGAACTCCATGTAACCTTACTATCACTTTAAGGTATAATCGAGAAAGTTGATCTAGAGAGAAATTATCTCGAATAGGAATGAAATGAGCAGATTTAGTCAAAGGATCAATAATAACCTAGATTGCATTATTACCTTGAGATTTCTTCGGTAATCCCACAACAAAGTCCATCGATATATTCTCTCATTTCCACTCTGGCACTGGTAAAGGATGAAGCATCCCTTTCAATAATTGTCACTCTGCTTTAACCTGCTGACAAGTCAAACACTTCACAATAAAATTAGAAATGTCTCTTTTCATTCCATCCCACCAGTAATACTCTCGAAGATCTCTATACATCTTAGTACTACCAGGATGAACTAAAAACGAAGAAACATGAGCTTCACATAACAACTCTCTCTTCAACTGTGAGTCACAAGGAACACACAATCTCTTCCCAAATCTCAAAACAAAATCATTATCAATATTGAATTCAGGAAACTTACCATTCTGAACCAGCTCTACCTTTTTTTGCAACTCACTATCTTGCTTCTATGCTTGCTTGATTTTGTCTGATAGAGATGATCTCACTGATACCTGAAACAAAACAGAAGAACTTCCTTCACCAACAACTTCTATGCCAAAGTTCATCAAATCCTTAACCAAAGGATCACGTTCCAAATGCAACATTATTAATGAAGCATTACTTTTTCGACTCAAAACATCATCCACTTTATTTTCTTTTCCCGGGTGGTAATGAATTCTACAATCATAATCCTTGATTAATTCTAGCCATATCCACTGTCTCATGTTCAATTATTTATGAGTGAATATATACATTAAACTTTTCTGATTGGTATATATTTCACACTTTACTCCATACAAATGATTCCTCCAAATTTTTAAAGCAGAAACTACCTCAGCTAATTCCAAATCATGTGTAGGGTAATTTACCTCATGAGTTTCAACTGTCGTGAAGCATAAGAAATTACCTGATCATTCTGCATTAGGAAAAATTCCATTCCTTTCAATGAAGCATCATTGTAGATAACAAACTCACCATTCCTGGAAGGTAGTGCCAAAACTGGAGCACTCACCAATCGTCTTTTGAATTCCTGAAAACAATCATCACATTCTTTTGTCCAGATAAACCTAACACCCTTCCGAGTTAGTTTAGTCATTGGACTAGATAACCGTGAAAACTTTCTAACAAACCTTCGGTAATGGCCTCCCAAACCAAGGAAGCTACGAATCTCAGTTACATTTGTGGGTCTTGGCCATTCTTCAACAACCTTTGTTTTTTATGGATCAATAGTTATCCCATCTTTAGAAACACTGTGACCAAGGAAAGAAATTTGTTGCAACAAAAACTCACACTTTCTGAATTTCCCATACAATTTATTTGCTTTTAAGGATTTCAATATAACCCTTAAATGACTTTCATGATCCTATTTAATTTTAGAAAACACCAAAATATCATCAATAAAAACAACCCACATTTTTCACCTGAGTCAATTGATCGATCACTGTAACAAACTGTTTAGTTCTGATTCTAACCATCTCAAGATAATGATTTGAAAGGTCATTTCCCTCTATATGCCATCCCAAAAAACTTGTTCTGTTCCCTCTATGAAAAATCATTCTTAACACAAAAATATCTTAGGAGAAGCAACATGGTAATCTTCAAATACTATATCATTTCAATTTGACCATAAAAAAATATTTTTGGCTAATCATTTAATAGAATTATAACTCCTAAAGTTATCTAAACCGACCATTGATACCAACTATAAGGGCCCAACCTTAAACCTTACTTAATCTTGAGTTATTACAAGATTTCACATTGAGGATCTTTTCAGGTTTAGAGTTTTAGAGAATTAGATCATAAAACTTGCATTACATTCCACATTTAAACAAAGTTGTTACATAAAGATAGTATTAATTTTTTCCCATCAACGGAAACATATTTAAAATAAAACATGGATTCTTTCTTCACACTTCCTTGACACTATCATCATATCATGTACCTTTCCCTTGACCTGTGAAAAACATTTCAAAAAACATGGGATGAGCATAAAAAACTCAGTAAGGGTTATAAAAATATGTAACGGAAACATGAGTTCATATATACATAAGAATGAAATCATACTTTACCCATAAAACATAGGCACTTTAACATACCTCATCAAATCATGAATAAATCATAGAAATCATAAAACAAAAAGGTAACTTGAGGCATTCATAACATTCTTACATATGGAGTAACCCTCTTGGTTATGTTTGGAATACCCATCACAGTATATTCCCTAAATCTCTTCGAAGAAACATTAACATTTAACTCCTTCGCATTACCCAATGCATTGGAGATCTATATTGGGCTCACCCGCCCTTAGTTTATCACAGAACCACCCGTCTTCATAATAATTCCCAAGAACCACAACATAATCGTATAACATAAAACATACTTAATGGAAACATAACACTTCCACTTTTCAATCACAATATATCAATACAACACATTGATATAAAAACATTATGAAAACCATTTCCAATACCAAAATAAAAGAAAAGTAAAACATGGTATTTATTTTTCTTTTAAAAAAAAGTATGGCTTGTAGCGGAAACCGAAACTCAAATAATGGTCACGGTGGTGGAGAAGCCGTTGTCACCGCATACGTACGAAAAAAACATTCCCTTTGGTCATTTAGTAAAACATTTCGTATAAAAAAATATTCCTTTTTGATAAACGTAAAAGTCAAATGGGTTTATACACCGTATAAAAGAAAGTTGTGTATAAAAGAAAATATGCCTCAATGAAAGGAGATTGAGACGAAATCCCATACCAAGATCATTTATTTTAAAAAAAATAGATCTATTATGTGTATTCAATATAAGTACACATAAAGAAAATACAAATAAAATATAAGACAAAATAATATCATGACATAATATGAAAGTAGGAGATTAACCCAAAGAATGGAAATTGGGTTAAGAAGTTCCCTTACCTCGGGTCCGACTTGACTCGATCGTTCTTTAACCTCCTGAATAATAAACTTGAGTTAATTTATATTTGATTAAGAACCTTTTTCAAGTTCATTATTCCTTTTATATCACTTATTACCATGTCATGAACACTATAAAATTATTTAAGTTAATAACGGTCGTTTTAACGATCATTGGTACTTGAGTCAAAATATGCTCTTTATAATTACAAGTTGTTCATGTATCCATTATATCCAGAGTTATACTCATGACTTATATATCATATATATAATATATATCCAGTATATACATGAATTTATAATATTACACAACTTTTAGAGGTAAGAAATGAAATGCACCGTTCATGGAGATGGTAAGCCGTACATACGCATGAACGCTACTTTCATTTCTATTTCGTATTTTATGTAATGGAATCATAATGATATAAAGTTATATTATAATTCCAGTATAATATAATACATAATATCATTAATTAAATCCTTTATACGTCCCGCATATGGTATTAACGAATCAAATCACTTTTAGGGGGCGGTAGTCCGTACTTCCTAAAATGAAGATATCGCGTTTATCCATAATGATAACCATAAAGGTATGCCATAAATGAAAAATACATAAGCTTAAGTAAAGAATTAAAATATTATATATAATATATAAATATAGTGACATCTTAATGGAAACCTTTGAAGGTGTTATATGAGTGTTGAACAATCATCGTTTCGTGAGACAGAAATTCTCCACCCACAGAAACAGTATGTTCTTTAACCATTAGATGTAGGTGTGTGTAAGTTTAGCTAGAATAAATATTATAAAAAAATCCTAGTATATTGAAGATACTGGTTTTGTTACAATATAATGGAATAAAAAGATTTTAGAGGGTTGGAGAAGCAAAATAAAACATAAGAACACAAGAGAAAAAACTACCTTTAAAACAGGTAACTCTTTTTGATTTGAGCTCAAAGGCTTCCTTGGGAAGACTTCTTCCCAATGTGAGGCTTCAAGGAGTAAGATAGGGATTGTTAGAGACAAAATGAGCAGGTTTTGGCCGAGCCAAAGGCTTTGGAAGTGTGGGTAAGGAGGTAGAGGTGGGGGCCTTTTATAAGAGGAGAGGAGGGGCACTTTTGGAAAGTTACAAACTATTACTTTATTTTCAAATGAGTTTCGGATTTTAAAGGTCCAACATTGATGTATTATGAGTATAAGTTGATACGGGTTCAAAATATACTCATCCAATAGGTTTTTGACAAGTGTAGGTCTTAGATTTTACATTATATTTTTATTTTATTTAAATCGTTAAATAATGAGGTAATCGCTGCATCATCATGATGTCATAAATAATTTAATTTATTTAATGTCTAAAAATTATGAAAAAAATAATATGATATATGAAATATTTTTATCCTTCCAATTAATATTTATATTCCAAAATATCATCTATGTAGACAACATTAAAAATGTTTTACTCAGGTGATACATTTTTTGTTATATTTACTTTCTTTAAAAAAATAAAAAG
Source organism: Viscum album (assembly GCA_963277665.1). NCBI lineage: Eukaryota > Viridiplantae > Streptophyta > Magnoliopsida > Santalales > Viscaceae > Viscum > Viscum album. Next base: position 2,140,144,835 of record OY728122.1, on the reverse strand, counting down.
ATAACAAGTCACTTTCCCACAAAAGTGATTCCATGGGGTCCCCAAGTTTGGCACAAGGAATCCCATGGTCGGACATGAGACAACAAGTAGCATTAGGACACATGTTGGTCTCATTTTTTATTATTATGATATTATTTTATTATCCTTAACTACCCGATTACTCATTAATCAAGATAATTAAAGATAATTACCGTCGTTACTATTCATAATGTCCAAAAACAAAAGAGTCTGGATTACATAATTTAGACCTTCTGATTCGAAATATTTAATCCATTTTACCAAATTCCAAACACATAAATTGCAATAATTGATTTAAAAATAAATCATGTTGTCAAAACAAATAGCGGGTTTTTTTTAAACAATATCTATGAATAGTTTGGCATTAGTTTATGCCCAATTCCAAAGTGAAATTAATCCTAATAACCACCATTGGATTAAATGGTAAAAATTTATTCATATTACACTTTAAGACCAATTAAAAAGATAATCTAACCATATAATTAAATTAGATGAAAAAACAGTTTTAATGTAAAATGCAGTATTTTTCACTATTCATTAAAAAATGAACATTGTCAGAAAAATACCAAAAATTTATCCAAATTAAATTTAAATGTCCCAATCATAAAGAATAAGTTCATTTTGACAAATATATCTTATAAAATTGTCAAAATATAGATTTAAAAATGGTTCTCCATCAAAAGGCTGTAAAACAATCTTTTAAAAATACTAGAGTATTCCATGCTTTAGGTTGGATTTATTCTCTTTTTAGGCCTCAAAAACAATATCTAATTCATAAATAGACATATTTAAAAATATCTATTATTCATTACTTACTTGGTATGTTACATATATGGTAGGTTCTATGATAAAACTAGGGTGGTTGATCCCAACATATCTCTCCAATTCATTGGGTAATGTGATGGAGTTAAATGTTAATGTATCTCCTAATAGATTTAGGGAATACACTGTGATGGGTATTCCAAACATAACTTTTTATGTAGCTGTGAAATCTAAACTATTTGTATGATATCAATGACACAAGTTACCTTAATGATTTATGATTTCTATGTGTCATTAATAAATCTTATTATTTTCTAAGGTATGTTAAAGAGCTTATGTTTTATGGTTTAAAAGTATTATTTTATTGATTTTTATGTATTTATGTAAAAATGTTTCCTTTCCTTTTTTTATAACCCTTATTGAGCTTTTTATGCCCATCCTAAGTATTTGAAATGTTTTTCACAGTTTATAAGGAATTTTAATGGAATGGAATAATTCAAGAAGATTTATATAATGAAAAGAATTCTTGTTTTATTAATGGAGTTTTATTATTGTGAAAAAATTGGATTTAGTAGAAGTGTCTACTTTTTAATCTTTTGTGATGTAATGTAATAGTTATGGTCTAATTCTATAAAACACTGAACCTGAAAAGATCCTTAAGGTAAATTATTTACATAACTCCAGATTATGTAATGTTTAAGGATGGGGCCTTAAAATCATGTTATTTTATGGTGGATACATGGATGCATCAATGTAATGGTAAATTATAGATTATATAAAAACAATGCAATTCTCCATATTTTTGGAAATGAATATATGTATTAGGATGTAAATATTGATGATATAAGATCAAGAACTATAGATTTATAATTTCTTTAGAATTCAATATATAATGGAACAAAAAAGGAGAAAAATTTGATGAGATTTCATACTAGTAAGGGTGGTTATATTGATATAACTCATGTTACAATCCAATTAATTTGGGTGAAATATGATTTTTATGATCTAAATGTGGATGAAAAGTTTTTGTTCCTCAAGGGATAGGTTATTAAAAGTTACCAAAATCTATTGATAAATCTTGTTCATCATTCTATATTACTGAAAATTGAAATCAAGTATTACATTATAGAGGAGTTTATGGAGAAATGAATATTGTCCTTGAAAATTTATCCATCCAAGGAGATAATAGCTAATATGTTCATTAAGCCACTAAAAATGGGTTTAATTTAGAAACTGATCTTGATGATGATATTTCAACTTCATCTTAAGAAAGGCTAAAATATTTTGATATCGCTCACCTTCTAACATGTCATATAGATATCTCTTATCAAGGGGGGAGGGAAGAAAACAAAAAATTTATAATGTAACATTCCTTAAAACATTTACCTTATTCATAATTTCATTATTTTAAGATGGTTTGAAAAATAATATTATTTGAGAATAAAAATATATTTTTATAACTCAAAAAGATAGAAATAAATTATTCATGGGGATAATATATTAAAGTATTGATTTTAAAAGGATAGTGTTTTTAATTTATCTTATGTGTTAATCAAGTACAATTTATGGTGAAGTTTTGTGTTGAATAATAATTCTAATTGTTATAATTATTTTTGAATTCATATTTTTGGGAATTTTTTGTTTGTAATGGGATGGAAACTATTTTATGATCTGTAAATATTTGGGGAGAAAATATGGTTGGTGATGTTTGTAATTGATTTTAGATACCCCAATGGTAAATTTTATACAATTAATCACAAATATTATCTTTGAAACTTCGATTTCTCATGTATACTTATAATGTTTAAAGTATGATTCATTTCTAGGTGTAAACTGATATTTATATTTGTGGTTTGAAAAAAATAATGAATTTGATGGTTTATATAAAAATATAAAGGGTGGAATTTTTAGGTCATTTTTAGGGTCATTGATGAAATAGTAGTGTTGGTGTAATGTTATAAGGTTAAAGAACAAGGATCACATATCATTATAGTGATTCTATAAGGTGGATAAGTTTGTTGAAATTAAGTGTGGCTAGATTCAATATTATTATTATCATTGGTCTAGAATATTTTTCAATTTATTTGTAGAAGTATATACCATATTCAATATCTTGTGATTTATGTTTCAATCATTATGGTGGAGGTGTTTTTGAATAATTTCATAAAAATGGAAGAAGATTGTATCTAATAAGATATATATTTTGATAATTTATAGATTTATAGATGATAGTTAACCATAATAGGATTGAAATAATAGTTTAATAGTTCTTCAACTGGTCTTTTATAATATATATATATCACCCCATAAAGAGAAGTTATTTTCTGTGATGTCACAAATTGAACCACATTGTGGAGGGAAAGAGACTTCCACCCTTATATGAATGGTATTAATGTCAACTCATTATATAAATATATAGGTTATACTGTAAGGAATAGGGATATCAAAATTGACTAGATAAGGCAAGGGAAGTCTATATCCTGTGGGGTCTAATTTCATTATTAAGCAATGAATCTCATCCCATTGATGAGGCTATGAAATATTATTTGTACTATTGATTGAATTATATTTCAAAAATCATGATGGAAATAGATATTCACTCCATAAATGAGAGGTTATTTTTCAATTGGAGGAAGGAAAATGTAATGGCTTCTCAATTAAATTTGTATTCAGGTCAGATTATTATATTCCTAACAAGATTTTTTATAGAATATATATTTTAGTGTTTTTCTATTGTACCATAATTAGTTAATAATGAACTAATTCAACTAGAATATTCAATATTATAAATAAAATATAAATTTTATTGGTGAACCAAAGTGATTAATGGGATCGAGATGAAGTGGTAAAAGAAAAAAAGGGAGTTTTCTATTTGAATTTGAGTTTCAAATTCTAATATGAATAAACTATATACAAGTGACTATTGTGGAGGATATATGACAAATAGAGGAATGTATACTGATTTTGTGTAGTGAAATGACAGAGGATATTATAGGAAGTGTATATAGTATAACACATAGTTGAATGTATAGATAGTTTGTACAATTATATACATAAATGAAAGTAAGAATAACAAAAGTAAACAAAAATGATGATGAAGTTTATGAAGAAGAAAAAGAAGAAGAATCAAAAAAATGACATAATGGAAGCCTACTCAATTTGAAGATACACTTATTCATATATCTCATATATCATTATCATTTTTTGTTTGAGAGTGTAATTTCCCAAACCAAATCACCTAATAGTAGCTTGACTGGATGACCCATGGCCTCAATCATGCCTTCCATTACACCAAATCCTTTTAACTAGTAGTGAAAATCAATGTAGAGTATATTGGGATAATGTAGCCTTGTTAATGTTCTTTGAAAAATCATAACGGTATAAATGAAAATAATTTTTAATCACTATGAGCATCATACTTGGAATTCCATCTCAAATCCACCCATTGATAAATACTCGACACGTGATATAAAATAATGAATAGTGCATTATTTTCACAAAATAATTATCCAAAATTAGGCTCTCAAATTTTAAAAACAAATGAAAGTTAATATAAAAATATTTAAAATTTAGGTAAATACAAAAAAAATATGACCCTCCTTCCCACTTGATCTCATCTCTTCACTTATACAAGTCTTATTTTATTTCATACCAAACGTAGTGACTTTCCCCTTATCTGGGACTATCAACAAGAAATGTTCAAGAGTACTGGGGAACTTGAGAAGGGTGTGAGTAAAACATAGTAGGACACTACTAATAGTGACCTTAAACTATTATAGAAAATAAAAGTGCATGATAAGTATGAATTGTATTAAAAGAAGCGAATAAATAATTATTCACATCATGAAGTGTGTAGTAGTTAAACCATATGTATCCACACCAACATTGGAAGTTTAAGAATAATAAAATGAACTCAACTATTATTTTATAATTAATATTTAATTAGTTAACACCATATGTATAATATATTTCAGAATTATAAAACATGATTGTGATCCCACTATTAATAAGTTATCACCGAAAATTTTCCTTGATGGATGACCCACCATTATCACATAATCTCAGCGAATGATGCATAATGATAACATAGTCTTTATAGATGATATAAAAGCCTTTTATAATCCTAGGGACTAATGTGTCACCCATAAAATTATTGAGGAAGATGAGGTATCACCTAGTGGATGATTTATTATTAAGAAAAATTGAATAGCTAAATGATCTATCTTTGTTTCAAAACCATCAAATTAATGATCCATCCTTACAAATGTTCTTCAAGGTAATTTATTAATTTCTAGAATAACATGTCACGGTAGTTAGAATACTATCAATACAATCACTATGGTGGAAAATGTACCACTAAAACAAATTTTTTACCACTCATCGGTGTGGCCATCACATAACTGACCAACATCATGAGTGAACGAGTTGTCACTGACACATCACTAAAAAAACAGTGCACCATCAATAAAATTGTATAATTTAAAGACATATCACTCACCATATTTATATGAGAAAAATATATCACTTATAATACATTATTAATAGAAAATGATAATTTTTTTCTTAATCTAGGTTCCATACGATTAATTTCCCTATAGGGTGTAGTCTATGATGCCTTAAAAGCTCCTAAAAACACACATCAAAATCATAGATACCTATTCAGGAACATATGACACATTTCAATAACACCATATATAAGTATAATTGTTGTCAATGATCAAAATTGTAAATCTTGATTCATAGTGTACCATCAATGGGACCATAATCTATCACTTATTCCATTGAAATTGTGAAAGGGGTTTTGAAAATTTTATCTCATTCACAAACAGCTCTAACTACCCGCATTACATATAGCAGGAAAAAAAATTTAAAAACTATTGATACATCTATGGAAAACCTACTAAGTATTACATAATTCATTCACATTTCAAGTCACTATATGATTTTTCCTATCATGGATTAAATCACAAAATCTAGATTAAGTGAATAAATTATGTGCATCTAGTGAAAGAGGAAAACTTCTCAAGAGAAAAACAAAATATATGGACATGTGGAAACCTCAAGTTAGAAATACTTTATTGTAACATATATCCATATGATATAACCATGAAAATAGAAGATTCCACTTGAAAAAAATGAATAAATAAAGAAAGGAGAGGATGAGGATGAGACAAAAAAATTGCAGAAATTGGAATGAGTTCACATTTAACATATTTTAACATAAATAAATCAATTAAATTAAAATAATAAAAAAATCCTTGAAACTGAATGAGTATCAAACCTCATTCCCTTGGGTATGAAACCCTAAATTAATTACCCATAATAAATTCATAGACCAGTTTATGACACACTATAGACTACTTACCATTCTAATATGAACATTGAGTAGTTTGCACATGAAAACTGGGTACTTGGTGCCATATATCAAAATAACATATTTTCCAATGCCATAAAAAATCCTTGAACAGACCTAAGGGATATATTCAACACATTAATCAACCAGAAACCATCAAAATACACAATTTTTAAATAAAACTAAGCAAATTAATTATTAAATAGTGTATAGAATGTTCAAACATACCTAAAATATAGAATTTCATCCTTATAGTGCATCACCATGCCTCAATGGTGAAAAATGACAACCATTTCACCCCCAAATTCACCATACATTCCTATTTCACCTCCTTGATACATTTGTGCTATAATTATACACATACCATAGGTTCTAGATTTCCGTATAGGATCTTCTCACTTTTATCCACTATATAAACATGTCAATCCTTGAATAATGAATTGGTTCCCAAATTAACATCACCAGTGATAAAAATATGGGAATGATTTGGATTATGTCTATAAATCGATGATACATATAATTGGTAATTCATATCTATAAAAAATAAAGTGAAACTCATTTCCCATGATTTTAATCCTCAATGCAGCATCAAATTTCCCCATAAATCATGGTGATAGATTCCCCTACCTCTAAATATAATATTCTACCAATCAATGTAACAATCCAAATAAAAATTATTCAAACACCTCAAACTCCAAAATATGGAATCACTATTTGGCCAAAATTCATTATTACAATGAGTATTCACTAACGTATTTCAGATTAGACAGAAGCTTCCTAATGTATCTTGCATGATACTCAACCCAATCATCTAAGTCCCTATTGAATTTATCCATAAATGATACAATTATAATAACCATCTATAAAAAATTTCAATGGTTGTTTTTTAAAAAATTACCAAAAACTTTTTTTATATTGAAAACCATTAATTTTGATATGATTCTTCCATGAAATAGGCGATTATCATAGATTTCTGTTTATGTCCTCAAAGGATGTCATTTGAATTAATTATTTATAACATTATTATAGTTAATACCTATATGCATGAAATGATTCTCCCATATTCCAAAAATGTTAAGGATACATGTTTACATAATATCCCATGACAATTCAATAGTATTCACATATTTTTAATTGATCTGAGGATGATCATTTTATCCTAAATTAACTTATTTGTCAATCTATTATTATAGGATCTATGAGAAATGAATTTTATAGAAGGAAAAATTATCAAATATAATTACTATAGGAACTCTGTGCAATGAAAATATCTCTCATACATATATTATTTCTATAAAATCAAGGGAATATGTTTAAGAAATTAATAATAAATGTATGACCTTGTGAACTAATACATAATTATTACTTCACTATGTTGAAGTGTCCATAAAATCTTTATCCAGATATGCATCATTAAGACATTTCATTTCTAATAATGAATTTTTTGTGGTTTAGTAAGGAATGTGGGATGATAATTCATGTCCATCCATAAGAAATATGTGATGAATCATAATAAAACCCCAGATATTTTATTCTTCCTTAGTAATACTATGTGTGGGTTTCATGATACATTTTGGTAAATTTAAGGTGAACAACTCATCTCAAGGTGTATAAATCACAACTTAGGTTATAATGAAGTCCCAAGGAGACTACCATATGTCCTCATATAGAAACAAACTCATTATCATCCATATACCAATTAGGTGGACACCCCACCATATATATTTCCTCCTATCACTAGATAAAATGGATTATACTATTCACTCACTATTAATCTATCATATAGTTATGTGGAAATGTTAAAGGTAGTGTAGCAAACACATTCTTGATAATCTTGAACATCATGGTGTATCTCTATTATGGTACTCATAAACTATTACTTTATATAGCCTCCCACACCTCTAGATCATGATAAATCCTACATGTATAATCAACAACGATGTTTCATTTCCAAGGGTTATAAGATATCTAAATATTAAATGGAAGGACATACTTGACCTGCCAATGTTTTTTATGGTTTATGTCATGTTATTAGAATATATATACATCCTAGGTTTATGGATAGTTTAATGTACAGACCTCTTGTACAATATGCAGTGAAACCAACGTATCACCATAAGAACCACTACTATAAGAATAAAAATATGCATCTGGTAACATATCTCATGTGGTCTCACCTTCGTTGACCTATAAGTGAACACTTTATTATCCTAAATCAGAATTACATTAAGAAAAACTACTAATGACTCATAGTAAATTGTGTTCTTTTATTATAATAAAATATTTTCAGGATCAATGTAGACATCAATCTTCCTTTTGTCTACTGAAAACCCCTCTTATAAGAATCTAACCACTAGATCATTTCCCGCTTCATAGATAGTGAATTTATCGACACTAAAAAATATGAGAATTTCAAGATAAATATCTATCAATAACCTACCAACCATAAGAAACTGTAAATCTCTAATACATTCTTGGTTTTCTCCCAAGAAACCATAAACTTAACCATCACGGGGTCCACTAATATGATAGCCTTTTATATTACAAACCGTGCATGGTAAAAATACATGATATTATGAAATCTGAGTATTGTTTTAATGTTGATGATCTCTCAATATTCCCATGATGACCTATGGAGAGGGATCATGGTCTTCCCATGACTACAACTTTAAAAAAATATTTTCAACAAGATAATTCTTGAGGTGTCCAAAAATAAAGGGAAAATCATATTCATCTTGTTTATAAATACCATTAGTCTATTCTTCATTATGAAGAGTATGATGAGATACTCATATAGGTCCTAAATGTATTATAAATAAATAGAAGGAATACAAGAAGACCGCGACAGAATTTGGTTATAATTTGACCTCCATTTCTTCCATGGGTAGCATTTGGACCCCCCCCCCCAACTTGTAAAATCAGTTTTCTATATATGAATCAGATGTCGGTTCTTCTTCTCTACTTGGTTAAATATTTTATAAAACCAAAAAAAGAATAAAAACCATCATACTTCTTATAAAATTAGATTGTAACACCCCAAGGTGACTTGAAATGTTGAATAAGTCCCATTATCTCAATTTCCTCTAGCCGAAACCTCTTCTAGATACGTTTTGTAAGACCCACCCTTTATGGAGAAATTGATATAGGATTTATCACAAGAATCAAATTGAACATGTATTTTATCCATCAACCTTAAATTGGATGAAATTATTTTGAAAAATATAATGAACTAGTATGAGGGGAACTTCCCTACTCTCATGGTTTCACACACCCCTAGGCACCATAACCTCCTACATAAACTGAACATATAGTGGAACCCAAACTACTAGACCGCTAAAGTGCTCATTTCACCATTCTAGATACATTAGTCTAACTAGAAAATAACTCTATATCATAATAAGTCATATTATGGTAGAACCTATAAAGAATCCCTATCACTCTAAAAGTTTAGCACACTTTTGTTTTCTTAACAAACTCAACATGGAAATGTCCAAGTTCCCCATACTAGTATAACTTTAAGAAATTTATCCCTTATTTAGTAAATGGTTACCACTATACTTGTTAATATTTATATAACAGTCCTATAGAAACTCTTCATACCTTCAATTCTGATTATATAATTAACAACCCCTTTCACAATAAAAGAAAAAAACTACCATGATGATCTACCCTCTAGATGATTTCTCTTAAAAATAATGGGTTTTCTCACAACCTCAAAAATTATTTCAATTAAAGTGTGTTCACATAAAATCAAATTCAATTCATTAATTTTTCATCAAAATTCCTGACTCAAGTGGTGTAATAACTATCCAAAATTAGTGTTAATCATAAGATATCAATAGAATAGATGGTTTATTAATGGACTCACAATCCTTTCTAGATAGGATGCACGAATTTTCATACCATTTAGAAACCCATTTTTTTAGAGAAAACCTTCCTAATGAAATCTGGATGAAAAAACATCCAAGTCAAACCCATATTCAATTCTACCTAAACAAAAATATATCAATAGTACTTTGTTTTTACCAAAATCATATAAGCATCAAGGAGCACCAACCAATCTAGGGTGTCTCAATCCGAATAAAATTTATCGGTATAAAATCTATTTAGAACATCACATACCATAATCCCCTATAAACTAAGAATATAGGTGGATGATGTAATTGGAACTATCAGGTCATTTCTGATAGACATGGAATAGACTTGAGTAACTTAGTTACAATTGTACATATAACATGGTTTATTCACTATTGAAGCTATAAATCGATATGAAGTGTTGGTTAAATTGGAGTTCTTTCTATAAAACTAGTTGGGAATGAAAATAATATCAATCATGATCCCCACCCTCCAATTTTTCCCTTCCTAGGTTGACAATTAAGGAAGAGTGATAGTAACACCTGAGTCCCACCTCCAATAGCCCCATGTTGGTGACTATCTTTGAGGGTATAAAAATTTAAAAAATGGGAGGTGTTTCCCTCTATAACAAAAATATAATCATGGGATATGATATTAATGATCAATCAAATTCATGACATAATTTAAAATATTGAAAACAAACCCATCGCACAGTGCATATATAAATTAATCAAATACAGGAGTCTCTAAATAAATACAAAAATGTAAAGTATAATTGAAGCGACTCAATAATAGCCCAATGATAAAATATAGTAAGGTTTTGTATGGTCCAAATAATTCCATTGACATCACACACAAAAAGGTTTACATACTTAGTGTAATCATACAATTATGCTTAGTAAGATCATACACAAAGTCTCTGATGAACATGTGAAAATAGAATATTAATGCACCATTGAGAAAATAGTAGAACCAACAGAACCTCAATAGGTATACCAACCAAACCCAACTCATTATGGTAGGCTCACTGAATGACAAAACCAAGTATCACAAAATAATAATAATAAAATCATTAAAAGGTACCCCACAACACTATACCTATGATTTTCTACTCTCACACCCAATCATCGTACATCCTAGAACACCAAAATATTCTATATAACAACCTTCTTGTAGTAAACTTGGATATCACAACAGAAAACAACCCACCCAAAAACTCTTAGGCCATCACAACATACCACATCTCCCAAGAAGACAACTAGATCATCACATCACATAAAATATCACCTGAAAATCGTGGTCTATAAAATCACATCACATCACACCTGAATAATACTAGTTGACTACATCACCACACATCACACCTGAATTCATCTAGTACATCGCATCTTATCACATCTGATAACCAGAGTTGTAGGGTGTCCTGAACACAAAGGACATCAACAGTGTGCCAATGTCCTACCATACATGACCCCCAACATAATCCATCCCATAATCTCTTAATAAGGTTTCATATTGAAAATTTTACTTATATCCATCACATCTCATTCATTTATATTTACTTGGAATATGGGGCAGGGAATATTGGGTAGATATCCATCCATCCACACCACCATGATATTGGAAACCCCCCCCCCCAAAACCTTTGGTTGTTGGCACAAGGTGGTCAAAATTGGTAGGTGTGTTTAGAAAACCCAAGGAGATACAATGTGTATATAATATGATAGTACAAAATCACATCCTATGGGTTCATCTCAAGACCGTCATATCAAACCCCAACATCACCACACCACCTCACAAGCTCCTCTACTTTTTCTAATACTAGTAAATTCACAACGACATATAAACAATCCATAAGAAATATTCAAAATCCCTTTTCAAATTAATACATTTCCAATATATCTAATTTCCATAAAAATTCATTTAAACAACCCATTCATTTAATTATTCCTATCCCATTTATATCACATTGAAACATCCAAAACATTTAACCACACATCCCATTTTATTTCAAAATTTCCTTAACTATTTCATCCCATGGAATTCCAACTCAGTTATTCCATAATTCCATTACTAGTTGGGAAACTAGCACAACACATAGTACCAAACAACAACTGGTATTTCTAAACCTCAATAAAATTCAAAAAACCCCACATTTAAACCCTTCCACAAACATCTCCATATTCCAAATCACAACTAATACATCACTACCAGTTCCCATCACATATGTCAAATGCCATAACATATCATCGCAATCGAACCACACATTAATTAACCACATCAAAACCACAATTCACCTAACCACCTCACAGAAACACATCAAAACACATCCCACATCACACCTACACAATATTTTTCAAATTATTCAAAGGGTTTCTCCATCACTACCACTTTTTATTTTAGGGTAATTCTCACAGAGGACGTAACATCCTCGAGAATACATTTCAATAATTGAATATATGTGGTAATCCAATTTACATTTTAGGTGATAAAATCAACTAAAAAGAAAATTTTACATAAAATAATAAAAAAAATGAATCCCAAAAAAACCATAATTTTTAGCAAGGTATCAAGCCCATACAATCCCAACATCAAATAATATAAAAATTTGTATAACATGTGATTTCATTTCCCTTCTGGTTTCAATTTTTTATTAAAAAATCATTATTTTCATTAATATTATGCATGAAAACTTAACAAAATAACAAAATCTTTATCCCCCAGCATGATACCATTGGATAATAAATGAAGGATCCCCTAACTCAAGGAAGACATTTGATCTAATGCGCATGGTTTGTAAATAAGAGAGGCCACCATTCAGCACCATAATGAAGAATAATACCCTTAAAAACCTAGAACACAATAACCACATCATTATACCCTAGAAAAATACACCAAAAAATAGATTTCACTTAATATAAACATTTATCAGATGAGTAAATTGAAAAAAAATAGGGGATAAGAGGGACATTCCAAAATAACCATATATCGATCTCCAAATAATGGGGCCAAAATCCATTAAAATGTGTTAGAAAAAGATCCTAATGATTTACTTTGGTTTCCCAAGAAATGGGAGAATGTTCTAATAAAATATAGGATTTTGGGTCATTTTAGAATTTAAATGCAGTCTATAAAATTCCACAACACAGCGCAACCCCTACCACCCTGTTGTGGATCTGCTAAAAATGGGAAGGAACATTTAACAGTTAAAGGTATGATGGCACCGCAATGTTAGTCAAAGTACCTCAGATGACATCATTTTTTAACATACTATAGTTATAGAAAACAGGACAAATCGCTAAAGTACAAGATGATATACTAATCCACGTGTATCTACAAACCAGTAAATAGAGCACAACGCAGCCATCACCACTATATAGTAGGCCCTATCCACTAGAAATGGGTCCCACTGTATCCTATATCCATAATGTTTGATGAAACCACAAAAAAATTACCCTAGGGATAAAAATTAAATCCTCCATCCATATGCCAATATTACACCTCAAAATGGAAGTAACACCAGACTTCTCTTCTAAGACACTATATTGTAGCCATCACCTCTATAGCCATATAAAACTACACCCTACATCATAGTATATCTCTCCACACCAAAGTAGCCCCTAATTTCAACACATACTCATGCTCTATGTTAGAGATGTCCCTTCAAGTGGATTTTCTGGCCAACTCCCCCTTTTCTCCCTCTATCTCCCTTAAAAACTCCGCAAGACACTTCCATAACTAGAATTACCATTTATTAATAGGCTGGAAGGGATATGATATTACATCAAATACCTCTCAAACTATTCTCATACTCGTGAATCAAAACAAAACTTGAACTAAAGCAGGAAAATTGTCCAAATATCCATCACTCAAGATAATAATCAAGGATATCCTTACTTCCCAATCACAACCTCACCACTAACCAAATATAGTTAACCCAGCCAGGATCATTCACCAAACATCCTATATAACTACATCACCCCACCTACCTCATAACACATTCCTCCAATAATTATTCATATCACCATTAGAACAACACACTAACTCACACCGGCCTGAATCCACCCCTTTCTACATAACCATATTCAAAATTGATTCATCATCCAAACAACCCAAACCAACAATTTCCCTGACCACCACCAAAATGATTCCCCAAGCATAAAAATCAAGAAATCCAATCCTCTATTCCATGTTATTATCTAATATGGGTAGTAATGACTCACACCCAATGTTTTAATTGTTTAAAATTATAACACATCTCAATTAGGGATCAAATTTTATCATATTAGTATTCTTGAAGATTTAATCACACATCACATCATCAAGGAAACAAAATATCACATAGAACTCCAAAATCAAAACATCGCATCATCAATGAAAAATAGAGAATATAAAAACTCAAAAAAACTATAGGTACTGGACAAGCATATACTTCTCATTTTCCCATGTACTCTCCATCAGACTAGAATACCTCCACAATGCATGAAAAAAACGAATGGTTTGTCCTTGAAGAAACTTTTACCAATGATCTAGGATATCTACTTGCCTCTCCATGAATATTGTTTCATCCTTGATTTCCAACTCTCCCAAATCCATGATGTGGGATCCATCATGAAGATACAAGTGGACCCGAGAGAAATGGAAGATATTTCCAATCATATCAAATCATGGTGAGAATGAAAACTGATAAGACACCACACAAATGTGCCCCAACACCTCAAAAATACAAACAAACTTTGGTGAAAGATTACTCCCACTTAAAACCTATGATTCCCAATTTAGGGTGAGACACTGAATAAAATATGGTGTACAAACATGAATTCCAAGGGCCTCCTCATAGTATCGGCATAATCCTTCTTCTGATCATGTACTACATTCACCATCTCATGAATAACTTCAACCATATCTATTGTCCCATGTACCACATCGAGAATGACAACTAATGACTCCCCAACCTTGGCTCAAAACAACAATGAATGACATGGCCACCAATAAAAACCCTCAAAAGGGGACAAGAAAAGGAATCAGCGATAGCTGTTGTAAAAATAAAACTCAACCAAAGGAATGTGTATTTATAAAGATCCAACGAAGTATAACATGCCTTCAATAATATGTCATATATATTATTGATTGTTCCATCCTTATTCTTATCTACCTATGGGTGGAAACTTGTGATCCTTCATAGTTGAGTTCCAAAATAATGCCACAAATCATTTCCAAACTCACATTTTAAAATGGAATCCTAGTCTGAGATAATGGCACTTGTAACACCATGTATCCGCATAACTACATCTATGTCCCTCTTTATCAGAACGTTCATGGATCCTGACCCCATAATCACTAGAAATGATACAAATTACATTAACTAGCCAATGATTACTTATATTAAATCACATCCTACTTGAGATTGTTGTAATCCCATGATGAATTCCATTGATATTTATTCCCACTTCTACTCGATAACATATAAGTGATGCAAAAAATCCTATTGAATAGAATACTAAGCATTTATATGTTAGAAACCAAAAACAGAGCAACAAAATATGCCACTTCCCATTTAATCCATGACACCAAAATTACATCCTTAGTATGTGATACCTCTTTAATACTCCCTAGTGTAAAATAAAATGTGATCTGTGAAACTCATGAAGGGATCCTTAGCACATTTCTACTATAAAAAATAGATTCACCAAAAATATCATCAAATTATGACCATACATATAGAGAAACACCATGGACAATATGATCGCACATCACATCTGCCTTTTAGTCTCCCAAATATGACTCCTCCACCTTCTATATTAGAGAATAATTCAACATCATTCTAAATAAGAAACCTACACAATTTACCACCATCACATATAAGTAAAGGTTTGTAAACTCCTCTATCTTATTTCGAGAATCCCTAGGATCTGGAATGGCATGCTTCCATGAATTCCTGCCCAAAGTTTTGTCACCAATATTTCCTCATCTGAAGTTTTAGGATGTATTAAAATAAAAATTCTAGAGAAATTTCATCTCCATCTATTGTCATAGATTCATATCATGTGGTGAAAATATATACCAAAATCTATTTTGATTTTTAAAGATCACAAAGCACTCCCGAAAGAGGTAGTTTTTCACTACTTTAGTGGAATCACCACCACTACTAACTTTAGAACATGGGGGGAATAGTAATTATATAGAGAAATAAATACCTAGCCCCATAATAAATCACTACCTTATATTTCATCAACATTCAAACCATGACTAGAAGAGAAGTATTACAACCACCTCAAGAAAAAAACATGCAACTCTGAAATAATCCTGGGAACCTCCACCACACTAACATCTACTTATTACATATGAAAATTTACCATTAAAGAAATATCATTCTCCACATATCATCTACCCACCTAATAACACTTCTCGCCAAAAAAAACCTCACACTAGCCAACTAGATTCGAGGACACGCCTCTGCTCCAAAAGTAGTAGATAAAATCATGAATGGAATACAACCATTAGACACTAATAATGAAATCATGTGATTTAATTTATTATATATAAAATATCCCATAATTACTGATGTAGTTTTATCATTAGCGTTATACCCCATCACATATCATATAAGTTTTTCTAGCCACTATCTGATGTAATAAACACCATTGGAATGAGAATCATCTCTATATCTAATCCAAGATCACCTCTTGGAGTTGGTTACAAAAAGTATTTTAGTGATATTGAATCCTAAAAAATCACAAAAATGGACAAAAACAAGATAATCATTACTCTTCTGATTCATGGCCCCTTTGGCTCTCCTGTCTCCACTATATGCAATTATCCACAACCGTCTTCTCTATAACCTTGCCGATAGAAACCCAGAAGTTAATGATCATGTTGGGGTCCTAGAAGAAGAGTAAAATCCTGAGGCTAACCTATTTATTCCCTATCTCCTCTTAGTGGATAATAATCCTTCTTCCCTATTTATTAAAATGGTTCATTGGAAACGACTACGGATTTTAATGTTTAACAAAACCACCTCCACCATGATGATATCCAAGAACGAATTAGTACTAATTCTGATGATGGAAATATCCCCATAGAAACATAAAACTATCCACCCCCCCCCAACATGAAAACCACTAGCACTAGAAGTATGAAATTTATGTTGTTGAGGACAACTCCCCTCTATTCGAAACCATGAATACCCTGGCACCTGAAATCTATAATTGATAACCCTACTCGTTAAGGAACACTGTTAGATCTTGTCTTATACAAAACCTCATTAGGAGTGCTTCCACCCGTTCACCTTCACCATATTCTATTACAATAAATATGTTTTATTTTTAAAAGTAGTATAAAAACACTAGATATGAGGAAAGAGTTCCTCCTCAAGACACCATGCTTCAGACTCCTCATAGGGGAAAATATCCATGATGTAATGTAAATGGACCTTGAACTAGATATCAAGATCCCACACTGACATCATCCACTACTAAAGGAGGAGTATCTTCTACCTCTTTACATAATTCATGGTCAATTAAATGAACTTTGCATAAAAAATTATTTAATTTGACAACCGAAAAAACTTTCTCCTTCCTCTCTCCATGATATAGTTTCCACCAAGGAAGCACAACTCATATCATCTGACTAACTACCAAAGGGACCCAATACTCTTCTAGGGACTATATAAAATGGAAATAAATCTCAATTTCCTCCAAAAAAATATCAATATATAGACCATATAAGCTTCCCTTATACTTCTCAAATGCCTAATGCTGAAAGACATGAAAGATCATTACACACTGATCATCCTCCTTGACCAAATCAACACATGAATAATCAACTAATTTAGCCTTATTAACCTCACCAACTTGAACCAAATGTAAAAAAAACCTAGGATACATAACTAAAAAGGATATTAGGATTTCCTCTTCTCAGAGGTAAGGTATTTTTTTAAGATTTATTAATCCATTTTTAGCATTCCCCAAAAGAACCCAACTCAAAAAAGAAAACAAGTCAATCATGATTCCTGTACCTCTCTTTTGTCTCCACCTAAGAAGACGTGAAACCTCACTAAGTCATTCAGTAGGGTTGGACTCCTTTCATTAGATCATGGGGGATCTAAAATACCATTTCCTAGCCAGTATACCAAGCCCTATATCACGTACCGAGATAAACTAACATTGTTTCCTCACAAACCCAGGAAATCATCATAGTGACTAACTCCAAACTCTATTGTATCTCAAAACCATCATGTGTTATAATAATTTTTCATGACACACTCCATTTGAAATAACCCCTCTAAATATATAAATGAAGGAATAGAAATAATTACCCCTTAGAAATGCCCCCAGCAGACCCTGCATTGGGGACTAATACCATGCGTATAAAAAATTACATATAGGTGGAATTAACCTCTATAAAAAAATAGGATTGGGAGATAGGATATCGATGATCATTCAACTCAGTGAAATAATATAAATGAAATTAATGAAAACCCACACATAATTAATTTTTAAAAAATCACATACAAGAGTCTCTAGAAAAATATCCAAAAAGAAATTCATGTACTAGCAACTCAATAGTAGGTCCTATGTTTTGAGATTTTTATGTCAAGAACTATCCACGTAATCCTCTTAGAAACATGAAAATAGTTTAAATACATAGGGTGAGAATGAAAGTAGATTAAAAAATATCATTTCAAAAATATCGTGTGCATATATGAAAAGAGAATACTAATGCACCAGAGAGAAGATAGTGGAACCAATAATACCTAAATAGGTATACTAACCAACCAAACCTCATCATGACCTTATTTCCAAATCATGAAACCAAATAAAGTAACATGATAAGAAACATGTCAATGAAATCAACCTACTCCACTTTAACAATAATTTTCAACTCCCACACACCATCATCATACATCCTAGTGCTCCCAGATATTTCATATAACAACTAACTCATAGTAACATATGATATCATGTCACATCACATATTATCCGAAGACACATAGTTCATCAAATCACACCAAATCTCTCAAAAAGACACACGGCTAAACACATCACATCGAATCACACTCAAAGTCACCTGGTCCATCACATCACATCACATCGAATCACACTCAAAGTCACCTGGTCCATCACATCACATCACATCTCACCCATAGACACCAGGGCCACCATATCAAACCACATATCTGTCAAATACACCTTGGACTTAACATCACATCACATATAATAACCAGAGTAGTATGGTATCCTGAACTTGAAATAAATAAACCCATGCCCTCCACCTATAGTGAATGACCCCCACCATAATCCATCCAATTATTTCATCACACATAATCACAATACACTTTTGAATTCTATACATCTCTTATCTTTCTTGTATCACTACCTAAAATATATTGTGGGTAATAGTAGGTAGCTAGCTATATATCCCCACAACCAATATGTAAGCAATAATACCTCAAAACATTTAGTTGGTTGAATAAGGTTCCTGAAATGGGTGTGTGTGTGTGTAGAAAACACAACAAAATAAAATATATATGTAATATCACATCACGCAAGCCCAATTCATGGTTTTACATCAAGATCATCATCCAAACTCAAATATCACAACATTTCCTAACAACCTTCCCTAATTTTTTCTACCATCACTAAATGCACATTAACACATAAAATGGCCACAATCCACAATCCACATTCCACGTCCATTTTAAAATTCATACTTTTCCCATTTTTCCCATTGAAAAGTAAATTCATTTAAATAGGTCATTCATTAAATTATTTCCAACATATTTATTCACAGTCCAATAACTTCCAATTTTAGCAACAGTTTCCATATTACTTAAAACATTCATTGACCTTTTCAATATATGTCATTTTAATTCATCCTTTACATTTAATTCCATTAATATTTGAAAAAACCATAACACACACCCCAACATAGGAATAACCCATATTTATCTTTCCGTATTCCGGCTATTGAACACCATATTTCCACTATTTCACAAACATGACCACTTTCCATATCATAACCTCTATGTTGAAACAAATTCCCATCGCATTCTCCACATGTCACAACATCTCATCAAAACTTCCCTTCACATAACTACCCATCATCAAAACAAAACATCCAAACACTTTACACATCATTTTTAGTATTTAGAAAGTGGATTTTTTTTAAATACACTTTTTAATTTTAAAACAATTCTTAATGAATTCATAATTTCCTATGGAAAAATTTTCTTAACAGGATATAACTTTTTAGAAAATTTCTATTTTAGTTGATAAGAAATAACCCCACAAAATGGGTTCCATATCACAACAACCATTGTGAAAACAAATCCCACAATAGATATAATTTTCCACAAGGTGTTAAGCCCATACAATCCAAATATCAAATAATATAAAAATTGAAAAAACATGTTATTTAATTCCCTTTCCCCTTTCAATTATAATATTACCAAACAATTATATTCATTAAGTTGATATAAAACATCTTCCAAAAATATAACTAAACCAAGATCTCCTCCCGCATAATACAACATGATGTGAAATGAAGGATACACTACATTAATGATTCTTTCTTATCTGTTTCTCAAGGTTCTAAAAAGAGGGATCCCACCACTAATTACCATAATTAAGAACACCCTTACCAACCTACAACAAAAAAACACTCCAATATCCCATCAAAACAACACCAAAACCAAATATTTCTCTTCATAGAAGCCCTTACTAAATTAATAACTAGAAGAAAACCACTAGGAGGACTAGAGGGGACTTACCAAAACCCACTAGTAATATATCTACAAGGGATGGTGTTTAAAGCTACTAAAATGGGATAAAACTTTCTCCCTGTGAATCACATGGTTCACATAAGAAATGGGAGAAAATTAATATTTATGTTTGAGTTTTAAGTGAATTAAAAATTTATAGTTATTTTATAAAACAACATATTGTGGAATATACCCTACAACCACCATGGAAAACTGTTGAAAATTGGGTGGACCATGGAATAGTGAAAGGTAGTATTCAATATTGGTGCTAGTGAAAGTGGATTTGATAAATATAGATATTATATAGTCACATATCTAGAAAATAGTGGGAAACACCACAGTGCAGGAAAAGACAACATGTCATATGCCCCTGAAAACTAGTAAGGGGACCGTAGCATAGCCATGACAACTACACTACATGACCTATCAAACTGGAAAGAGTTATGATGTAGCCCAGATCCATTATAAAAAACCCACCAAAATGGTAGAAATTCCCAAATCTCACCCTTGGACTCTAATCCAGAACCTCCATCCATATTATACTAGTACCCCCAAAAATAAAAATAGCACAATACTCTTCTCCAAAGACATTATCCATCATCCATCACCCCCATGAACATAAAAGAAAATATATTATTATATATCTATCCTCTCTATATAATATAGGTCCCTCATTATAGTTAAACTCCAGGATCTACACCCCAAAACTATATTCAGTTATATTTTCCAACCACCTCCCTTTTTTAAACCTCTAAACTCCCTCAAAACCTCCTCTAAACACCTCCACCGCTATAATTCTTGTAATGTAATGGGATAGAAGGACCAAGAATTTACACACTCCCTCCTATAACTAGATGCTAAAAAATCACAATAGGGTATCATGAAATTTCCAAGCATGTAACTATGAACAATATACTCAATAGTTTTAAGAAACAATTTATGTAAAGTAGTAATAGAAAACATACTGTACTACTCAATATAAACACTCCATATGATACAATTCTCACATCATATCAACTCATGTATATCCAAAACTATCAACCATCTTGTTTGGTATAATCATTTATAGGTCTACATTAAAAAAATATTATAAACAAAATCTAGTATTTATGGATCATTAAAGTATAATTCCACAAAAATGTTATATAGAAAAACTCTATATATATTTTTAACACATTAAGTAATTAAAAATTTAAACAGGAAAAGAATATCAATCATAAAAAAGAATACAAATTTCATGCGATTCTTATATACCAGATAATAGTCATGACCAGATGATCTCTTTCTACCTTGATCTGATATTAAAAAGATAAAAATAAATCAAATTTTATATTACATTAAAATAACCAAATCATAATAATCTAAAAACAAATAAAATAATTAATATTCTAGAAAATGGGCAATTCATTTATAAGTAGTTCATTTAATACAAGGTATAAGTTTCATTCACATTCATGAAAAAAATTACTACCACTAACTTCCAATCCAAAATAGTGACATAAAAATGAAATGAGGCTAAATTAAAATATTCTAACACCCATTCCGGATCACCCAAACTATAGTTTGATAGGAGATAGAAATATAACTTTGGTTCAGTTACCCTTATACAAGAGGATTCCTACTTTTATCAAGGATCAATGTCTAATGAGTGCGGGTTTATACTCTTGAATATATATTTTATTGATTATAAATGATTGCAATATCAACAAATTTAAGTCACAAAATATAGTATACATGGATATTAATGTTTTGGTAAAACAATGGATATATAACCAACATATTCTATAAATATGTAATTTACTATAATTTCATATAAGAATACATTATTATGGGGTTCACCCATTGGAAAAAAATACACAAGGAGATCGAAAACAATAGAAAATTAACTAATATTATAGTTAAACTAGATCTCAAGTATGTATCTAGTCACAAATACAAACCCAACCCATTCCTAATTTTCCCAAACATAAAAAAATTACATTTTAATTATATATTATTGAAACAATAAAATAGGATTAGGTACTATGTGAAGTAATAATAATATGAGTAAAACTAAATCGGCCACCAACAATGTTGTCAATAAACCACTCTCTTGAATATAAGTTCATAATTTTTAAAAACTTTTAACAACAAAAGTTAATCAATAACTCATTTTACCATGGAATGTTTATTAACTTAACCAATATGACTGTAAATACTTTAGAAATCACCAAAATGGGATGATGTGGCCATGGTTAGAACACACCATTGGAGAGATCAATATATTACTCCATGTGTACTATGTTATAAAGAATTATTTATCACCCTCATCACAATATTTGGATAAATTATACTTCTCCATAACGGTACATAAATAAATAATTTATCACCATAATATTTCATTGATAGATTATGTACCACCATAACACAATCACGGTGAACAATATATCACCACAACATAGCTTCAATGGATGATAAACAACCCTCACATATTCATAGTTAATGATGTATCACCCTCACAAAATAGAGATTGAGGTATTTCATTGTGAATAATATATCACCATGAAATATTATATAAGTGGATGAAATATCACCAACTCATGGACATTATATGGTCAATCAAACACATTAATTGGTCTCTAAGTAAAGTCATTTTTTTATAGCTTAACATTTCTATGTGGATAACACACCATCAATACAATCACTAAGGCTGAAATACTTCCCCCAAAACAAATTATGAACAACTCATTAGTTTTCTAGTCACATTACCGGACAACATCATGAATAAATTAATTATCACCAAAACACCACCAAAAAACAATACATCATCAATTAATTCCATTAATGTAAAGGAATTTCACTCACCCAATAGTTTAGTAAATGATTCAACACTTCTCGTATAAATTTACTTTTACAACCAATAAATTTCCATTTTTCAGGGAAAAAGTGAATCTTAACCCTATATGGAGTGATCTATAATTATTTATAAGCACTTAAGGTCATATATCTAATGTTTTTATTGACATTTTAGGTTATATATGACATTTTCATAACCCTTTATTCTATATTCATCTTAATCAATGATAATTGTTTTGATGCTTGGATCATAGGGGACACACATGGCCCAATATAGTCTTACTCAAGATATAAGAAATAAAAAAATAGTTTTTAATGATCTTAAGGAATTCGAATATGTTTTTGTGTTCTCTTGTTTCGAAGTACATGTGATTATATTATAAAAAATAATGTGATTGAAATTGACCACAAACCTCAACTAAGAAGATCCCTTCCTATTATAAATTTAGGAAGATTCGGCATTGGGTGGATGAAATCGCAATTTACAATAAAGGAATATAACTTTTATGTCTATAAATTTTAATATGATAAACTTTTGGAAGAAACCTAAAATAAATGGGAGCGGAAGAAATTTCTAACCAATAACAAACCCATGTGATAACTAACCCAAATATAAAACCACAAATGTTGAATATCCCACTCAAAGTAGTGGGGAAATAAAGATAGCAAAGGGGGAAGTCAAGCCTTGTTTGGATGGAATTGATAATGAGTTCTTATTTGAAATATTTTAACATAAATTAATTAATTACTTTAAACATTATAAAAAATAAATTGGACAAGAAACATTTGATTGAAATACCACCTTAATTTGAGTACCAAGTACACTATGAGGTACCAATAAAGGCGAATTAACAACCCAGTGACCCTCCATGTACTATTATCCCTTCTACTAGGAACACCATTTACCAGATAGCAAACCATTTTGTACCTGATTCCATCTACCATAATGACAGACATCACGAAACCATACCATACTTCTAGAAACTAACTACTAGTTCACCCCTTACAAATTCTTCAACCAAAATCCATTGAAATTCATAATGTATAGTGAAAATTAATTTTAATTTATACCTTAAAATTGGAACTTTTTTATTGGTAAAAAATTAAAAATGTTGAGAGACACATTGTATACCATGAGATCAAGGATAAAACCAACCTGTTTTATCTAACATTATGAAACTGGTGGTTCAAGTGATGAAAGGTTTTATTAGACCATGAAAAAATGTTAAAATTAATTTTTAGTTGTTCCCCTTGTAAAAATACTTTTTAAATATTATGTTTATGTAGAAATGTATGTATTGATCCTTGATCGTGATCCTCATTTTCTCTTTAATGGTGTTAGATTTTTTAAATGGTGAAATGTTAAATGAATTGAATACAATAATTAAAGCCCAGTTACTTATATTTATTCATTAGGTTATATCTTATATGATTAACTACATATATAATTATGGTGGGAGATATGTCATTTTATATGACAATAATTTAGAATTTTAATGACTTTTAATAGTATTTAATTAATTTTACATCAGTAGTTATGACAAGATATATCAATTATTACAAAAAAAAGGTCAGTAGACTATTTAAATACATATATATAATTCAATATAATTCTATCATAAACCATCACAAATTATATTATAAAAATTATTATGCTATCATAAATTATTTTATATTAATATCAAATTTTTCTCCTATTAAATATTTAAAATGAATTTAGAAGATTGAGAAATAAAAAAATAGTTAAACCCAAGTTATTTAGATGATATATACTCTATTTGGAGAATGTAAATCCACCTAACAAAACTCAATATTCATAATTTTGCTTCCTAGTGAATCATTATATAATATTGTTTTCATAGATAATTCTAGTTAGAAAGGATACACATATATAGATTTAATTCATATTCTTATAGCGGTATATTGGTGGAATTTGAGGAAAAAGCTAACCAATAGTGAATATGAGATATTTTGTAGGATTTAATCCTCATGGGGAAATATCATTTGAAGATGTAAAATATTTATTGAATAATAATATTTTTTTTCTAAAATAGAATAGGATATCAAAGGATAAGTGTTTTAGTTTGATATTTCATTTATTGAAAGAGAATTGATAGAATAATTTCTTGGTGGATATATAGTGATTTAAAAATAACTACTTTTATGAATATTATAAAAAATAAACTGAGTAAAATTATTTACTGTATTTATCCTTTAAAAATGGTTATGTTATTTCTTTTTTTTATAATAGTTTGTATCCTTTAATTGTGGAAAAAATTATTTTTTTTCATGAATAATTGTATTTTCCAATGTTTTTAAATATAATTATTAAACACCTTACTGAATTTCATATATGGTTCAATGAATTAGTTATTAATTCAATGGATTATTAATCATTTTCATGAAATAAATATTAAATTTTTGTGCCCATGAATTGTTTTCATGATTATGTTTTAATGAAGAAGATTGAGTTTTGAAGATTCATTATGGTTCCTAAAAATTTATAGATGAATATAACTTTCAAATTTACAGAATCACACACCTAGAGAACCTTATATAGAGATTATGAACCATACAAAACATATAGTTTCTATTATATTATTAATTATATTTCTCATTGAATATGTGAATACAAATAAAATAAATTTTAAAAAATGGGGACAGAGAAAAACTAGAGGAAAACTATAGAACTCATTATTTCTTCTCTTATTTTATTCCATTTATAGGAAATTATTTTAATATTTATTAATTATTAGTTTAAATTATTTATGATTTATTGATATCCCAATTTTATACCCCGTTGTATTCATTAAAATATTTTAAATAATTAAAAGTAAAAAAATCATGTATATACTATATAATAATATCCTAGAGAAATAGAGTTGGTTTATATTTTATATTATTCTAATGTAAAAAAACAATTTTTAAAGACCACAAAACTAATCTATGTCAAAATTTAGAATCGATCATGGATGAGTTTTATATTAATAATAATTGAATTGCTAACTAACCCAAATTTGTCATTAATTTCTGATCGTTATAATGTTATTTTTGTAACTGTATACATAGGCTTTAAAAAAACATATTAGTATTTTTGTACTAAATTTGATAGAAACTTTTATCAATTTTTTAGGTTTCTAGTGAAAAATAATAAATAATCTGTTTAATTTTTAAACAATGAATTAATATAGAATTCTCTACAAGAAATATTTTATAATTGTTAAGAATTAAACTCACCTATGATAATGTAAAAAGAATACAAAAAAGTTGTACAACGTCATATAACATGGAATAAATCAGTAAAACTTTATATAAACCACCAATAGTATTTTTAATGTGTCATGGGATTAAAATATTATTTCATCATAGGATTAGATTAATTAATATTTTTGTAAAAACTCCTTGGTTTTCTAGGATAAAAACATCATAAAAATTTTAATAGTTCCAGTTTTTTCTACTATGAACAATGTAGATTCACATATGATAAAATAAAATTATTTTAATTTTTTATATATATAAATAAATGGAAATACAAATTCTTTTGGAGACAACATATGTGAGGGAAAATGGAACCATTATCTTCCAGTTGATTCTCTCAGTAGCTATGATACTTTTAATTTCATGGTGTTCTCATTTTAGAAAATATATTATCCAAATAATCACTCAGATATTATTTTAGATTTGGTTATTTCCTATTTTTGGGATGGTTTCATCAATTTTTATATTGTAACTCATGTTTTTCTTCTCATGGTTGATGATGTTAATAGCAGTTCCAACATCATAATGGATGGTTCTGATCATCTTATCCCGCATCCAGAAATTTATGGCCTATAACACACAACCCCTACTCATTTGGGGCCAAACTAAGAAAAGAACTATTTACCTTCCAAAACAATCATGGATTTACTAACCTTTTGTGTAGCTGAAATCCTTCACCCAACTTTTATGTTCTTTTTAAAAACATTTGGATGAACAAAATTGGTCATCATTAATATGTTTATGATGGGTTCATTATTCTATGATCTCATATATCCTCTTTTAATCTTATTTATGTTAATAGTTGTGTGAAACTATCTTCTGGGAATTTTTATGGAGTAAAATACACTGAATAAAACATCAGTTTAGTGTCATCTTCTACTTTGGATAGTTCGGTAGTTTTACCATTCCTTAGTACCTTCCATTATTTTATTTACTACTATTTCGTTTATATGTAATACCCATGGTTATAGTTGTCACTTGTATAGAAAATATTATTTTATTCACATAGGTCCATTCAATTTTTCATTTCTGGTTATCTTTTACTATTTTAATTAGGAAGTGTTTTATGGATGTTTTTACCATTGGAGGTGGAATTAATATCATTTCGGTTTCCCCAAGGGAAGTTCATATTATATTATGGTAACAGTGGTTATTTCTTATAATCATTTGTAATGTATTATCAAACACCATAATACTTTGTTGAATATAATCCCATGGGAATTCTAGGAGATGTCATCCCAAAAAATTAATGAGACTAACATATGGAAAGGGAGGATTAGTTCATCATATGATAATAAGGATTTGACACTAAAACTAGTGGGAGGCCTTTTCCAATGATAGATGGGTTTTATAAGAAGAATAAATTCATGTGGTTAATAACTTGACTAGAGTGTATAATATTTCATCATAGAGAATGAGTAAATGGGAATACAATTATATAGTTGTTTTAGAGAACAAGGTCATGGGTTGTGGTTCTTTAGGAATGAATCAAGGTAATTATTCTTATAATTAGTTTCCATTCAATCCTAATTTAGTTGAGAAGTGGTTGAATAATACTCTTTTGTACAACCCAAGAAGTGTCACTCCCCAAAGTTCACAAGTCCCAAATATTTCTTGGGAAGATCACGTAACAAACTAATAATAAGGGTGAGATATTTAACCTGACACAATCCCATTTCCAAATATGGGTGGTTTCCCTATGAAATAATAATCACGGGGTTCCTAATAAGTCTAGAGAATATTATATCATATCATGGATCACTATTGGAGGGAGATTACATTATTATATTTAAACAAACATTTTGTTTCTATTGTATTTTATGTCAATAAGTACCCAAGGCATTAAGGGGAATTTAATTATTTCGTTAAGTTGATATTGAGTTTCAAGGAATTATTTTAGAGTCATAATGATTGATGATATATAATATAGAGTTCCCAATATTGTTATAAATATATTTTTAAAAAATAAAAAATTATCATTAATAATAAATGTATAAATAAATATATCACAATCATTGTATTAATAGAGATCCATTTTCATTATGGAAATGTAGTTTTTTGAATAGTTTCCAATATGTACTTTATATAGATAATTACATGTGAAAAAAATATTTACCAATGGATATTCAGTTCCAATATGTTTTTTGATATCTATAGTAAAGATTTACACTATTATTTAGAAATTGAAATTGAGTTTCATCTGACTTCAAAAGGTAGTTCATTTGACTTTTTTGTTTTTTAGAGTAAATTTAGAATAGTTGAATACTACTAAGGAGAGCTGATTTTTTAAGATATATGTAAATTTATAATTAGAAAAAAAAATATTGTTTCCATATTATCTAGAAAAAATAGTTAAGAAACCAAAAAACCATTTCAAACTATTGAATATTAAATCCATGAGACAACATATTGTGACATGGATAGTTAATATCCAACACAATTAGGTGTATTTATGATTTCATATTTCAGTACAGGAATGTATGAAAATTGTGCTCAATGTCTACATGTATTGGTAGAAATTTTTAACCATAGGAGGGAAATGTCTCCAATCAGACATCATTAAGAAGATGGTAGGGTGTGATATTTTTTTAATTAATTGTATCTAGAGTTTTATTATTATATTGGGTTAGAACGTATCTAAACATTTAATCAATTAATTTGTGTATGTATTTTAATTGAATAGATTCCATTTACAACCATAACAAGACTATTTTACTTTCCCTTAATCCTTTCATCAATTTAATGGTTATAATCTGAGATTCATTAATGCTTATTTGTGATAAAAGTTAAAACCAAAAAAAATAAGGCAATATCATTGAAATATAATGATAAATTTCACAACAAAAATATAACTATAATCGAATCCCAGATAATATATGAATGAATAAATAATTATTGTTCACTGAAATTAGATCATTATTTTATCAGATGTAGATTACTCTAGATAGAGAGGCGATCATAAGAAGATAAGAAAATATATTGAATGGAAGTTGTAACTTATGGAATAAAACAAGATGATTCTTTTTATTTTGATCCATCAGTATTTATATATAATTTTAGTTTAACACTATGTTTCATGTTGATATTTATGCTCATATGATTCAAAATATAACCAGTCTAAATGTATTGAGATTGTTCTCTTCGACAAAAATTAATTTTTTATATAAAGTATAAGTGACTGCATGAAGGTTTAAAAATGGTATGCCAACCATTACATTGATCAAGGTAAAGATTGTAGTGATAAAATTGTTTGATTTATATATCCAATCCATATGACCAAGCATTTTCAGAGATAGATAATCTTGTGATAAATAGTGAGACATAACCACCTCATAAATGAGGCAATGGTGCCTTAGTATTGAAACCCAATATTGTAAAATAGGAAGAAGGTGTTGACCATATATAACGGTGAGTGTTATAAATGATAGATTATTTTTTGAAAATGACCAAATTAACCAATCCATGACTCATTTATTCTAGTAATATTTAGTTCCCCCTAACGATAAGAGATTGTCTGAGGTACAGCATAATGATTTCTATGACTTAGAACACATCGAATTACTATATAAACTCATGCATGTGTGGTAATATCTCATACTATATTTCATGGAGTTTTGAAAATGTGTGTATATTTATTTGTTTTTTGAAATAATTTAAAAAATAATGATGTTTGTGATTTTTCTATAAATAATGGATAGAATTCTGATCAATACAAATTCTACATGGTGAGAAATCAGAAGTTTGAGAATAAAAATAATGTTAGAACCAATTTTTTTTTTGTATTCCACTATTGATATATAGATTTCCCAGGTCAAAGTAAAATTGATTATGAAAATTGATACTGTATTATGAAGAGATAAATTCTATTGTCAAGAGAAAATTGATGTTGCACATAATTTCAAAAATCAATAATGTGTCAAAGAGAATAGGGTTCAAACCAGGGCCACTATCATGCACTTATGAATATAATCGAAGGATGGACATACATTACAGTTATGTTTCACTAATGAATAAAAATATTAAAGAAGATAAACGACACACTAGTGTTTCCTACCAATCATATTTTAGCATAATAATTGAAAGTGTAATCCTATAACCATCATCTACTATATAATTATAAAGAATATTGTGGTATCCCTTTGAAGTAATGCAACTTAGAAAAGGTATAAAATTCATTAGTGTAATAATAACATGAGGATTTATCTATATTTAATAACAGACAGAGTAATATATTATATATATTAAATTATGATTTTATGACAACAACTTACTTCAAATATTGTACAAAGTCATTTCTAGGAAAATGATATCATGGAAAAACCCTTCTTCAGGATTTCATTGATAATAATATGGAAGATGTTTCCATCTATATGAAAGAGAAACTCATTAGAAACCCCTTGTGTTATTATTATATTGATTTTCTTTGTTATATCTTCACTCACACTGACCAATGGATTGAAAAATAAAGTAATAGATCAATTTACTAGAAGAATAAATATGTGTAAATTTATACAAGTTTGATTTTTTTAAGAGTCTATAAACACTGATTTAGCTACCCCTACCAGACCTTAACTATCATTTTTTGGAAGATCCCTTTCTTTTCATAATAGTTTTTATCCTAAAATAAAGTCACACCTATAATAGGATTCTCAAATTTTTATTTAATTAAAGGATCAATGTTTATTTTTAGAAGTATTTATGAACTAAAAAAATTTAAATAATCTTGATAATTCATTCATAAGAAATCTTGGCTGATATATTTGAAAGAATATTATTTACTAGGAATTAAATGGATGAAAGGAAGTTGAAAAATTAATAACTAATTAAAGAATATTCTCTAGTATTTAATGATAAGAAAATCATGAAATAGTAATATTTTATACTGGAATACCTGAAAAAAAAATGGAA
This sequence comes from Viscum album, assembly GCA_963277665.1. Classification (NCBI taxonomy): domain Eukaryota; kingdom Viridiplantae; phylum Streptophyta; class Magnoliopsida; order Santalales; family Viscaceae; genus Viscum; species Viscum album. Next base: position 2,140,113,084 of record OY728122.1, on the reverse strand, counting down.
AATAGTTCAAACTTTTATACTTTATATTCTTTAAAAATTAATAGGTAAGAACATTTTGTTATCCAAATTATCCTATTTACGATCAAATGATCGGTGTGGAAGATCATAACTTTGATATTTCAAAAAATAAATCAATCAATTTTACAAAATATATCCTATATAAATATCCCAAATAAATAGTTTTATAAAATTCTGACATGATAGAAATATGTAATATGAGATGACCCACCTTGATGATGATGATTAAAGATAGGTGAAATCGTTGATGAAAGGATACAATCCTGTTTTATTATCTCCAAACATGTTGGAGTCCCATGTCTAATGAATAAGTAGATTTAAGAATGATTCTCAATGTTTAAAATTTTATATCTCTCCACAATTAAGGGGAGTTAAGTAACCAAGAAAATTATTGATGAAATGATTCGGGAACAAAGAGAACTCATATCTAACTAGAAAATGAAAAATGAAAAAAAATGTTGGTAATATTGAATAACTTCATATTTATTTATAATAAATGGTTCTCATGTATTAAGATCAAGTCAAGGAAATTAAAAATAATTGTGATGAAAAATTGAACTAAATTTAGGATTTTAAAAATATCCTCAATCGAAAAATCCTAGATAATTATATTATACATGAAAACAATAAATAGTGTATTGTGTGACTTCCAAACAAGTTAAAATTATTTTGGATTCCATATGAAATTTCATAAAGGATTCTTATGTAAAAATATCTCTCTCTGGTGGTATAAATTTTCTAGGATCATTTATTGGTCAATATAGAATGTCTATAATTGAAGAGGCACCGTCCATACCTTTTTTAATGATTTTCTGAAATATTTTTTCATGAATAATGTAGGATTAAATAAAAAATATGTTATTGTGTATATGAATAATGACGATTAGAAGTTTACTACTATGTACATAGTTGACAAAAGAACATATATGATTATTTTTTTCTAAAATGAATCCCAACAACTGAGGGATAATTCTTAGAATATAAAATTCCTCAAAATCTAGATATATTACATTCCAAATAAGAAAAATAAGGTTTTGGGAAAATACGGATTTTTAAAATATTTAGGTATAGATATCTATATTTTTGGAAAAATATATCAACTAATAAAATTGAAAGTATTCCAACATTATCGGGGTAGGGCTGAGTTAAATAAATGTTCATAAAACTATATTAGTTTCTCTTCATCAATTATAATTTAAATCCTAAAATATCTCTTTATAGCAACTAATAATGGTGGATAGGGAATTGAATGATGCTTATATAACTCATTTTATAATGTGTTAAAAATAAATAATAAGAAAACCCATAATAGGAAATGACAGGAAAAATTATAACTTGGTAAGGAGTCCATAAATAAAAGTAAACACGCATATTTACAAAATATTAATGAAAAATTATAGTGAGTTTACCTCAGGAGACATAAAATAAGAACTATAAAGTACACCTAATAATACCAAGAAGCTTGTCACATTAAATGGTAGAAGTTGAATCTGTTTTTGAAGAACCACATAAACTGTGTCCCATTACAACCCATCCTTGAGATTCAACATTAGCAGAAGAAATATATAGAATAAGAAAAGAAAATTAGTGTATTAGAAGAACAAAGAGATTGGAATATTTAATGTAACTCTAAAGAATCCAAATGGAAGGTCTAGGAAAGATTATTATGTTTAAATATATAGGATTATTATCTAGCTATTTGATCTAGAAATATAATATAATGTAAATAATGTATAAATAAATTAAATTATGAAATATAAAAATACTATTACATATGAATATGATTACGAATTTTTTTGGAGGTAGTCAATAAAGGGAATCTAATTAAATCATGATGATTTGTGTGGGATGGGATAAGTGGTTGGAAATAACTCAAATTATTGGTTAACAATCACACTATCCCAATAAGACATCTTGAAGAACATGAAAATTTCAACAAGTAATGCATGTTCCTTTATTCATAATGTTGAGGTGGAGATTCAAAAAATGATTGAAGAAAAGAAAACACCACTAAAAATACATAAATGCAATCTAGAATAGTTATCATGATGAAACATAAACAACATTGAGCATAAAATGATAAATTATCCTGGTTAATAAGATATTCTAATCCATTTTGCTTATATTTTGATTCCAAAGTGATTCCACCTTATTCACTTATCTTTTATGGGGTATTTTAATGATATCAATATAGGGAATTAAAAATATACATAGTTCTAAAAAAATAAAATAATGAAGAAACATAAGTTTCAAAAATAATTTTATAAGTGAAAATTATACCATATTTCTATAATTTGTAAAATTCTATTCTAAATAACCTCAGCAAAAAATATATACCCTGATGAAATGGAGTAGGAGATCATCCCGTGATGGGGAGTGTATCTCGTGGAGCATCCATATTTTGAAATTTTATTAAAATTTGAATTTAATGAATGTTTTTAAAGAATAGTTTTTAAAATAATTTCTTGTTATTCAATCACCATTGTGTTCTAAAGAATTTCTTTAGAAATTAAGGGTGATAAACTCTTTTTCCACTAAAATTAAAAATTTATAATTTGAAAAATTCTAGGGATATTTAAATTATAACTTAATAGTTGTTACATGAACATTTTTAATTTTTTTGAAAAGTGATATCATGAATTCAAATATAGAAAAAGTATCTATTAATACAAAAAAAACTAGTGTTATAATGTGGAATAAAATATAAAAAATTTGAACACTTATTGAGGAAGTTATATGGTAAGTGATAATTGTTTTTATCATTTATTATTCATCAGTGGAAATATTTTCTTTCTAATTAAATCCATCATGTTAAGTACATCAAGGATGCCACATAAAATCTTTGAGTTAGTTGAATGATATAATTTTACCAAATATTAAATTTACACCACTCTCCTCTATCTATTTATTATACAAAATCAATAATTATGATAGGAGAAAGTGAAATAAGACGATGATAAAATAAGAGAAAGGAAAATATATTGGATGATAGATAGAAGAAATGGGTAACATATTGACAGACCATTTTCTATAATGTGGTGGATATTTTTGAAACTAGTATTTGGGGGGTATTTGTTATTAATGAGGATAAAATGAATTTTTGGGAGTGTCTTGATATTGATATGATTATTTTGAGTTTCTTTGTAGTAGTTTAGAGTTCCCAAAATTGATGAGCATAAATATAGAGTTACCAAAATGGTGGGAAGATGTGTTTAAGGGATAATATTTTATTTTAAATATTTTGTGTATAAGTATGTAAGTAAATTCCATTTTTTACATGATATCTATTCACTTTATGGAAAATGAGTTTTTTGAGTTACTATCAAAGTTTAATTTTTATCGTTAAATACATGTGGAAAAAGAATTTAATAGTTGTAACCAGAGTTCTAAAATGTTGTTAGTTTCCAAAAATTTTGTTTTACACAATTACTTGGAAACATAAAATGAGTTTTTTATGACTTCAGAAATGATTAATTTTGATAATTTTATGAGGAAATTCATAGGACATAAATATATTTGTGGTGGGATTATTTTGTAAGACATAGGCATATTTTTACATAAAAAAGTAACAAAATATAATCCATGTCAACAATACAACTATCATAGACACCATTGGTAGCCAAAAAATCAAAAATCCCAGAGCTAGATAATAGTATCAAAGAGGATGCAAAGACAACATAGGTAGGTACATGTCTGGGTGTGATGTTCAGAATAGAAAATGTTGGTAATGTGTTTATATAAATCATTAGTATGAGTCAACATAGTGGGCCATGAGAGATAATCGACTCGAATTAGACACCATCGATCTAGTTTTAACATGTTACAGTTAACTAATCAACCACGTATCAAAGTTAATTTTAGTATGTGATGAGAGATTATGGCTATTGTTCATTATTTAGGATTCTCATATGATTTCAAAAAAGTGATATCATTTATAAGAAATACAAAATAATTTTAGGTCATCTTCTTATGAATTCCATTTGAATAATCATCCCTCTGGTTTCATGTGTGATTTTATCTAAGATAAGTTAGTACATCTAACTATAATGAAACAACCTAGAATTATCTTGATGAATTTCACAACACAATTTCCATTGTATTTGAAGAAAACAAAAGTTATAAATGGTTGAATAATTTCTATTCACTAAAAGGGGAATGGGTTTATCTGAAGTAAAATGATATGAATATTCATATTAATAGAAGGAGATAAAGAAATACACCATAAGGAATATCAGATTTCTAAAATGAATCATTATTGTGCATTATCATGCTTCATCACTATTAATAAATCACAATAGTTGAGAACATTTATTCGATTTGAGAATAAATACAACATGATTTGAAAGACCGTTTGGAATATTTTTTTGAAGTTTCATTCCAAACTACAAATTAATGATTTTTAAAATTATAACAGATGACACGAAGTCACTGAAAATTCTAAGAAAACTATTTCATATACTATGATAAATATCAGGGTGAGAAAATAGGAAGATTCCATGACATATTACATAGTTATGAGTGTTTAATGGGGGAGGAATACCTATGAGAAATAGTGATCCAAAATCACATCATAGTTGAGGTTTTGGTACATATACACTTATATAATTTTTTAAAAAATGGATAATGTTGATCACTATTATATGGTGGTGGTTTTTTTATAATAAATGCTTCCCTATAGAAAATAATGAGTTAGACTACATCATGTTTCATTTTTTGTGAGTGTTTTTAGTTTACCTTATGTTAAAAGGTTATAAGAGGTACAAAATGGGGATATATATATTGAATCACACATCATGTTATATAGTGAATTCTTAAAAATTTATAAATATCTCATAGAATATTTCATTGAGTTTTAAAAAATAAAATATATTGCTTAACTATTTTTGAAAGAATTTAAAAAAATCAAGAGGTTTCTATAAACCATAAAAGGATGGATGAACTATATCAAGTCTACAAGAAAGAAAGATAGAAGATTAAAATTATGATTTATATAAGAACCAAAACTATTGAATGTATTCAATTATCAATATATATATATATATATAAAGTTTTAGAATAAAAAGATAAAATAATCGACACATTACTCAAAATAGAGAAATTCTAATATGAAGATAAATCCAATAATAAACCTAAATTAAAAAACCCCATATGTATCAAAGATAAAATAGAGTAAGCTGATGAAACATTTATGAAAAAGAGAAGAAAAAGAATAAGAATAGAGGAGGATGAAGATACACTGAATTAATGTTACACAGATGTTAAAGAATAAGAAGAATAAAGGAGACCCAAACCTTACCAATTAACCATAGTTAGGCCAAATAAGCTAGAGATCCATCCTACTTACATCATATTCTATAGAATTATGAATAATATTGAGGCTTCACAATGAGTTATACAATTGAATAAAGGGATTATATTCATTATACCATTAAGAACTCAATGATTCTTTTCAAATAAAATTAATACGGTGTAGGATAAAGCGAGTATTCAATTCAAATAGCAGAAAAACATTATCTTTTATGAATTATAAATAGTCGATGCTAGGAAAATGAGTTCAAGTACATACTATAATTGATAATTTACATCATATTAAGAAGAAAAAAATCAGACAAGGGATAAAAAGCATAATAAACAGGAAACATATTCATATTTTTGCAAGAGAACCTCTAAAAATGGTTTTATTGTTGAGTTTATTTTCTTGTTTATATACTGATTCACACCGACTAAAGGAGTGATAAGGAAGTATACAGATACATCAAATTTCTCTTTTTAATGGAATTTCTTATTAGACACTACGTTATTGGATATTATTTCTTTATTTAAACTAGTAGAAATCAATGATGATCCCAATTCAATCAATGGTTTTTTGTCATGGTTTCATCTTAGGAATCAATCTATAATTTGGTGTTCAAAATGACACTAGGCTCAAGGTGATTTCAATGACTATTTAGGGAAATCAAGGGATTTGAAGAATGATAAAGCTTTATGATTAAGGTGAATGGAAATAGGAAGAAACTACTCATATGACCTATCATATTGAAGGAATTTGGTTTTATTTTCGGCCTTATGATCTATTTCTATTTTATTTTAAAAAAAATTATCCATGTATAGTTTTTTATTTATAGGATTTTGGTATGAGGATTTTATTAGGGTTCCCATATAACAAATAAAATATTATTTTTATAAATTTTAATGAAAGGATAAGGGATATTAAAAGAATAGTCTTATTATTCATAACAATAAAAATATGATGAATTGGAATTATTTGATGTTTTTTTCATAAAACAATAATTTATTTCTACATGAAAAATACCTATCAGTAAATATATATTTTGAATAAAAAAACCACATATATACATTTCATGACTATTAAAAGTGGTTTTATATATTATGTTTTCATTTTAGATCCATTATTTATAAGAATTATTCATTTTAATAGATAAAATTTTGATTGATAAGAAATTGTACTATATTCATTATATAATTCTTCCTAAATGGTGAAGTGAGATTGATTATAGGTGATGGATCTTTGGATATATGAAATTATCATTAATATTTATCTATGAAAACATAAATATATATATATATCTATGATTCCTATTTTCTTAAAGATATGGTTTTATGAATGGATGTTAGTGAAGTAAGAATACCTTTTTTTATATAGTTGTTCTATTTTTTGAGGTTTTAAGTAAAGAGCTTCTGATAAATCATAATCTTTATCAATGGTTACAAGATATGATTGTGAAATTATATTTCTTGTGGAATTAATTTTAAATTTTTGGATAGAATATCTAGATTGAGATCATTATTATGATACATGGGTTAGAATTTCCCTTTGGCATATATAATAATGATAATGATTATTAATGTGGGTATGGATATTCTTTTGAAACTCTAAGATTAAATTACATAGAGAAGAACATTTTTAAATGGAAGAATTTTTTATTTGGAAATTATAAGTGAATTTTTTTTATTACACACTGTGTATGTGTAAAAAAATTTCTAGATTAATATTATTTGGTTTTTTCCATCCTAATAGATTTTCCGAAGATATGATTTTTTGAATCTTAGTTAGAGTCTTTTTATTGATTAGGTACCATCCTATAGTCTGAGAAAAACCTATTTCATGTACTTATAGTATCCATGAACGTGTACACATTTAATTTTGGTAGTATGGGTCCCTAGTCTGTTGTATTCTTACTGATATTTTGGAACCACTTTATGATGAGATGATGAATATTTATCCTTTTCATTTTTAAAAGTTTTTTCAAATTTTGTTTCAATGAAATTAGTGATGTTGATTTGACTATGGTTTTTTTGAGATCAATAATATATAAAGTGATGATAAAATTATGTGGTGAGATATTATTTTATTTAGGGACTAGTATGTATTATATGATATAATGGGAATTTATGATATATTCAAGATTTATGGAAAATTATAATAATATATAATTGTGAATTTAAAAGTTTAGTATAGTGATTTTCAAATTTCATCAATATAAACTAATCACATAGATCAATGTATAATGGCAGTAAAAGCTTGAGAAAAATAATGTTATAATTATATGAAAATACATTGTGATGTTGTGTCATGGTGGTATGCCTAGGTTTCATATGGTTATACTCTGAGTTATGATGATGGTGTTTTGGATTGAAAAAAGGCTAAATCAATTATTAGTACTGTCAATAAAAAATAATATATTAAATGCTTGAGTGATAATTAAATAAGAAAGTGTTTATTTAAAATAATGTTAAGGAGAATTGGTAAAACATCAAAGTTACTCTGATTTATTATTTTATTAACAATCATTATATAGGATTTAGGTATTCCACAATTATTCCTTTAATAAATGAAATTATGATAAATCACTCTAACTATATTCATATCAAGATTTATTTTTTAGTTTTATAAAGGGGATATTTATTTACTTCCTCATGAGAGGAGTTGGATTTTCAGTAATCCATTAAGGGTAAATTAATATTATTTTGACCAATTATTAAAGCATTATGTAATTTCATTTTGTTAGTCATTCACACAAATAGAAGGATAAGTTATCAGGAACTTTTACATTATGGATTTTAGCTTGGTGAGTTTTCTTATGGATTGGATGATGATTTTATTTAATGTTTCATTAATGGTATCATCATATCATGATGTCTTCTTAACACTTAACTTGAAGTGTAGGTTTAGAAAGGGATGTTGGGTTATTGTTATGGTTTTTGGATCCTTGGAGATATTGGTTCTTATACGATCATAGTATGATGGAAGCATGTGTACCCCTAACACATAGGTTTTATGATAGATAGGTGATTATTTTAATCCATGTGTGATTACATCCTGGAAGTTTATTTGTGAACACATATGTGAAAAAATTACATATGAGGGAATAGTACACTAATTATTTTTTTCCTTTTTATCTATTTTAAATTCATGGTCGAGGTAGTGTTTTTGGATAAATTAATGACATCCAGATTTTTTTTCTTATATATAGAATGTGGTTGTTAGATTATTGAATTATAGATCACACCTATCAAAGTTGAATACATTACTATGAAAAATATGTTGAAATATAGATTATCCCCTTGTGAATGTGTATCTTTCATAAAATCTAATGAGATGGATTCAAAAAATTCAATGTGACTGATGTATTTGGGGTCAAAATAATGAGTTTAGAGTTTTCATGGATAAAAAAAATTAAGGTGTATCTATAATAACTTTCAGAAATTTTTGTTTCAATGTTTATGAAATTCTATGAAAATTTTGATAATTTCATACTTGTTGTGGGAAATGAAAATTTTAACCAAAGAAAAGACCCTAAAAAATTTGATACTTCTCTTATTATTTGAATTTAGTGTTGAATATATAATATATGTTTTAGACAAATGAGAAGTGGTGATTTTTTAATCATTGTAAAATTAATTATTTAATTAAATATATTCCTCATTTTTCACTTATCTGTTTTTGGAGAAAAATTATGATATTAGCTTTATTCTAGTTTTTATCTCAAATGAAGGTGGAAGTGGATCCTAGGCCATTCGAATAAGAATATCATGTGGTAATATCTTGATAAAATAAAGGAATAAGGTTCTATGTTTAGACTTATGCATAGCAGAAAGGAAAAAATTTATAAATGGGTTTTTTAATTTTTTTAATTAAATGGGCAATGATTTTTTGGAAAATGGGATGCCCATGATTTAAATGAATTGACTCTCTATGCACCATACTGAGAGCATCAGTTCATTTACCATTTTCAGACAATTTTTTAAAATAATTATATATATAACATAATTTAAAACAATTTTTAAAATATTGTTTTTTCAAAACAAATTAATTTGAATTTTAAATTTAAATTTTTGTTTTATATATATATATATAATAAATTTTTATAATAATATGCCTCCCCATAGTGAACCTATAGGGCCTATAAAATAATAATGAAAAGAAAAAGATGGAGTTGTTAAAATTTCCATAATTGGGGATCCTCAAAAGACTCTAGCATATACCAATTCTTGTTATATTCCCCAAACACAACACCCATTTTTTCTTAAGAATCAGTGACTCTATTTCATTCTCAATATATATGAGAGGAAAAAAATTGAATATGAGAATACTAGATCACACAACCCTCTCAGTCTGTTGTAATCCTATAAAATGGGAAAGATATCTTCATCTTGATAACCTACATAATAAAATATTAACCCATCTCAAGCGAGATATTTATATAGTTTTTGAATCTCATAATTTAAATTTCCAAAATCACTCATTAAATTTAAACATCATATGAGATATTGATTCCATATTATTTATAGAATAATAGGATCACACCCCCTTTGAAGACCCTTAAAATTGCCCCACATCACGAAGATTGTGGATTAACATTTGATGTTTTATCCATGTTGGTCTTTATCCAACCAATAATTGGGGGTTTTCGAACAAAATGAATATAAAAAATTGTATGTTTTATAAAATCTTTAAATACCCAACTTGTTGCATAAAGATAAATCCTGAATTGAAAATCCATAAAATCCAATATTTAAGTTTCATACCACCCTGACTAAGAAAAATAATCATCACTATTATGGGTTCTGAGCACAATGAAAGAAAGTATCATAGGGTGATATATTTAAATTTATTTTAAAAATTCTTAGATGAAATTAGGATTGTTGATCTTACACATCAAATTTATAATTAATTTATTGAATATCTGAAATAATAAATACTTGGGATTGGTAACTTTCTCTATTTATAGATGTTGATTGTCTGAAAGGAACCTTTCATATTTCCTTCATTATTCTTATGAGGATCTTGGAGTATAATCCCTGTAGAGTTGATCCACACATTCCACCAATGATCTTCATCCAATGCTACTTTATTTCTGGGTGTTATCACGGAAAATTGAATGTCTTACACTATTAATTCTTAATCACTTGTTATTAAATATTGAATAAATCTCTCTCTGGTTTCTCTTTCTAGAAAGATGATAGGGGAGGATAAAAAATGGAACTCATTTTGTAGAATAATTATCTATTCTCAATGTTTGATACAATATAAAACAAGCATAATCATCGATTTACAGAGATAATAATTATCGTAAAATATTATGTAATTGTGTGATGTCCATTAAATAAAATTTAAAACCTTTAACAATCCCCATGACATAAAATTAGATAATTATTGTTATTATTTTGGGGCATGTTCCAAATTACGCAATAAAAATATTATTTAACTATCTTGATAATTAATATTATTCACTAGACTCGATATTTGTCTATTCAAGCACCTTTTACTTGAATTCCAAACCTGAATAAATATTGTATTCATAAATAAATATATTATTGACAATTCAGAAAATAAATATTTATTAAAATATTCAAAAATAAAATAAATATATTTATCAAAAACTTGAAAATAAATATTTTATATATATTTTATAATCAAATAAATTACTCATTAATGAAAAAATAATTTTTTATAACATTATTAATATTAGGGATAAATAAAACTTGAAAAAAAAATTATTCCACAATATTGACAATAATATATATTTTAAGAATTAAATTCAAATATAATTTATTTGAGATCATTATAAACTTTAACTGTGTGGCCCTCCAGGATTATGTTTTGTTGAAATTAGGATGGATTACCTAAAGTACAATATTACTACCTAACAATAGTTCAAGGAACCCTAGAGAAGGTAACTAATATTACAATGATGATAACCACATATGAACTCTCACTGTGTAATATAATCCATTTACCACAATATCTCATTCTGCAGGTTTCACAATCATGTCACTAAACTATGTGCTCAATAAATATTTATGAAAATTTGAAATAAAAACATCATTAAACCATGGAAATGGTAATTAATTAAATGGTTCAATTGAAATCATGCGGTCAAGATATCATTTTTCATAAAGATGGAAGGGGGAAATCCTTTCCTAACTTATCCATTAATGACATGTCACTCATGATGCAACCAATATATCCAACTTCACCAGGAACTATTATAACCTGGTTTATGAAATACATATAAGTATGCTAGATTCAATATTAATTAATAATATTCTTAAAGTCTAAGACCATAACACACTCTTGAAGATTGGAATATTTTTTGACACCAAACATGTGGAATTACTACTAGTTGGTTTATTCTCATAATCTACCATCTCAGAGATTATCAAATGTGAAATTCATGAGAAGAAGCCACATCTGCATACCGGTACTCATACCTGATAGTCTATGTAACATGTGTCACATCATAGTATGTTATCAAACTATAGAACATTATTAAAAAATATCTTCATAGCGCATCAAGGTTCTCATCATAGAGGGGGATAATAACGAACCTATCAATGTGATATATACTTTAGGGAATTATTATATAAGAGACATTTTGAACAAGAAACATTATGTAACAATATATTTTATTAATATTCAATACATCAAATATACAAGTTATCAAAGTATAAATAGTTGGACCTAGGACACCAACTCCAATAAACTCACACTTGGACTAGATAAAACTTCCTATAACCATCAGTCCGCTAGAAATCACATGATATTCATGTTTTTTCTTAATCATGGATTTAGTTAAGGGATCTTCCATGTTGTCTAACATGTAAATACTACTCACTTCAACTTCACCACTCTAAGAAAAATACCACATGAGAATATAATTTTAAATTATGTGCTTCATCAACTGATGTGACCATGGATCTTTTGTAAGATCCACCACTATATTATTATCATAATAAAATGTGATAATATCTTTACCACTAGGTACCATGTCTTGATCATGGAAAAGGTTTTACATCCATACTGCTTCTTTAGCACCCCAAAAAGTAGAAATATACTTAGACTGTACTATAAAATTTGAAACCACAACCTTTTATGAGCTCTTCCAACTCACAACACCTCCATTAAAGGTGAAGATGTATCTCAATTTCAACTTCATGTCATCTTGATCAGTTTAGAAACAAGCATTTTGATATCCTCTCATGACTAGTTCCTCATATCCTCTATAAAATAGGAATATATCCTCAGTATGCCTCTGATACTTAAGTATTGTCTTAACTGTCATCCAATGGTGGTCACCTATATTATCCTGATATATTTATACCACAATTTTTGTATAGGATACATCTAGCCTAGTATATAGCATAGCATACATGACTAACCCAGTCTCTGATGTATATAGAATACTTGTCATTGTTTTTATTTCCAAATGTTATGAGGACACAAATTCCTTGAAATATGAATTCCATGTGATATTGGAAACAATCCCCTCTTGTATTGTTCCATGAGGGATCTCTTCATTGTCTTATTGATTTATATACTTTGACTTTGTCCATTAAACCTATTGCATCTATCATTATGGATCTTGATCCCAATAATATATACTTCCATACTCAATTCATTCATTGAGAAACATTTATCCAACCACACCTTATGAGACTTTAAGACTGTTATTTCATTTCCAAAGAGTAATATTCCATCAACATAAACTATTACAATAAATATTTCAATTCTACTAAATCATTTATATCCACAAAACTAACATTCATTACTTTTTTAACCAAATTATTTTGTGGCCTCATAAAAATGAATATTCCATGATATGTATTCTTTCTTTATTCTATAAAAGGATATTTACAACTTTAAACTTTGTTGGCATCATTTGGATTCAAAAATACTTCAGGTTGTGTCATATAGAAATTTTTCAGAAGGTTCCCATTAATGATGGTTGTTTTGAAATCCATTTTCCAAATCTCATGATCATGGAAGGACTCAATGGAAAGTAGAATTGTGAGATATTTTATCATTGAAACTAGTAAAAAGGATTTATTGTAGTCAACACCTTGGAACTATTTAAACTATTTTTGTAAATAGTCTCTCCTTATGGATACTAACTTTTCCTTTAATTTTCATTTTATTCTTGAATACCCATTTAAAAACAATGATATTTACATCTTATGGGGGGTATAACAAAATACATACTTTATTTTAGTATATGAATCTATTTCATAATTCATGGCCTCATTCCACTTCGCAACATCTATTCCAATTATTACATCCTTGTAAGTCGGAGGATAATTATTGTCATATAATAATTATTAACCATCCTCAGTGGTTAGATAAGTATACCATTATGTTTCTCTAACATGTCTAGTACTCCTCCATAGTAATGGTGTCTTTAGAACAATTTCTTCTTCCCTATGTATTTTTTAAATATGTTCTTATTCTATCACTTTTATGTCTTGATCATACACTTCATTGAAGATTAAATTTATCCCAGTAACTCTTTTAGAGATAAGATCCCGCTCAAGAAATGTATAACATATTTCAACAAAAACATTTTTGTTAGAATTATTTTATAGTTAGTATCTATTCATTTCGCTTTTTATATCCTATAAAGATGCACTTTTTTCCTCAAGATGCAATCTTGTTAGCTGAATAGGCCTTAACAAATGCCTCACATCACCACACATGTCAGTAAGACAACACGGGTTTATTTTTATTCCATAATTGGTCTGTTATATAGTTTATTTTATTTTTAACTATGTTTAGTATGGAAAATATTATTTATAACGCATCCCCAAAATGATAATGTAAGACTCGCATGACTCGTTATTGATCTCACCGTGTCCAACAAGGTTTGGTTTCTCTTTTTTTTACACCATTCCTTCTAATGTGTGTAAGGAGGAGTTAGTTGATATAGGATACCAAAATCTAATAAGTAATCAATGATGTCTTGATTAAGATATTCTCTTCCCTAGATTGGTCTGAGTTTTTAAATCTTCTTACCAATCCAGTTTTCAACTTCATTCTTTTATTCCTAGAATTTATCAAAAGAATATAACTTATACCTCTTTATATAGATGTATCCATATCTACTAAAATCATCTACCAAATTTATGAAGTATTATTACCCACCCCTTGCCTCAATATTAAATCTCCCACACACATCAGTGTGAAGTGATTCATGAATCACTTTATCCCTTTCATCTATCCCACTAAATGAGTATTTGGTCATTTTTCCTTGTCAATGTGAGTGACATACTCTATGTGGTCTAATTTAAAAAGAATATAAATAACCATATTGATGTAATAGAGTCAATAATTTTTCATTTACATAACCAAGATAATGACTTTAATGTTGGGTGTGGTGTGAGTCTGGTGAAGTTTCATTTTTATCAATTTTCATTACTTGGTTCATGTAATCTAATATATAAAGACAATAATTTAAATTTTCATTGACATATAAAATTGTATCATTATAAAAGAAGAAATATTTATTCCAAAATTTAAAAAAAATATATCCATATAAATTCAGGATATAGAAATACTTTTTTGGTATCCTAAGTCACATAATAATAGAACATTAAAACCAAGATCATACCGGTCAAAATGTGAGGTGGTAGTCCCCGATAGCTACAATATTAAGTTTAGCTCCTTTGGATGCTCGTAGATCTACCACACCTTGGTCAATATTTCTAAATCTACTTAGCTATTCTATTTAAATACATTTTTGAGCACCAATAACTTTTTCTAATAGACAATTTATATAAATAGTAAAATGAAACTCAAAAATAAACACATGTAAATATTCCACTTTCTTCTTTGTTTGGGTATGTTTTTTATTCCAATGACCCTTATTATCATAAGAGTAATATATAGAATCATGTTTCATTTCATTCCATTTGATCTTCATCTTCATTGAAGGGTATGATGAAGCTTTGTGATTAAATATATCCACTTTCCATTTATATTTTTAACCATAAGTATGGAATTATTTTAAAACTTTGTATCAATATCTACAAGGTGGAGGAGAGTAAAAAAAATTGGTAGATACTTCTCTTCATATTAAAATTTATAAAAATCTAGAAATGATCTGATAGAGTGATTCCTGAAAGTTATCGGGGCCCAGTTAGTCATGGAGTATAAACCCTATAACCTCTAGGTGCTCAATGTATCCAATGATCTTGACAACATGAGGCCTACATAGGGAACCCACTATATGATTTATCTAAAATATATCCTTGTAAATCTCAAACTTTTCATGTCTATATCTCTCCTTGGAAAGACCATAAAGGTTCTCAAGCATTATATACGCATCCATGTTTTCAGGAGACGTCATGAGTTTACTACACATTGATGAAATCATCAAACATTAAATGTTGACTGCATAATTAATTTTTTTATTATTGACTATGATCTCTTCATCACTCACCTCGTTAGTAGGAAGACTAGGAAATGAGTATTCTAGCTTATAAAATTTTCATTTAGAGCATAACACAACCCGAATGCATCTGTTCCATTCCTAGAAGTTAATACTAGTTAGAAGTTTCTCTTTATCCAATATTAATAATTTGGACAATGTGGATGATGATATTTCCATTTTATTCTATAATTAAAATAGCATATTATTAGTACTTTATTTGATTAAAAATTGGGTGAGATATAATAGATTAATGGATTTTATTATATCTCTCACTATTTTTAAAGTCCCAATATCTCTCACCATTAAACATGGAATGTCCATTTTTTGTGCCATTATAGTGGAAAGAATCCCAATTTATTTTCTTAATGACCCATACATTGGATATAAAAATAATAATAAATTAATTACGCAGGTGGCCTTTACACCTACAAGATTTCCAATCCTTAATCCCTTGAGAGGATTCCCCTATCTTAAAATTCAAACTTAGATTTCTACAACACATGCATCTAAATTTTTATTAAAAATTATTTCACCATTAAACTCAATACAGGTTTAGTTAAGTCAACCCAAAATTATCATGAGGACTACCTAATAAAATTAAGTGTCCAGACTTCGGTAATGTCCTACACATAGTTACAATTAAATTTGGATGGAGGATAAAAAACACAAAAAATGAGAGAGGCAAGTAATATAATCTTTGGTCTTACTTAATATTAAGTTGATGGGATTTAATTAATTTATTCATAAATTTTGTTATCCTTTACATGTCTTGATAATATTTAGTGTATGTTACTCAATTAATTAACCATGTTGGATAAAACATTTACACCTAAATTTCGATATATCCATATTAACACATTCCATTATGTGACTAAATTCATACATATTTAAAATAAATAATGGGTCGAAAAAAAATTTGGTTAAATGACCAGATCATGAGGTTATATAAGGGTTCAGTTAGTCGAAAAACATTAAATAAACCTATGAGCTATGTGAATAACACTGTTTTTCATCCATGGATGGAGCTACAACATTCCACCTGGATATTTGTGTATCACAGGGTTGGAATCATCACAGTTCCATATTAATCCACCTTTATGTTCCTTGGGATACTCTATTAATTACACATATTTATTACTCACATGTAGAAGAGGGGAACCAAAGTATAGGTTAAAGGGGGTTACATAAATTTCCTTGGACCCGAAGGTCCTATATAATAATGGGGGTGGGATGAATAATAGACCAACATTTAATTTAATATTAAATGTTTTATAACACTTGAAAAAAATTAAATTAAATTAATTACAACTCCTACATAGGTCTTGGCGAAGATCGTGATCAGTTATACATACAACTAAAATGAAAAAAGTAATCTCTAGAATTCATTTTTTATTAAATATTTATTAATAAGATAAATATAATTATATTAATCAATAAATTACCTTTCATATTAGTGATCATTCAAACATATATTTGATATACCCTTTATTAATGGATTACATATAAAATAAATGGTAGATCCAATAATGAAATATTTATTACTATAAAATAATTGCACATTTAAAAATATTTCAACCCATTTTTAATATTTTAAACACAAAATTGGTACCAGTCTATAAATTATAGTTTTAATGATGAAATTGTTAATTTAATTTAATTTAATTATTCTATTAATTGAGATGAAAAATGATATGTACAATCAAGTTAGACATCATATACCTTCGAAGTCATGTAGCCAATTCACATGTCTGGGGATTCGGCATGTAAACTAAAATAGACAACATAGTGTGTATATTACAGCTACATGACATGCATCTTGTTTATGTGTACCAGGTTGGCCCTATCAACATATACAGTGAAAAAAAATCACCATGTGTAACTTAATACTTAGCGTATCTAGATATAATGATCATGGATACGTGGTGTGTACATTGGCTACAGATCATGTAACCCATTTTTACTAGCCAATGATTTGGAACTTCCCAATGGCATCTCTGATCCTTCTTTATCTATTATTAAAGCATTATAAAAATGAAACACTGAATAAAAATTATTAATATGATAATAATATTTTAATTTGAATCATATAAAATATTTAATAACATGAAATTAAAATCTAACCACCATTAGTCATAAATAAACAATCAAATAAATAATTTTAAATTTAAATGTGACCACTCAAATACCCCTTGTTGCTTCCTAGAATAGCGTAATTATGCGGTGGTGGGAGATATATTGGAATCTATTTTAATAATCCCTGGTTGAATCCATGAATGTGAATATTACATTTCAAATTTTAAATTAATTTATTTAATATTTCAAGAAATAAATAACTTGGATTATGAATTTTCTTCATTTATGAATGTTGATCATCCTAAAGGACCCTTTCATATTTTATTGTTTTCACTTATGAGGATCCAATAGTATAATCCTTCTTGTAGTGATACACATGTGCTCAATTGATTTCAAATCAAAGTCACATTATTTTGTAGTGTTAGCATAGAAAATCATTGTCTTTCACTATTCATTATTGATCACACATTCTTCGGTATTAAAGATAACTATTTTGAGTTTCTCATTATTGTGAGGGATAGAGAAGGGTTCCAAATATAGTTCATTGTGTGAAACAAATATTTATTATATATATTTTTTAAAATATATAGTAGAAAAACTATCTATTTATAAAGATAGGGTCTATGATAAAATATTATTTAATTTCATGTTAGCCATTAAATAAAATTTAAACCCAATGACAATCCACATGGCATATATTATTATTATTATTATTATTATTATTATTATTATTATTATTATTTTGTGGTGTGCACTAACTTGTGAAATAAGTAATATAATTTAACCATCTTGTTAATTAATATTTATCACCAGACTCAGTCTTGGCCTGTTTGAAGTCCTCTATCATTTATTGATCCCCCAAAAAAAATTTGTTCATAAATAAATATTTTATTCCCAATCTAGTGAATAAATATTTATTAAAATACTAACTAAATTAAATATATATTTAAATCAAAACCCAAAAAGTAAATATTTTATGTATATTCGCATAATAAAATTAATTTATTCATTAATAAACAAACTATAATTTATTACCTTGTGAATATTATTGATCAATAAAACATGAATAAAAATATTCAATGGTCTTCAGAATAATATTTATTCCAATAATTAAATTTAAATTGAATTTAATCAAGATCAAAAGAAACACTTATTGTTTGGACCTCTAGGATTCTTTATCATTGTCATTAGGTAGTCTTGCCTAAAATACATGATTACTATCTAAAAATGGTTCAAGGAAGCCAAGATAAATAACATAATATAACGATAATGATAACCATATATGAATGCTCAGAATGCAATATAATCCATTTATCGTAATACCTCATCAATTAGGTTTCACATCATTCAACCTATATTCTCGATATATCTTTCTTTGACCATATAAAATAAAAACGCCATTACATAATGGTCATAGAATTTAATTTGATGGTTCTATTATAATAAAATGATTAAGATATCAAATTAAATATGGATTTAAGGGACCAATATTTCCTCGAATTATCCATTATTGACATGTTACTCAGGACACACCCAAAGTTACCAACTTCTCCATTAACTATAATCATCATGGTTTGTGAAATATATCTTCATACATGAGTTGTAACATTCATTAATAATTATCTTAAAGTCTAATTATTACCACACATGATCGCAGATAATAATATTCTATTACACCAAAACATGCAGAATTCTTACTAGAGGGTATGTTCTCATAATCTCCCATCTGAGATATTACTAGGGAAAATATTCATGAGATTAATACTCATCTGATTATGGGTAATCACACCTAATATTATTTATAATATGTTCCCCATAATAGTACATTATGTAACCAAAAAACTTTATTTGTGAATATCATCACAAAACAATAAGATTCTCATCATAGCGGGTAATTATTATGACCATATGAATACAACGTATACTCAATAAAATTATTTCATTATAGTCATGAAAAAAGTTAAAAAATACGTCCTAAGAATATTTATTAATATTAAATACATCAAATATAAATATAATTAATGTATCAACTATTGGTCCTAGGAAACCTACTCCAATAATAATTGTATTGAGATCAATGGCATAGCCTTCAAATCTATTAACATTACTATTTCACTAAATAAGATTCAATCATTTATTCATCACCATGTGGAGTGGGTTCCTAGTCTATGTAGAAACATTCATGCTACATTAAGATAATTGGGAGCTGAAGTTTTCTATATTTAAAGGATTTACTTTGAACAAACTAGTTGAAATGATCCAAAGGTCTTTAGAAAATAAACAGTTAAAGAAAATTTGCACATGGGTAACTTGTATACATCAATAGGAACTACACATTGAGCAATGATTCACACCAAATTTCATTATAGGTTTATAATTGGTGAGATTATTTCGCACAATCATCCAAATTATAGTATAATGAGAGAAAAATTCCAATTTATTGCAAAATTAATTCAAGTAGGAAATATTTCTAGTGTGTATACCTAGATGTAAATTATAAAACAACTTATATCCGAGACTTTCATTCCTCTTCAGATCTCATATTAGAGTATCATTGAAAACTTTTAAGTGGTAGTAACTAGTAGATACCCAAATAGGTTTAGGTAATTTCTCTAGAGATGTGTTATTTTTATCCATGATTCTTATATCTAGATCTAAAATTTCCCAGCAAAATCTCAGAATAAAGGGATAACACATCCAGTTATCTTTCCAACATTTGATTTTTAAATTGTGGTAAGAAAAACATCTAATATTTTTCATCACATTTTTATAGGATTTTATGATACTAGTACAAATAAAGGAAAGTACATAATGTATCTTTTTATAATTAATCATCTCTATAAACCACTATTTTAAAATAAAATAGTGTCACTATTGTTTTCATTAAAAATACCCCACAATAATTGTTCCTAAGTAGGTGGAAATTATGTTTTTTATTAAGAATGACACTTTTGAGGGAAAAGTGAGAAACCATAAGTTTCAAAAAACACCAAACAACACCAAACAGAAAACCACATACAACTTCTTCCAAGCATAAGCAGCAACCGCTAACTCTAATGAAGGACCACTCAGCGATCCAATGCAAGAATGGTCCCCCCAATGGCAAGCCATCCCTCTAAGTCAGCCACATCCCAAATGACTTGCAGAGGAAGAAGCAGCGTGCTCTATCCCATCTGAGCCGATCTGACCCTCCAACATTTCCACACACAACAAGGGAGGTAACTCAAAGAAGCATTAGTTAGGAAAGGGGTAAGCAGAATCATTGAAAACCAGTTGAATTCTACTAGAGTCTGTATCCCTAAATAGCTTCTAGGATATATCAGATACCTGTGAAAGTAGATCCCCCCTTATCAGGTCTTCAAAAGAAGAAGTCATTTTATTCTAGACCTGAATGTACTACTTGAGTCTGATCAGCCCCTTATTGAAGCCTCCAACTAGGATCGTGTACTGTTTGTCAACCCAAATAGACTTCTCTTCATTAAGGTCCACTTCAAGATTCTGAACCATCATCTTGGTTGCATCCTCTTCCGAGGCTTTGAGAAATAACACATGCTCAGTCGCCACATCGTCCGAACATAAAACCAAATCCGAGGAAAGTCCAGGCTGTCCTAGATATTAATTGAGATTTAACATCAATAGAGATGTAACCTAAAGCAAAAAACATTGGAAATTCCCAAAAATATAGGTACACCCAAATTTGTGAATGGATTAATTCCCTATTTAAATATTATACCCCTTTTTAATTTTCATTAAGTTATTAAAGTGGTAGTAAAATAAAATATAGGAATTATTTCATCTAATTTTATGATTATAGATGTATTCATAATTAATTAAGGGCTCCTTGATATCCTCAATGTTCCTCATATCATCCTATAGAAAAAATATACCATTAGTATAAAAAAAGGTGTGTTATTTCTATTAGACTCATCCTATATTGAATGGGTTATATATCCTCTTTTATAACAATTTCAAGAATTCATCTTCATAGATAATATTTAGGAATGCTAAAAAATATGACTAATAGAGGATATTACTATATGATAACACAATTAAATGGGAAATATATTTTAGAAGTATCAAGCACTAGAGTAAAAATCCTTACCGATTTGAAAATAGTGTGTATTGTGTCAATGAAATAATCATTGAAACCAAAACTATAGAGAAACCCCATCATAAAGTCCCAATTAATTATTTTAAATACCTTCCAAATGTCTACCTTAAGTGAAATTATTTCATTTCTATTGGACTTCCTTAGGAGGTAAATTCATTAAAAATTAGCATGAAAGTAGTATAGTATCCATCTACCATGAGCAACCCATATTAACTAGCATAGACCAACTTATTGATAATGATAGAAAAATAGTGTCAAATATCTTACTGAGGATCGTTTTTATTTGATTCGATAAATCCACCGGCCCAAATAAACTATGTGATTCAGTAGTATCACACATCGATAAGAGAACCAAAAATTGTTAGTTTATTCCAGTCAAGTGTATTCCATTCCTAATTAAAATCTTGGTCATATTTATAACTTGATCCCAAACAATATCCCAGAACAACATAAATAAAATTTCAGTGAATCTATATGGTCAATGGTAACTGGATTTTTTGGGAGAAAATATGAGTTATATGACTTCCACTATATAAGGTATCTTTGTGAGCATCACATTATCAAAATGATCAACAAGCCTACAGATGAAATTATTGATCTAAGAATATTTATATTAGGAACTGTTGTTAAAAGTATCCTCAAACAAATTAACAATATAATAATTTATTCCCTTGTTCCTTTTTAAAATCTCACTTCTATCCTTAAGGTTGGTCATGGTTTTATATGACTTTTGACCTTTTGAAGGTTATTGAAAAAATAAATATTCATGTCATCTTCTTTGATTCATTTAGCCCTAAAACTTTTATTTTGGAATTACATCCCTTAGAGTCATTTTCTAATTATTTATTGATGAAATTTCAACCCCTATTAATATATTATATGTCAAACTCCACATAATTCCCATTTCAAAGATCATTCATCACCTTTTCTAAAGTCACAATATTCCCATCCCCAGAATTGAAGGCCTCCTTGCTCCAAGATTTAAGCTTAGACTATAATTTTTTTGTTTGTATAACACATGTTGATAAGTTAATAGTGTATTATACATTATCTCAAGACTCAATAATGATTCCATTAAAATCAGGATGATTAAACCAAATATTATTAAATTTGAATAGATGATGACATATTTATTTTTTGGTGATGAAAGTAATGACCATAGGATGATTATCAGATTTTATTTTCAAAATATTTATGCATTGAACTTCCACCCATTGGTTCATAGCATTGAAGCTAAAAAATCTATGATCTATCTTAGTATACATAATCTTATTTCAAGTGCCTATGTTTATTGAATCAATGAGAGGGGTCATGTGAATCAGTGATTCATTTCTATTTTTTATGATACATTCTATTTTATCTCAACCTCTTCGACTAGTTGAATTTCTGGATCCACCCAATATTATCTCTAAATCTCACCTCATGTGCAGTTTTAATATAAGATAGAGAATGATAGGAAATTTACAAGGGTTGGAAAAAAATACAACTCTTTTACAAACTGGTTAGAAATTCCAACAAGGATTCTCTACTATAATCACATGTAGTTACAAATTTTTATACATCCTAGTTACACTTCACTAGCAACTGGTTATACACATTAATTGCAACTCTTCGGTTATGGGTTAGGCACCCCAATCACAAGCCTACAGTGGTTGGGTAGACACCCCAGCTCCAAGATCCTTAATCAATATTGATCCAAATAATGAAATATCCCCATTTTAGATGGTCTTTATTCACAATAAACATAGATCACCTTTACTTTTGTATAATTCATCAAGGCCTTAAATAGTTTTTTGGAACAATCTTGGTGGCCTTGAAGCTCCATTCAAATATTGAATAACTTGAATTATATTCTTAAAATTACCAGGTACATGAGATCAAATTCTTAAAATAATTTCTGATTTTTGATTCCTAAATTCATCAATATAAAGTTATATCTAGCCTTTCAAAATTCTCTAGCATAATTTATGAAAGATCTCTTACAATTTTCTAAATACTTATTCATTGCCATTATGTACAAATTTATCTACAAGAAAAAATATATTGTGTATATAATATCTCATTTATTCCATGATTTAAATGAGTTATAAATAAAATATTTATATTTATCTATTTAAATACAAATAAATGTTTGGTTATTTTTATTTATTCTCATTTTAAATTTATATTTGAATAAACCTAAAGGGTATCTCCTTTATTTCATAAACTCGAGGCTCTAGTGATCCTCATTTGTTGTATAAGAATACCACACATCATGAATCCCATAATATACCTGGATTCATCATTTTAAATACCCAAAAATATATTTTAATTATTTTTTAAAGAATATACAATACACATGGGTCACCTATTTTTATATATCATCTAAAATTCCCAAAAAACTCAAGCTTCTCTATTTTAATAACTCACATGAATGAATAAATTAGCCTTTTATTTAATCATGTCACCTCATTTTATAATACCCAAATGAATCAAGAATAATTCCCCATTTATTCAAGTGGTAAATAAATATCACAGAACATATCTAATACCTGAAATATTGGTCTTAAATCATCATCCATGAAATGCTACAGCTCAATCTCATTCGATATTCATGCATTAATCATAGAATATTGATCAACTTAATCATATAGAAAATAATTGAAGAACTTAAGATTAAACATTTAGGTTTTTACGACCATTTAATTTTATCTTTCTTTAGGTCATCATGAATGTAACCTGAAGTTTCATGCTTGATCATTTTAATTTCAAGAGCGCATTAAATTGGGATTTATTTTCAGTGAATTCCTTATTTTATGATTGTTAAATTAATAAATGGATGTATACATATGAATGGATATTAAAAATTCCTTGGTGAATGATTATCAACTTTGAAATTATATCAAATAAGAATAATTCATGAATATTGTAGCATTGATCGTGGATTTAGAAATTCTCATGGATTGACATGATCATCGTGGCTCATAAATGGTAGATAAATACATGTGGATGAACCCTAAAATAAGGGATGAAGATAATGTGGATCTTATAATAACCCAGTATTGACACAAATTAACATTACATAACTTTTGTGGAATACTTAAAACATTATCAAATATATGCCCAAAGTGCGTATTGTTCTAGTTCCTTTGGAAACATGGAAATATAAACACTAATAAATAAGTGATCTATATTATCTCCCACTATGTTCTTATTGACTTTCACCCTTCTTAGACACATCAAACATAATACATATCTTCATAAACTGGGGAAATTAAACATAAAAAGGGGTGATATCAGATTCTCAGTAAGGGTAAACATGGGAGATACAAAATCATAATCATGAGTGTAAGAGTGTGAGAACACTATTGTGAAAATATAATATCATACCCTACATATCAATATTCATAAACAAGAATCATGGAATGATGCTTGGAAGTTCATAAGACATGAATCACAAGGGAAAAAAGAACATAATCCAAGAAATCATAACATAGGAAAAAAACATGGAATAGGGGAGGACACATAATCATATATAATATTATTTCCATAGTTTATAAGGAATACCTTACATGAACATCCTGGTAATATTTATTTACACCTCATACCATCTTGGTAGTCGTGGTTCACTCCCATGTCCATATTAGTAGCATGAGTTCACCCTTCATACCATCATGGTATTCATGGTTCAGTCTCATGGCCATCTTAGTTGTAAATGTTCATTCCCAAGACCATATGAGTATATATAATGAGATATAAATCTTCACCCAATGCATTATAGGGAGATATAGGTCCCACCCATATCATAATTAAATCATGCATACATATTCCACAAGATCATAAATAATCATATCATAACCTTTGAAATGAAATGGTAATGATGAACATGTAATCATATCATAACCTGTGAAAAAATATATTTTTCCTAATCATTTCATCATAAACATAACCCATTAAAAGAAACAAGTTTCAAAATCATATTACCGATTAAAGAGAAATGGGTTTCATCAAAATCATCCAAGAAAAATATAATTCATTGGGAGAAAGAATATGAACGGAAACATTGAATAAAATTCCTAGAAATTCATGAGAAACACTAGTGGATGTTATCTTAGACATGGAATTATTTTGAAATATCTTTCAAAAAAAATCCTTGATTTAAATAACCTTTCTTCATTAAAAAATTAAAAACTTAAAAACATTTGAAAAACTTATTATTTGAAAAGATATTTGAAAAATTAAAATGGAATCATTAAAAACATTAAAAAACATTTTTAAAATTATTTTTTCTTGAAAATGGGATTCAAATATCTTTTTAAAACATTTTTTAAATCATTCTTTACAGCATTTTTTAAAACATAGTTTTTTGAATACAACAAATTTCTGACAGAAGAGAGAGACTTCTATATTTTATTTAAAAACATTTTCATAATTATCTTAAGTGACAAAGACTGTAAAAATGGAACAAATAAATGAATATATCATGAATAAACAGTATATTAGATAATTATTGATATTTATTAATGGATGAATTGTAATATTTCATCAAAGGAATCATAAACATAAACAATCTTGAAAAGTGATGATATTGTTTCAATAAACTCTTTCCACCTAATAAATTTAAACCACACTAACCATGTAATAAAATGGAATTAAAATAAGCTTAAAATAACAATAAAATAATGAAATTCATTATTTAACATTTCAATGTAATTATATACACCTCATGGAAAAATATAGGTTCATAACATGGCATGTGTCTCAATGAAGGAAAATTAAGATAATATTACTTTTCTGATTTGGTAAATTTTGAAACATAAATCCCATGACAGAAACATCATAAAATGGATATATAAATACCCTAAATTTTAATTATAATAATAATATAAAACATCCATCAAAATTATACACACCACAATAAAGGAAAGGGTGGTGACTAAAGAAGGTATCTCACAGAAATGAAAAGTGAGATAAAATTCCCTTACCTTGTGTATTGACTCCCTTCCTACTCATTCAAAACACCATTATAATAAATATAAATTTATTATAAAAATTTTATAGATCCATAATATTATTTCAAATAATTTATATGGTTTTATCATGACCTTATATTACCCTCTTGATAATAATCCTATGTTAATGTTTCACTTCGGGTAACATCCTCTTTGTTCTTCCCATGTGTCTTGAACTATTATATATGTATTCCTTACACTTATATCATGATACCAAAATATAAAAAATGATATAAATATCATGTATATTCATTATATGTGTATTATTATAATCTATATAAAATATAAATATGAAACGGAATACACCGTTGAAGTAAACGAAAGGTTGTATGTATGTATGAATGCTATTTTTGTTCAATTGTCATGTAGAAAGAAAGATAGAAAAGAATTATATGTATATATATATGTATGAAAATATGTGTGCATATAATTATTAAATTATATTTATTATTTAATTTTTAACATATATATTCATCAAACCCATCATTAATACATTCCATGTCATGTATGGACGAATCACATTTCTTTAAGGTAGATGTAGTCCACACTTCGTCAAAAGAAATTATCATATTTACCACAAATAGAATGTAAAAAAGATATGTTTTGACGAAGGAATAATGAATCACAAAGACATAATAAATATAATATATTGAATATATAAATATAGTTTTCATCATCATTTCCACCATGATATGTAGTAAAGGAAAAAATTAGCAATCATCATTTAGTAAGGTGGTAGTTCGTCATACACATAAACATTATGTTCCTTACCCATTAACTAGAATTGTATGTAGGTGTAGGTAGAACCCTTAGAATAAAAAAATACTTGTATATTTAATATACTGTAGTTTTTATACAATCATGGAATAAATATAGTGGTGGGGTTGGACGAAGGAAATTAACTAATGGAGATTGAGAGAAGACGTTACCACTTAATCGGGTAACTCCTTTTGGTTCATGCCAAAAGGCTTCCTTGGTTTACTTTCTTACCAAGTGGGGGAATATAGGAGTATGGGAGGTAATTTTGGAATTGGATTTGATATATCATCGATTAACCTAAGTGTTTTAGAGGTGTGGAGAATAGGGAGATGTGGCCTCCATTTTATAGGGAAGGGAAAGGACACACTTGGCATTTTTGAATATAAGTAAGGTGTACCCATGTTTTTACCTCCAAAATTAATAAAAATCATCCAAACTCAATAATGTAAGTTTAATTCCTGAATAATTTCTATCAAATGGGTTTTTGACAATTTTTTTAGGTCGTTTTGGGTATTAAATTTATGTTTTAGTACTTTATTAACCAAATTTTTCCCTTAACCATTGTAATTAATGTTAATCACTTTCACTACTATTTTTGGTCATAAACAATGTTTACCTCATTAGAAATTATAAAATATTATGATTCCAAATATGGAAATCATTTTTCGATATTAAAATCATATAAGTTTAAGAAATTCATTTAAAATTAATCATGTTGATGGGACGACACTAGAGTTTTTTAAAGTGAAAATGTCTAAATGTTTGCTATGATTTTATACACAATATTGAATTAAAATTGATTTTTAATGACCTGACATGGATTAATTGATAAAAATATGATCTAATTTGACATTTAAACAAAATTATAATATAATTTAACTGTATAAATAAATTATACAAAAAGGAATTTTTGAATAAAAATCTGATATTTTGACTATTCATCAAATAAATGAAGTTTCTCAAAAAAATAACAAAAAATAACCCTTAGCTAATTTTTATTTTATAAATTCAAAAATTAAATTTATTTTATAGAATTAAATTTCAAATTTTTTCTAAAATATATTTTATTATTTTTAATCAAAGTACATTAAATTTGTTCATTATAGAAAATAGAATTTTTTTAAAACATATGAGCACTTTACAAAAAATTATATCTTTAATTATCCATATGTTTTATTTATATATAAAAAATTGAAAAGTAGTTATTTCTATTCATATAACTAAGTTTGTTGGCTAGGTTATGATTATCTCAGTTAAATAATTGTAATAGTTAACATCTCAAAGAAACATCATTGTTGTGGGTAACATACGCTAAATCGGTGTTGCGTGTAACGTACGTTGATTCGTTGTTCCATATACCATAGGCCAAGTTAGTGTTTTGTAATGTATTCCAAGTCAGTTTAATGTGAAATGAATTTTTATCTTTTTTCATTGTAAGACATAAATGAAAATTAGATTCATTCAACAAAAAAGGTACATAAAAACTCACGCTATTGCATTCTACCCCCTAAAATGAATTTAACCCTCAAAATTCATCACTTGGGTAAAAAATGATGATACATATGCTTCATCATGTTTTTATGTTCCCTAGAAGCTTCCTATAATTTGATATATTTCTAAAAAACTTTTACCTGGTGAGTGGTCTTGTTTCGTAAAATTTTCTTTTTATGCTCCCTATTTTCATTAGATTATTCCACATAAGAAGGATCTTGATCTATCATTATGACCTCTGAGTTTATTACGTGTTAAGGTTTAGGTATGTGCATCCTCCATAGAGATACATGGAACACATTATGGACTTGAGAAAGATTTGAAGGATGTTCCTAGCGATAGGATACCATCCCTATAAGATCAACAATCTCAAAGGGACAAGTATACCAAGGTCTTAGTTTCCCTTTCTTTCTAAGTGTCATAACATTTTTCTAGGGTGAGATTCTTAGAAACACCTTTTCACCAAATTCAAATTGTTGATCATGTCGATGATTATAAGCAAAAAATTTCTGCCCACATTTAGTGGCCTTGATATTCTTTTGAATGGTTCTATCCATCTTAGCCATTTATTCAGTGATCTTATGTCCCAATATCTTTCATTATCCAACCTCATATAAGAACATTGTAGCTCTACATTTCTACACATAGAGGGATTCATTAGGTCCATATGAATACTTTATTGAAATCTATTTTTCTATGAAAAATCAACTAGATTATGGTATTCATCCCGACCACATTTCAAATCTAGATAACAAGATCTCAACATATCCTCTGGTGTTTGAATTTTTCTTTCAGACTGATCATATTCCTGAGGATGAAAAGAACTGTTGAAACTCAATTTTTTATCCTGTTCTGGATGAAGGCTTCGCTAGATAATTTAGTTAAACCTATGATCTTGATGTGACACAACTGAATGTGGTACTCCCATAAACCTTACTAGCTCCTTAATGTATATCCTAGAATCTGATCTAGAGAGAAGTCTTATCTGATAGAGATGAAGTGTGAGGACTTATTAAGGAGATCTAATAACACCAATATTTAATTAAACCCTTTAGAGGTTTTAGGTAGTCAATGAAAAAATCCCTAGTGATGTTCTACCATTCCATTATGGTGTGGATAATTAATGCAACATCCCCTATTTTCTTTCATCCTCAACATGATGAAATACCAAGCACAGTGACAAAAAATCTGTGATCTCTCTTCATTCCATACCACCCGAAAAATTATTTCAAGTCCCTATACATCTTCATACTTTTATGATGAATAGAGAATAAATAACTATATTCTTCCTCAAACGGATCCCTCTTCAAAACTGGTGTGGAATGAACACATACACAGTTCCTAAACCTTATCAATCTATCCTTATCAAGGTTAAACTCCGAAATATTTCTAACTTTCTTTTGTATCTCTATATATTCCTTCTTTTCCTCCTTATTCTTCACACGGATAAATGGTTGAACATTCATTTGAGAAAGATAAAATTTCTCCCCTTCCATCAAGATTTCTAGAACCATCCTTTGAAAATTCGGAAATATTAGATCTTTTTATATCCTAATCGTGGATAAGATATCATCGTCCTTCAAACTCAAAGCATTAGAAACCTTATTCTCTTTCCCAGGGAGGTAATGTATTGAGAAGTAATAATATTTTAAAAACTCTAAAACATATTAACAAGCTCATGTTCAACTCCTTCTATGTGAACATATATTTATGACTATTGTGATCGGTATATATATCACACTATTCTCGATAAAGACAATGTCTCCATATCTTCTGTGAACATTTACAACTTCTAACTCCAAATCATGAGTGGTGTAATTTTTCACATGAATCTACTATTTTCATGAGGCATAGGTAATATCAATTTTATTCTATATAAGTACACATACCAATACCTTATTTTATGCATTACTATAGCTTACAAAACCCCTCTCCACTACAAGGTAATGTAGGAACAGGTACACCGACTAACCTTTTATTAAGTTCCATTAAATTTTCCTCACATTTATCTATCCAGATAAACATGACACCCTTTTGAGTTAACCTGCCCATAGGATTTGATGTTCATGGGAAATTCTCCACAAGCCAACGATAATCAAGATAAACCAAGAAATATATGGATCTTAATCACAACGGTTAGTATAGTATATCATTCAATATCCTCTTTCATTGATAGATCTACTTCTATAATATCTCTTGAGATTATGGGACCCAAAAATGAAGCCTTTTGTGATCAAAATTCAAACTTTTTAAATCTTTTAAATAGTTCCTCCTTCCTTATAGTTTTTAGTATAATTATCAAATTATCTTCATTCACATCCTTTATCTTTGAATAGATATGAATATCATTGATAAATACTACCATAAACTGATTGGTGTAATCTATAAAGACACTATTCATTAAATCCATGATGATGGAAGTGTAAATAGTAAGACCAAAAGGCATCACTATTCATAGTGTCCATACCTAGTTCAGAATGATTTTATAACAACCCTGCTTTTTAGTACACACATAGACATGATTTATTACATAAAACTTCACTTAATACAGTATAGAATATTGAGAGGTATAGTGTCTTTGGGGCTTAGTATCATTACATAAAAACTTAAAACATGAAATACAATATCTTTATTGAAAACTTACTTTACATGACCACAACATTCCTTCGTACTTAACAATGCATTGGATAACCTGAGGACACACATAAGAAAGGGGAGCGATATAATGCTTGGTAAGGGGATAAAAATGGAATAACATGAGAAATACAATACATGTTAAAAATAGGTATATAAATGGAGAAAAAGTGACACATGAACATAAAGGCATGATAAAGCATGAAAATCATAACATAGGGATGTGGCAACAACACTTAACATGGTATTAGCATGTGACAAGGCTCATTGCACATGGAGAATGAGTAAACCCTCATTGGACATGAAGCATGCGTAAACCGTGTTGCACTTAAATTATCATGAGTACAAACCTATTACACATTACGAATCATGATACTATACTTTATCCAATGAATTGGAACACAATTATGGAACGCCCTTCATAAACATTTCATTTCATTCATAAGTGTGCCACATGGGTCATAAAACTTGGAATAATTCATCATCATTTGTTCCACAGCAGAGGGATTTTGAATACATAAATGAAGATTTATAATGAATAAGTAAATTTTCATAAAGCTGAATACCCTTTATAGAGAAATTGGTATGGTATTCCTTATATAATGACACTGGCATGGATAATCGTGGTGCAATTTCAACTGCATAATGGCGTGACATAAGAATTAATAAAAATGGTTGATGAGAACGAAAGGGGTTTGTCATCATATATACATGAAATGGAAAATAATGGGGTCATATGGATTCATTTCCCAACATAGGTAATGTATTTAAGATTCATTATACAAAATAATTTCATGAATGTAAATGAGGAGAAAGAAATTTCTTAAGGAACTTCGGCATGGTAACGAGTGTACATGGGAGGAACCAATAAGAGAGAAAATGGTATCTCATCATTGAAACATAAATAGGACAGTATAGGGGATGTGATAAATCATACCCCAACATTTATAATTGAAAATAAAAGGGCATAACAAAATTAAGAAACTTAGATAAAATGATAAAGGAAGGAATCCTTTACTAGGATGTGTGATACCAAAGGCTTGGGAGAGGCTTGAGAGAGGCTTCTTAGGACATTGGGGTGCCTTGTGTGGATTCTAGAGAGGGGAGTAAATAGTTTGGACGAATTACAAAGTATTTGAGTGAAGATGACATGGGATCTAGGGTGGGTTTATATAGGAAAGAAGATGGAATTATTTATTATTTAGGTTTGGGACACCACACATTAAACTAATCAAAACCACAAACAAGCCCATGGTTTATTCCCATGGTTTTTTCCAAATGGGGAGTGGGAAAAAAATATTTTATAAGGAAAATTCCTGAAATTCTTAAAATAATAGGGTTTCTTATGTCGAGGAGTCACACTCCCAAGGAAATCAATTTACAAAGATAAAATCTTTTATAAGTCTTGGAGGGTCCACTAAGGATCTTAAAAATAAATACAACAAAACTAAAATCACAATATTTTAATGGTAAAACATATATTGGCCGAATATAATGTTTATTGTATTTTATTACATCACTATTGGGTCATTATGATGTCATAAAACACATTGTATATTTAAACGATATTTAATTTTTACCCAAAAATTTGACAGGCTCCGAAAATTATGAAAAATTCACTATTGGATTATTTTGGCATCCTAATTCTAGAAATAATATTAATTTTATCCATATAATTCAGCATTGCATAACTCTTCTGAAGACTTTCGGCTGCCTTCATATGATGCTGAATGGTTTTCACCTTCTCCACCATTTCTCCAATGATTTTAGGTCCTAGAATCTTACACTCACTGACTACATCCCAATATTCTGGTTCTCTCTAACTTTTCCCAAAGGGATTCATATGGTTCCACTCAGATGCTTGAGTGGAAATTATTATTGTAGAAGAATTCAACTAGTGTAAGATGTTGGTACCATCCTCCTTTTATGTCCATAGAACCTGGTCTTAAAATATCTTCTAGTGTCTAAATAGTTCACTCAGATTAGCCATCAGTTTGAGGATTATAGGTCGTACAGATGTTTAGTTCAGTACTTAGAGCATTTTGTAGACTTTTTCAGAACATCGAGGTGAATCTAGGATCATGATCAGATACAATAGATAGTTTTAATCTATGTAGCATTACCACTTCTTGGATGTAAATCTGTGCAAGTTGATCTAATGATAAGTCCTCTTGAATTTCGATAAAGTGAGTTGTCTTCGTAAGATAATCCAAAATGAACCATATAGAATTTTTTCCTCTATATGTTCTTGGAAGTCTAGTGAAAAATTCCATGGTAATGTTTTCCCACTTCCATGTTGGTTTGGATAGTGGTTACCTCATCCCCTTAGACTTTTTCCTCTCATCCTTCACTTGCAGACTTATTGGGCACTTTGATGTATATTCCTCAATCTCCCATTTCATATTGTCCATCCAAAAGTTTTTTTGGAGATCTCGAAACATCATTGTTCTCCTTGGATGAATAGAGAAGGTTGAGTTATTTGTATCATTCAAAATAAATTTATTTATCTATGGATCGGATGGTACACACAATGGTGACCCAAATCTCACAATTCCATCCTTGTCAACCATGAACACTGAGGATTTCTCATTTCTGAGAGCTTCCACCCTTTTTAGAATTTCCACATCCTCTCTTTGAGCATCCTTTATTTTATCCATGAGTGATGGTTGAGAAATCATTTGAGAAAGGATTAATGATGTTCCTCCATAAATGATTCCCATATCCATCGTCTAGAAATCTAAGAAGATTGGATCCTTTTCAGTTCTCATCATTGATAATGATACATGATCCTTTCTACATAGAGCATTTGCCACCTTGTTCGCCTTACTAGGATGGTATTGGATTGAATATTCAAAGAAATTGATTAGATCTTACCATCTTCATTGGTTCATGTTCAACTCCTTCTTTATGAATATATACATGAGGCTTTTATGGTTCGTATATATTTCAGACTTCTCCCCAAAGTGGTAATGCCGCCAAATTTTTAAAGAGAAGATCAATTCTACCAACTTCAGATCAATCATGGGACTTCCTTAAGTCTTAGGCATTGACTTCTCCCTTTTTCATCAAATTTCATAAAAGGGGGCCTTATAATACTTTCAAGAAGAACATTCCAAAAAAACATCTACATGTTATATAGCACTTATAGAAGTTGTTTCCATAATAATTTAAATTCATTTCTTCTGGGGAATCAATGATCTTAGAAAACATAAAAGATATACTAATTGGAAATGAATTGAAATACATTATGAAATACACTACTTTTAAGTAGTGGTAACATGTAATTAATTCATCATTATCCATCTTAGCATAGAACTTTTCATGCTCCCTTGATCAAGGAGATTATTGATGCTCATTGTGCTACTCAGTACTTACAATAGAGAATCATCTTGGATAATGCCATACTTCTCCACATTTATGAAATAGAACCATGTAAGATTCCTTAGATGGAGCTTTGTTTCCATCCATCACATTATCCATTATTTAAAGGAAATGGGTTACTTTTTTCCCTTCCTTTACAAACATAAAACATCTTCTAGATCCTTTGGTACATTTCCCTTGGTTCCTCTTTCCACATTTGTTGCATGATAGAAATTTGATCTTATTTCCCTTATAACCTTTATTAGATGGACTTTCATGAGATTCCATCTTCCTCTTCCATGATATCCTTGGTAATTTGAAATGGTACCAAATGTTAATCGTAATTTTTGATAGATGGTTTGGAAAAATCATGATATGTCCTACTTGAGCTCCCATTTGATTGGGAATATCACTGGGACATTCATCATGTTTCTCTTTGCACTAGTTGTTAGGCATATTCTTCATATTACTGGCCATTGGCTGGAATAAAATGAAAGATACAGGTAACACATAAAGTGTAATACATAGACAAAAATGGATAACTAATAAAAAACTTTTATTTCCATAACTTATGAATCTATAGTATTAAATCTGTGTTATCAATGATTTACATTCTAACATATATTCTTAGGGGAATTTTTTAATTCCCATAATAATGGTTCACACTAAGATTGTGAATTTACCAAATTATATCCCACGGGAGTGTCATAACCAAGAGTGCATCAAGGCACGTTGTCATGTACCAGGATACCCCGGGTCAAGCCCAAAACTCCTCGTTGGAGTATTCACTCCAAGGTACATCTGTTACAGAGCTGGCTCTACCATACTCATATCCAGATAGGGATGTATTTTCTTGATAATCTGCTTACTCAATACTCACCAAAATTTAGGAATTTCCTTATTATACTTAGTCTTTTCAATAGGGATTCACTATGTTTTTCTAATCCTAATCCCAAAAATAACTAAACCTATCCTCTGATACCAACTATAACAACTTTGATTTTATTTCACACATAAACATAAGTTATTAAATGAAATTTCACTTAATACAACATAGAATATCGAGAGGTCTAGTGTCTTTTGGGCTTAGTATCATTAAAAAAAACA
Source organism: Viscum album (assembly GCA_963277665.1). Taxonomy (NCBI): domain Eukaryota; kingdom Viridiplantae; phylum Streptophyta; class Magnoliopsida; order Santalales; family Viscaceae; genus Viscum; species Viscum album. The sequence continues at coordinate 2,140,076,812 of OY728122.1, read as the reverse complement.
TAAACCATAAAATAAAACATCTTTATTGAAAACTTCCTTTACATGACCACAACATTCCTTCGTTCTTAACAGTAAATGGGATAACCTGTGAAAATACATAAGAAAGGGGTGAGCTATAAATCCCAGTAAGGGAATAAACATGGAATAACATGAGGAATAAAATTCATGTTAGACAATAGGTATATCAATAGAGAAAAAGAGAAACATGAACAAAAAGTCATGATAAAGCACGATAATCATAACATGGAGATGTGGTAACAACACTTAACATGGTATTAGCATGAGCCAAGGCTCATTACACATGGAGCATGAGTAAACCCTCATTTCACGTGAAGCATGAGTAAACCCTGATTGCAATTAAATTAGAATAATTAAACACCCATTTCACATTATGTATCCAGATACTATACTTTATCCAATGCATTGGAGCACTATTTGGGAACACCCTTCATGAACATTTCATTTCATGCTTCATTGTGCCACATGGATCATACAATAAGGAATCATTCATCATCATTTATTCCACGATAAAGGGATGTGGAATACATATATGAAGATTTATAATCAATAATTAAATGTTCACAAAGGTGAATAACCTTGATAGAGAAATTGGCATGGTATTCACTACACAATGACATTGGCTTGGAAAATCGTGGTGCAATTTCGGCAGCGTAACGACATGACATAAGAATTCATAAAAATGGTTGATGAGAGAGAAAGGGGTGTCTCATCATATATACATTAAATCGAAAGTAAGGGGGTTATATGGATACATGTCCAAACTATAGAGACCCACAACTTGACCTACATGGAAATTACATTACTTTTTCAGAATACTTGATACACAACAAAAATAGACACCCAACGACCATATTTGTTTAGTGTCTTTGGAAACTCAGAACATAATCTTCTAATCATGGTGAAAGATCTTCCACATATCTCATAAAGATCTTCCCCTTTGGTTTTCTTACCTAAAACATTATTTATATCCTGGGGAAAAGAAAACATAAAAATCGTGAGCTCAAATGCTCAGTAAGCGTAAACATGGATAAAATAAAACAAATCATATACATTTGAACATAGAAACATGGACATAATGTTTAAACATCAAAATCATGAGTTGTGAAATAAATATTGGTAGTATGTAAGGCATAGATCACAAAGGAACATTAATAATGATAAAATAGCATGGGAATAAAACATTTAATTGTGTCAACCATTAACCACATAATATGACTTCCATAGTAGCCAAGGCGTTGTTTCCAAGACCATCATAGTGGAAAAAGTCCATTACTAAACTGGGTTTACTTTCCATTCCAGCCATGTATTGCTGAAATAGAATTACTTTTCGTTCTAGACATGTCTATCTCATGAGATATAAATCATTACCCAATGAATTGGATGGAGATATAGGGCCCACCCATCTCATAATGAAACCATTCTTATGTGTTCCACAAAATCATAAATCATACATCATAGCATAACCCATGTAATAGAATGGGTTTCATAGACATCATGCCATCATAACATAATCCATATAAGATAAAAGAACTTCATAATAATTATTCCATCGTAACATAATCAAATTAATTTAATAATAGGGATAGAAACATAATCCTAAATCATCTTAGATGGAAAATAATTTTGATAAAACTCTTGAAATGAATTCTTTCAAAATAATTTTCTTTTCTCAAAATGCCATGCAATTTTAATAGAAAAGGATTTTGTTTAAAATAATCATGAAATATTTTAGAGTAAGATTCATTAAAATAAGGTGTTATGAACCCATAATAATTGGTTCATGTGTACAAGTTAAAAAAACATTCTTCTCGTACTTTTGCCGGAAAAGTCAAAAAGTACCATGTATGGTATATAAAAGAAAGATTAGTTCCATACCACATAGTAAAATTCAAAAGGAGGTAGAAATGACTTTAAATATAGAAGGAATAATATAAAAAAATTTAAGAAAACTTTTTTTATAAAAAATTGACAAGGATGATAAATATAACCCCAGTATATACTTACAAATAAACAATCTCAGATAAGAATGAGATTGGAATAATTATCCCTTAACTTTTATGATCGGTGAAATCATACGTGACATAAAATAAAGAAAATTACATGAATATGTAAATATTATATCCTTCATAATAAAAATCATAAAACATTCATGGGAATCATAAACACCATACAAAAGAAATAGATGGTGATTAAGGCATATGTCTCATAGAAATAAAAGTGAGACGAAATAATCCCTTACCTTATGTCCAATTTTTTCTGTATGTGTTCGAGGCTTCTGTATAGGGGTTTTAAACATATTATTAACTTGTAATAGAAACATAATAATATTAATTATATCATATATGATTCACTTATGACTTTATATTACCCGTTCATTTGTTAATTCCATGTTAAAGTAGTGTTTTGGGAAAAATCGTTTTAGTTGTCGTACATATTTTGACTTGTAATTATTCATATGATTTCTTAGATCATGATTAATTACTTCCAGAATGTAAAAAATATTTATATAAAATATATTCATAATATTATATATATATATAATAGATCGATAAATGGAATGAAATATACAGTTCATGGAGACAGTAGGTCGTACGTACGCATGAACGTTGTTTTCGTTTCCTTATTAAATTGAATGGAAGTAATAAAATAACATATAAATAAATATAGTGTCATTATTATTTCATATATTTCATGATTATTTATTATATATACTTTATTGTAATTCTTGAATGGTTAACATGGAGAATGAATCTCATCACGTCATGGAGACGGTAATCCGTATGTACGCACGAGCGATCATATCGTTCTTATAATTATTGAATGGAATTAGAGTGGATGATATAATATCTCAGAATCAGTATGATGTTATAATAATAATATATTTTTTGTATTCCTGCAATTATATCCATCCAAGTATGGTGGTGGTGGATAAATAGATTACACCATGACGTGGAGACAGCAAGTCGTAAGTACGCACGCACGGTGATTTCGTTTTTCATAGGATGGATATAGGGTTGTTTCATATTTATAATAACATATCAGTATATTTTTGATACTGATGTTATTAATTTTTAATTAAACAACTAAATAAGAGGAAGTAGAATAAAAAAAACTTGAAAGAATCGGTACAAGATATTACCTCCTCCTCGAAGTGCCTCCTTTAAACTTCCTCTTAGGGCACTAGAGTTGGTCTTTTGATGAGACCAAAAACTCTATAATGTAACTAGAGAGGTTGAGAAGAGGAATTGGAAGGGTTTTTATGAGGCTCAAAATGGACTGAATAGGAGAGGGAAGGAGGTTCCTTTATATAGGAGAGGAGAGGGCCACTTTTGGAATCCTAAAAAATATTAATTAATAAAAAAAATACAACACCACTTAAAAACCTCCCAAAATGACTCAATTCGAATATAATATGACATAGGGTTGTAATCCCATCATCCAATAAAATTTAGACATGTTTTATGTTTATTTTAAACCTTATCATTTTGATTTATCCTTATTTAATCTATTAAATTTTATTTGTGGTAGTAATATTCTAAATTTTAAATGGTTATAAATACTTACTTATTTATTGTTAATTATACATAATTATATACTTTATGACATTAGAGACTATATAAATTTAAATTTGAAATTTTTTAAATATTTTTGTGATTTTTAAATAATTTAATAATATTTTATTTTTATAAAATATCAATAGTGTCAATTTTGAAACTATTCATTTATTTGAATTTTAATAAAATCCACACCGATGATATGTTCAAAAAAAATATTTAATAGATTCATAAAATGTCTTATTTATTTATATAATTAGTGGAGAACATTAATTAGTTCATTTAATTTTATTTTAATATTTTTAAAACCATTTATTATATATTTCTCTTACTAAAATAATTACGACAACATTTTCGTATAATTATATAATATACTAATTTGTTGCATAAAAATTAAAAATAAAATACTGTGATGAAGTTAAATATATTATATTTCATAATAACACTTTTATTATAATTGATCTTCTAAAACCACCAACTTTTAAAATGATATATTAATTAAATTATGAAGGTGACAACTCTGACATCATTTGAAATAAAATAATATAAATGTCATAATCTGCTTTATAAGGCTCTAAATGGAACACAATTATAACCATGGATACTTAGGGTATATATATACTCTATAATAAGTTTTGGTCAAGTTTATGGTCCTTTTTAGGGGTATTATTATTTTAATAAAAACTATATTATTTATTTTTCACTAAATAAATAATTTCTGCATCATTAATGTATAAGCTATTAAAGTAATTATATATTTCTTAAAAACACAAATAAATTACCATGATGAAGAAAAACATTTTATCCTTAAAATTATAATTTATAATCAGATTTATATTTTGTATAACCTTATATTAAAAATAATTTAATTAATAAAGTTTGAGTGAGACATATTTCACATTTCTTTAAATAAAATAAATTAATGGTCTTAGTCACATCCAAGTGGGTTTAAAAAGATATCATTTCAACCCAATTATATTTTAGGAAGAAATATAATCATCCAATAATATTAATACAAGTTTTAGGGTAATTTTATAATATTATTTTTACCCTTAATTACCTGATATAACTTTAACTATTGTAAATAAAATTTATTGTAGTTACTATTCATAACGTCTTAAAATAAAAAGTAGCCTAATAACTTAATATGGACCTACTAATTCCAAATATGGAATCCATTTTTATATATTCAAAACACATAAGTTTCATTATTTAAATTAAAATTAAACCCACTGTTGAGAAAATTGGTTTTAAAAGTTAAAACATTGCAAAAGATTGAAATGTTTTTACCTATAAATTCAATATAAAATTAATGATAATGACATACATTATATTAACTGGTAAAAATATATTCTATTTATTCATTAAAACCATAGAATATTATAACTTAACCATATAAATATATCAATGCAAAGAGTTGTTTTTAATCAAAATTTAGCGTATTTTTACTATCCATCAAAATATGAAGGTTATCAGAATAATATCAAAAATTTATCTAACGTAAATTTTTATAACCTGATTCAAAATAAGAAGTTCAATTTTACAAATTTAACATATAAACTTGTAAAAAATTAGATTTAAAATGGGTGCGCCCTCAAAAGGCGATAAAACTACATTTTTTTGAACAATACTTCTTTTATCCAAAAAAATAATTGTGTTCTCATACCATGTTCTAGAAAATATGTAAGATGAATTATAATGTTATAAAATTAAAAATGATTTTAATACTATTAATAATGGCTAGTTCATTATAATATTATAATATATCATTTTTTAGTGAATCTCGGTATTGCGTACCACAGAAGCTATCGAGGAAGGTCGATCTTGCGTGTAACCCAAGCCAAGTATATTGTTTGCGTATACTACAAGATAATACAATGTTGTGTAAAGTGAAATCTAATCTTGGTGTATCATCAATTAAAATTAATATTTCTCATAAAAGTTGGGGTGTTATAAAAACATTGGTAATGAATTTTAGATTCACATTACAAAATAATTGCTTGAATGTAAATGAGGTGAGGTAAATTCCTTATAGATCTTCGGCATGGTAACAGGTGTACATGGGAGGCACCAATGAGATATAAAGGGGTCTATAATCATCATAAAATAAATAGTATAGTATAGGGGAGGTTCAAAAACATACCCCAACATTTATAATTGAAAATAAAAGGGCATAACAATATTAAAAACTAGGATGAAATGAGAAAGGAAGGAATCATTTACTTGGTTGTGTGATCCCAAAGGCTTGGGAGAGGCTGGAGAAAGGATTATTGGGAGCTTGGGGTGAATTGGGAGTATTCTAGAGAGAGTATGGAAGAGTTTGGATGAACTCAAAAGGCTTTGAGTGTAGAGGAAGTGGGATCTTGGGTGAGTTTATATAGGAAAGGAGAGGGAAATCCTTATTATTTAGGTTTGGGAAACCACCTATTAAACTAATCAAAACCACAAACCAGCCCACAGTTCTTTCCTGTTGTTTTATCCAAGGGGGATTTGAAAAAAAAAATTATAATTACAATGGATGAACTTCTTAAAATAATATGGTTACATATGTGGAGGTGAGTCACACTCTCAAGAAAATCAATTAAAAAGGCTAAAAAATTTTATAAGTCCTGGATGGCTCACTAATGCTTCGTAAAATAAATCAAACAATTCTAAAATAACATTATTTTTATTTAAAAACATATATTCGTTAAACATAATGTTTATAGTATTTTATTACTTCACTATTGGGCCATTATGATGTCATAAAACACATTATATATTTAAACGGTATTTAATTTTTACCCAAAAATTCGATTGTCTCGGAAAATTTTGAAAAATTCACCGTTTGATAATTTTGACGTCTTGATTCCAAAAATAACATTAATTTTATCCAAATAATTTTATAAATATGTGTATTTTACCGTTTTAAAATAAAAACCAATATTTATCGAAAGTTCATGGGTTTTGACAAAAACAACTTTCAAAACTTTATCAAAATTAAAATTGTATTCATAAAGATTATACGTTCATTTATAATAAATAAAAACTAATTTAATAAAAATATTATTTTATTAAAATATTATTTAATTCAAAAATCCATTAATTTATTTAAATAGATTCCTTAGTTGAATATTAACTAAAAATACTATGTGTGCTTTAAAAACAATTTACAAAGTATTAAAATAAAATGAATGTATATTATTTATAAAAATATAGTGTGTATAATCATAGTACTAGGGACTCATTACATAACCCCTAATAACACCGGCATAAATCCGAAGGGTATGGTGTGTGATGGTGACAGACTCTTGGGGTGGCTCGGATGACATCGCACGGGTGGTAATCTCTATCAGCTTCCACATCTCCCATAGGCGGTTCCGCTTGAGATTAACATATTCAAACTCAGTTTGGGCTTGGTCAAGAGTAAACCCAAATGACTCCACCTCCTTTCCAAGCACAGATAAATGGGCTTCATATGGGGAAAGTCTACTATATGAGGCCATCACTTCCTTTGTCTGAGTAAATTGGATTTATTAAAGCCCTATATTTATACAAATCATGTGATCACTATTCAAAGAATGTATTAGCAATGGTAACAATCCTTAACGGTATTTTGAAATCCAAAAAAATAAAACCAAGGAGTTCCATATTTTTTATAACTATTTTTCATAATAATACATTTAATTAGATGAAGAGAAATTTTCATTGATAAAAGTATGGGTCGTTACAGTTTTCTTGGGTATATCCTCTTTTTAACCCTCATTTTATGATATCTAGAATGAAGTTAAATCTTATAAAATTATTGAGCTTTATGCAGTTGATAAAAAATGTCATCAATACGGGGAAGAGGATACTTGTTATCAATTCTGATCATGTTCGACTATTAATAAGCAATACTGGGTTTCATTTACCCATCTTCCTTTTTCACAAAAAGAGTGGGAGCACCCCAAGGTGACACAATTGGATGAATGAATTCCTTATCATGTTTTTCTTGTAGTTTCTTCTACAATACATATAACTCAATCAGATCCATTATATAAGGCATCTTTGAAATTTTTTTGGAACTATGTTTGAGTTCAATTGAGAAATCAACTTCACATTTTTGTGGAAATCTATGAAACCCTTCCATAAAGACATCCATAAAATCCTGAAGAATAGGCATATCATCTATGTCAATTTTCTACCCAACCATTTGAGATAAAAACCCCTTTTTAAAGGGAATTAAGACCCATACACTAGATGTAATCTCCACATGAAGTTTATAATTCTCATCAAATTGATGGATGATCATAGGAGGGTTTGAAATATCAAATTTTAATTACCTTACTTGATAATTGATGTGGGATTTATTCCTATAAATCCAATACATTCCTATGATGACATAAAATTCAACCAAAGTAATAATGAAAATATTTGATGGAAGTGAATTCCCAGAAACGTCAACCGAAGAGGAATCATAGACTTAATATGAAATCATTGTACCATTTGGTGTTTTCACTACTAATTCTATATCTAATTGTTTTGGTGTAATCTTGACACCCTTAGAAAATTATTTTGATATGAAAGAGTGGATATATCTAGAGTTAAAAGTTACATTATTAGTTTGAGAGTGGATATTAAATGTACCTTTGATCATGTCGTTATCACACCCTTCATCATAAATAGAAATTACATGATATTTCCCCTTGTCCCTTGGCTTAAGAGGTTGTTGACGTCAATCATCATCACCAACCCTTGAGTTAGGGTAGTGGATAGAATATTTCACGTTCTCCTTACACTTGTAGCACTGAATCATGGTAGGTTCATACTGTGCTGATTTTTTTCCATTTTCAATGTTAGCTAACTTCCTCCCATCACTTTAGAAATAAAGTGCATGATGTCCTTCCCTTCCACACTTAAAACATTTATTATAACCCTTAAGGGAATTTCCTCCATGCTTCTTCCAAAACTTAGATCATAAAGGAATGATCATCTTCTCTTCTTCTTGGTTTTTAGATTTTTCTTTATACTTCATATTCCTATTCTTTTCAAAACCATGATATTGATACATGACTCCAACCTTTATTTCAAACTTACAATCTCTTCATAGCTACTAAAATATCTTAAAGACAGTGCCCTTCTGAGGCATGGATTTAAGCCACTGAAGAACCTATCAACATTACGTTTGGACTAGATGATTATTCCTAAATCATACCTTGAATATCTCATGAAGTTATCCTCATAGGTACTAATAGACTCATAATCCCTTTTCTTTAAATCAAGTAACTCTTTCTCCATCTTGGTATGAAGATTCTTAACAAAGTACATATTTCAAAATAAGTTCTTGAACACGTCCCAATCCATGGATACAATCTCATCTTCTTTCCTCATATTATTGATTAGATTCCACCACTGGTCTACATTTCCTTCAACCCAATAGATATCCATAACTAATTTCTCATGATCCGAACACTGGAGAACAGATAATATATTTCTAGTAGTATTGATCCATTGTTTAGAAACAAGTGGATCAGAAGACACTATAAATGAAGGTGGACGTTGCTTCATGAAAGACTCAAAATAATGTTCTTCCCTCCTTTTCTCATTTTTAAGTATAATATGATTCAAATATTGGGAAAGTGGTTTGAGCATAGTAGCTATATTTTTCATTCCATTTCCCATAGAATTTGGATTCTCCAGAGGAAAATCGTCAGATTTTACATTGCAATCACCATTAGCGCAGTTCCTTCAGGTTTCATCCATTGGTTAAAACCCAAATCATAGAATAATAAACAATTATCATAATGCGGAACCACCTAATCATGAAAATTCACTTTTATGATGTCTAAGTTAAGAACCCCTCATTAATTTATGACACCCTAAGTTTATCCCTGGTTATTCATTGAAAAAATCTATTTAAATCCTTCATTATGGTTCACCAAGAGTTTTTGAATTCCCAAATAATATCCACCAATAGTTTCAAACTAGGTGTGCAGTAAGTCCCATTGTCATGTACCAGATTACCCCGAGTCAGACTCCAAATATCTTGTTAGAGTTGTTACCCCGAGGTAAATCTATGCCAGAGACACATTCACTTGTAGTATCCAGAGAGGGATGTATTTATAATAAACCACTCAATCTATCCTTTACCAAAATTCCATGACATTTTCCTATACTTCTATTTATCCTTAAACTATCCTTAGACATGTTATTAGGGTTCTCACTAATGTTTTCTCATCCTAGCTTCCAAAGGTGAACAAAACCATCACTTTGATACCAACTATAATAACCCAGTCATTAAATACATTAACATTACATAAATTTTGTGTAATACATAAAAAATTATAAAAATAGATGTTGAAACACTGTAATAGTCTAGTTCCTTTATAAATATTGAAACATAAACACTAATACATAAGTAAGCTATATTATCTCTCACTAGGATCTTCTTGACGAGATACCTTCTTAGACACATCAAATATAATACATATCTTCATAACCAGATGAAAGGAAACATAAAAAGGACATAGCATATATTCTTAGTAAGGGTAAACAAGATACATATATAAGTATAATCATCGGTATAATGGTATGATAATATGATCATGAAAACAAAAGATCATACTCTAGATATCAAAGTTCATAAACAAGAATCATGGCATAAAGCTTGGCAGTTCATAGGATACGAATCATAAGGAAATAAAGAATGTATGCCGTGAAATCATAACATAGTAATAAAACATAGAATTGTGGAATATACATAAGAATATATAATATGGTTTCCAGAGTATCTAATACATCATTGTTAATACCATCTTAATAGTATGGGTTCACTCCCCATGCCATCTTGGTAGTCAATGTTCAATCCCATTTCCATCTTAGTAGCATAATTTCACTCCTTATATCATCTTGATAGTCATGGTTCACTCCCATGGCCATATTAGTACCATGCATTCATTCGCAAGACAATATCAGTCTATATCATGATATATAAATCTTTACCCAATTCATTCAAGGGAGATATAGGTCCCACCCATATAATAATGAAATCATACATTGAAGTTCCATAATATCATAAATGATCATATTATAACCCATGAAATGAAATGGGTATTATAAAAATGTAATAAAATCATAACAAATGGAAAAAAAATATAAGTTTCATAATAATTTCACCATAAACAGAACCCATGAAAAGAAGCATGTTTTAAAATCATATAACCCATGAATAAAAAATGGGTTTCATCAAAATCATGACATAAAAATATAATAAATTAATAGAAAGAATATTAATTAAAAAATTTAATAATTCCCCTAAAAGGAATGAGAAACACCAATGGATGTTATCTTAGATCGGAAATAATTTTGGAAGATCTTTTAAAAAACATTTCTTGAAGAAAATATCCTTTTTGCATTGAAATTTTTTTTTAAACATAAAACCTTCTGAAACCCTTTTTATTTTATAATAGATTTTAACACATATAAAAGAATAATTTAAAACTATAAAACGTTTTTAAAATAATTTTTCATTTCAATGGGACCTAAATGTTTTTTGAAAACATTTTTGGAAACATTGTTTTTTGAATACAATAGATTTATGACCAAAGAGAGAGGCGTTGAGATTTTACTTAAAAACATTTTCATAATTATCTTATGTTCAAAGAGTGTAAAAATGGAACAAATACATGAATATATCATTAATATCAAGATTACAAGAAAATTTATGATAGTTCTTAAGATATGGATCGTAATATTTTATCAAAGGAATCATAAACATAAATATTCTCCAAAAGTGATGAGTTTGTGTCAGTAAAATCTTACCAATTGGTATATTTGAACTATAATACCTGTGTAATAAAATGGAATTGAATTAATATTAAAATATCATTATAATAATGAGATTCGTGATATAAAATTTCAAAGGTCGTATATACACATCATGGAAAAATATAGGAGCATGTCATGGAATGTGTCTCAAATACGGCCAAAAGAGACAATATTACTTTAGCGATTTGGTAAATTTTGAAACATAAATATCAGGAAAGAAATATAAAAAAATTGGAATGAAAATACCTATAGTTGTAATTACAATAATCAAATAATAAATCCATGGTAATTTTACACACCACACAAAAGTAATAGGTGTTAAATAAAGCATGTATCTCATGGAAATAAAAAGTGAGATGAAATTTGCATACTTTGTGTCTTGACTCTCATTGTACACATTCAAAATACATATATCACAAGTAAAATTTATTATAAATATTTTAAATAATAAAATTATTATATATAATAATATATAAAGTTTTTTTTCATGACTTTTTATTACCCTCTTGTTAAAAATCCTAAGTTAAGGTTTCACTTCGGGTATAATTCGCTAGCTTCTTTGCATATGTCTTAATCCGTTATATCTTTAATCCATCAACTTATATCGTGATTCAAAAATTTAAACCATAATATAAATATAATTTATATTAAATATATGTTTATTATAATGATCTATATAATATTGAATTAGGAAATGGAATACACAATTCATGGAGACGATAGGGCATATGGACGCATGAATTCTATTTCCGTTAAATTGTCGGGTTGAAAGAAAGATTGTAAAAAAATATGTATATATATATATATATTTGGGTGTGTGTGTGTGTGTGTATTATTATATTATCTTTATTATATCATGTATATTGACTAAACCCATCCTTTATACATTCTATATAGTGTATGAACATTTCACATCTCTTTGAGGGTGTAGTAGTCCACACTCCCTCAAATGAAATTATCATATTTACACCAAATGGAATTTAAAAATATATTTGTTGTAAAATTAATACATAAGATTAAAGATGTAATTAATATAATATATGAAAATTTTAAATAAAATTTCCATCATAATTTCCACTATGATAGGTGGTAAAATAAAAAATGAACAAGCATCATTTAGAGAGGTGGTAGTTTGTTGTACTCATAAACAGTACATTCGTGACCCATTAGATGGAAGTGTGTATAAGTTTAGGCTAAACCCTTAGTATAAAAAATCCTATTATATTGAATATACTGTTTTTTTTATACAATAATGTCATAAATATAGTCTAGGGGTGGGGAATGATAATTAAATAAAGGAGATTGAGATAAGACGTTACCTCTTTATTGGGTTACTCCATTTCGTTTGTGCCAAAAGACTTCCTTGAAATACATTATGCCCAAGGGGATGAATCTAGGAAGAAGGTAGGGATGTTGTTAATTTTATTCAGTATATATTTTCTAAACCAAGTATTTTTTATGGGTGTGAAGAAGAGGGAGAGATGGTGGCCAATTATAGGGAAGTGAAAGGACACACTTCGCATTTTTTAAAAACAAGTTAGGTGTACCCACATTTTTACCAAAAAAAAGTCACACCAAACCAAAAAAACTCAATAATTTAAGGTTAATGGATGAATAACTTACATTAATTGGGTTTTTAAAAAAAAATTAGGTATTTTCGGTATTAAATTTAATGTCTAATACTTTATTAACATAATTTTTCTCTTAACCGCCATAATTAATTTTAATCATGTTCACTAATATTTTTAGTAAAAAAACATTTTACCTTAATAGACATTATAAATTATTCTTATTATAAATATTTAATCCATTTTTCAAATTTTAAATCACATAAGTGGAATAAATTAATATAAAATTAATCGCGCTAAGGGGTCGACACTGCAGGTTTTGAAAGTAAAAACGTCCAAATTTTGCTATGTTTTTTGTACCCAATTTCATTTTTAAATTGATTTTAATGACCTAAATTGGATTAATTGATAAAAATATAATATAATTAAAATTTTAAACCAAATTAAAATATAATTTAACATTATAAATAAATTTTACAAAAAGGTAGTTTTGAATTAAAATTTGGTATTTTCACTATTCATCCAAAAATAAAGATTCTAAGAAAAATTCAAATAATTCACCCTAATATAATACAGTAATTATAAATTCAAAAATGAAGTTTATTTTTTCAAATTATAATTTTAATTGTGTCTAAAATTAATTTTATTATTTTTCACAGAAGGACATTGAAAACAGTTCATTTGAGAAAATAGTATTTTTAAACATATAAGGACTTTACCAAAAAGTCTATCTTTCATTTTCAATATATTTTATTTATATATAACAATACAAAAAATATTTTAAAAGTAGTTATTACTATTCATATAACTAATTTTAACCTCTAGGTTATAATTATCTCATTTAAATAATTATAACAGTAAAATGATGTTTTGTAGAAACATCAGTGTTGCATGTAACATACACCAAGTCGGTGTTGTGTGTGACGTATGCTGATTCAATGTTCCATTTATATTACCCTAACATGGTTCCTATAGCATATGAAAAATCATTATCATGTGAAAATATTTTTTGAATTACTTCATTGTAAGATAAAATGAAAATTTAATTTATTCATGAAAAAAAGGTACATAAAAACTCAGGGTGTTACACATCAAGCGGTGTTAATGAGATTAGTCAAATAGTACACCTTATATGTGTAAATAATTTAATGGATCCATGGGGTATGAATAATATGAATTCCACATTACTTCATCACTTGGTTGAGATAAACTTAACAAGTAAACATGTTCCTTTGACTAGTGAGAAGCGAGTTCTAGGGTCTTCTTATGATCTCCACTAGAACTGACCTATTTCAACACCCCTTTTCCAATATTACACCCTAAATGGTGGTGCCAATTTTCATTTATGATTGCATGTTAATTCTAAAGAATACCCTTTAAAGAGTTTAATCTTAATTCCCTCCTACCACATATGGTTGGTCATGTAGGTTGGCTCATGTGTGGGGATCCATTCAACCAAAAGTGTAGCTGAGCTGAATTATTGATAGCATGGGGTTGGCCATATTTTCTATGTAAATCCACATAAAAGTACATATAATAATTATAATTATGGAATTTATAATAATTATCCTTTATTTACTTTTAAAAATAAATCCTCCCTTCTTTAAATCTATTTTATGCTAAAAAATAAATATCTATTACATGGCCTTCAAAATTAAATCTTCATATATAAATTTAAATTTTATCACCGTTTAAATATCATTCTCTACAATTCAAAAATTATTCATAAAAATATATTTTTCATGGTCTCTAAATTCCATTGAACTTATTTTAATTCTTATTCTTCTAAAATACTCAAATAACACTTCAAAACTATTTATAAAATAAGAGGGATATTTCATAGACTTCTTTATATAATTAAGAAATTCATTCACTTATTGAAATTTTTTTACTTATCTAAAAATCAACATAGAATGTATTAAACATTAATATCAGATTAATAATCATCATAAATGATATGGTGGATTTATCGATCATGACATGTAATATAATTTTATAAATCCATAACAATTCTACAAGAATTATTATTGCATCTCAAAGTCACTATAAACATATTGACTCATTGAAAAAAAAAATACTTACTTGGGATCAACAATATTCATGTATTTCCTATAACATGTGTATATATATACATAAATCCTTCTAAAAGTTTCCAGCGACCTTCAATATCATTCTTGAGAGACTTTATTTTCTCTCAAAAAATTATTCTCCCTTGATAACTAGTTGGATAATAAATAAATAAAAATATTACCTTCAAATAAAATTGTCATGACCCCCTCCCCAAAAAGTGTACCCCTCCTGGGCCGGCAATACGAGAAGGGAGATAATGACCCCCGAGGCCCGCCTCCAGTAGGCCCTGGGTTGGCGACTAGCACCGAGGGTATAATAAACATACAAATGGGAGGCATTACCCTCTAAGAGAACACATGCAGAAGAGAGAGATAGAATAGACTCCAATCAACTCCAACTCAGAACTGAAATATAAAAGAAACCCAAGTACATATATGAAATGTCATGAAAAAGTACTACAACTGAAAGTGAAAACTAAAAGTACCCAAAAGAAAGTAAAACGGCAGCGACCACAAGCCCGAATAGCTCCTCCTCCAACCGCAAGCTAGTAGTAACCAGCTTGATCTCCAACCTGCTCCAAGTGAGCTGAAAACAGTTTATATGTACATAGGGTGAGTATAAAAGTATACTCAGTAGGATCCTCCCCAAGCCTCTCATGCAAGAGTAAAGAAAGCATGCTAAAGCCCAGTGAACAACAAGTGAAACTAACTCGTCACCTAAACAGGTATACTATGTTCCCAACCTCACCATGGCTACTCTCGCCAAGTAACGCATACAAGAATATAGCATATAGTAAAGAATATCAAGGGTACCCCGCTACTACTTCCCCACTAGTTTGCTGTTTTTCCCCAATGACATACGTTTTATGAATCTCTCTCCAAGGCTTGCCCGCAAACACCTGGGCTAAGCTCCACAATCTGCACCTCGTGCACCACATAGGCCTGCCCGCAGACACCTGGGCGAAGCACCACACCATCCTCACAACCAAAAGTAACCAGGTAGTTTCCAGGAGCCACCACATCCTGCATAACGTGTATCATACGTCGGGTATAATACCTCAATCGATTACAGCCCATACTCCGAGTAAGGATCCTCAAGCCATCATAGCCTATACACATTACACCTATAGTAGTCCATGGGATACTATATCCAGAATATATGTGTGTGAATAACCACAAGCCATTACATCCCTCTACACACATATATGGGGTAACTAACCACTGTGCCTCATGGCACAAGTATCTACCAAGAGAAGAGAGCGGGGCCAAAGGGGGTAGTCAGCCATTCAACCTCCCATCAAAATGTTGGGGAAAACACCACCCCAGGGCTCAGAATCCCTGGGGTGTTAGTTTCCCTTACCAACAGGGTGGAGTAGCGTATAGAAACACAAAAATTACAGAATATATATGTATAACTCACATCCACACTATGGGTATTACCTAGTCTTATAGATACAACTGCAGCTAACGTCTCTCAGACTCCAGGCTGCTACTTCTAAGACTAGGTATCCTATAAGCACACAAACATTTGAAGAGCTTTATTAGATTACTCCATTCTCATTTTATCAATTCCACTATACGTTAATTAATTCATTAAACATTAATTAATCATGAACAATTCCACACTAAACTGAATTAGCATCACAATCAAAACAACTGCTCCTTTTATGATTCCCATCACCTTTAAATTCCAGTATCTCCATCCAGGTGGGTTTTCACCATTTAATCAAACATTCATTACAGAATTACTTTTTCATATTCTCAGGCATTATAGGAAAGAATCCTAAGCTTCTAAACACAAAGGAGGCTCAACACAGTGAGTAGATATACTACCCGTCGAGTCTTTGCCGCCTATAGAAAGAGCATAGACCCATTCTCCCTCAAGAGGCTAAACACGGAAAGCACGTGGAATACCCCGTGTGTCTTTGCCTCCTTCGGAAGAAGGGTAGCAAGACCAGATGCCTTGATCGATGGGGAAAAGAAAAGCAGATTAACATTCAATGAAACCACAAGCATCCTGAAACCACATCCATCCCATTCCATCATCCCCGGTGTCCTCCCTGACACCCACATGCATAAAACGATGCATCTCGCCACTCTAGGCGTCATCTGCTGACACAACCACAAGGCCTCCCTGCCTCTACATATCACAAGACCCCTCCAGGGTCACATCGCAGCACAAGCAGCAGAAAAACAACAATCACAACCATGGGCTCTTGACCCTTTAACAAACAAGAGGGTAACTCAGAACCCTTTTAGAAATTCCCACATAATCTGTTCTTTAATCCATATTGAATTGGAATATTTGTTATTCGTAGGTTCCAATCATGGATACCTAATCAGTAATCTATCACAATTAAATAACCATGCTTACTTCCCTAATTTGATCATCCTCAAATTAGAACAACTACAACAACTGCAATAACCAGATTAATTTACATGCCTCTTTATCTTTATCCAATTAATTAACATTTTAATTCCGGATTTACGTTCATTATCAATTTCTATCATGAACGAACAACAAATCAAAGAAAAACATTAATATCACTCTATCTAGAAAAACATGAGGCAAACCGTTATCACGGTATAAAGCAACAACATGCGATCAACCAATTCTTTTAATCCGGTTCAAGTATTTAATTAGGTCAATTTCATTGTGATCCAAAGGACTAAATCATGCTAATTCTACGATTGAACATATACAATTAGAGAAGCCAGGAATCCCCTACCTCAAACAGTTCCTCACGTTCTTTGTTCACACAACAGGTCACGATCCTCCCCTCGCGACAACTGCATCCACCGGAGGATGCTGCGGTACGACAGTACCAACCAACCCCAAGAAAACCCACTAGAATCTTGTAAATTACATGGTATAATTATGTAAAGGAGGATAGGAGAAGATAAACCCCAAAAGAACGACAATAAAACATACCTTATATCTAAGATTGATCGACATGGCTCGGTTGCATCCAAAACAGAGCCGAAACAATCCTAGGAGTAAAGATTGATTGTGCAACTCCTATGGAAAGGATTGAATGGTTCTAGTGCCTCTTAGTTGATAACAAAGGGAAAGAACAAGGGAGAATGATATCTCGTCCCTTTTTGAAGATGTAATGGGGCGACAGTTTAAGATCTGGCTAATTCTCCATTAAAAACGGATCACATTAACCCACACGGTTTGACCAAGTAAAAACATCCCGGCCTTAGGAATAATTAATATAGGATTTATGGAATTTTAAACAGCCTTAAGATCCCTTAAAATAAGGATTTAAATGTATTTTACGTCAAAGGAAACGTAAAAAAAAGCGAAAATGTTTGAAGTTGGAAACACTATTCACATACTCAAAATTTGGCAAAGGAAAGAATCGGTAGCTCTTAATATTCTGGAAACACTGTTCAAACGTGAAATTTGGCAAAGGATGGAATCAGTAGGTCTTAGGATTCTGGAAACACTGTTCAAACGTGAAATTTGGAAAAGGAAGGAATCGGTAGCTCTTAGGATTCTGGAAACACTGTTCAAACGTGATATTTAGCAAAGGAAGGAATCGGTAGCTCTTAGGATTCTGGAAACACTGTTCAAACGTGATATTTGGAAAAGGAAGGAATCGGTAGATCTTAAAATTCTGGAAACACTGTTCACAGAACTCAAAAAATTGGCAAAGGAAAGAAAATGTCACCGATAGAACGTTGCCGATAGAAACACAAGTCTACCGTTAGATCCTCACCGATAGAACATTATTCAAGTCTACTAATAGAAGGTCACCGATAGAAATATTGTTCATAGAACTATAAATTTGGAAAAGTGTTAGCTGAGCTACTACTAGACTGCGGCTACTGGTAGACCGAGGTACCGGTAGGCGGTGGCTACTGGTAGGCAGCGGCTGTACCCCTCCTGGGTCGGCAATGCGAGAAGGGAGATAATGACCCCTTATTCCCGCCTCCAGTAGGCCCCGGGTTGGCGACTAGCACCGAGGGTATAATAAACATACAAATGGGAGGCATTACCCTCTAAGAGAACACATGCAGAAGAGAGAGATAGAATTGAATCCAATCAACTCCAACTCAGAACTGAAATATAAAAGAAACCCAAGTACATATATGAAATGTCATGCAAAAGTACTACAACTGAAAGGGAAAACTAAAAGTACCCAAAAGTAAGTGAAACGGCAGCGACAACAAGCCCGAACAGCTCCTCCTCCAACCGCAAGCTAGTAGTAACCAGCTTGATCTCCAACCTTCTCTAAGTGACCTGAAAAACAGTTTATATGTACATAGGGTGAGTATAACAGTATACTCAGTTGGATCCTCCCCAAGCCTCTCGTGCAAAATTAAAGAAAGCATGCTAAAGCCCAGTGAACAACATGTGAAACTAACTCGTCACCTAAACAGGTATACTATGTTCCAAACCTCACCATGGCTACTCTCTCCAAGTAACGCATACAAGAATATAGCATATAGTAAAGAATATCAAGGGTAACCCGCTACTACTTCCCCACTGGTTTTCCACTTTGCCCCAAAGACATACGTCTTGTGCATCTCTCTCCAAGGCTTTCCCGCAGACACCTGGGCTAAGCTCCACAATCTGCACCTCGTGCACCACATAGGCTTTCCTGAAGACACCTGGGTGAAGCACCACACCGTCCTCACAACCAAAAGTAACCAGGTAGTTTCCGGGAGCCACCACAGCCCGCATAACGTGTATCATACGTCAGGTATAATACCTCAAGCCATTACAGCCCATACTCCGAGTAAGGATCCTCAAGCCATCATAGCCTATAAACATTACACCTATAGTAGTCCATAGGATACTATATCCAAAATATATGTGTGTGAATAACCACAAGCCATTACAGCCCTCTACACACATATATGGGGTAACTAACCGATGTGCCTCATGGCACAAGTATCTACCAAGAGAAGAGAGCGGGGCCAAAGGGGGTAATCATCCATTCAACCTCCCATCAGAATGTTGGGTAAAACACCCCCCAGGGCTCAGAATCCCCGGGGTGTCAGTTTCCCTTACCGACAGGGTGGAGTAGCGTATAGAAACACAAAAAGTACAGAATATATTTGTATAACTCACATCCACACTATGGGCATTACCTAGTCTTATAGATACAACTGCAGCAAACATCTCTCCGACTCCAGGATGCTACTTCTAAGACTAGGTATCCTATAAGCACACAAACATTTGAAGAGCTTTATTAGATTACTCCATTCTCATTTTATCAATTCCACTGTACGTCAATTAATTCATTAAACATTAATTAACCATGAACAATTCCATATTAAACTAAATTAGAATCACATTCAAAACAACTGCTCCTTTTAAGATTCCCATCACCTTTAAATTCCAGTATCTCCATCCCCGTGGTTTTTCAGCATTTAATCAAACATTCATTACAGAATTACTTTTCTATATTCCTAGGAATTATAGGAAAGCATCCTAAGCTTCTAAACACAAAGGAGGCTCAACACGGTGAGTAGATATACTACCCGTCGAGTCTTTTCCGCCTATTGAAAGAGCATAGACCCATTCTCCCTCGAGAGGCTAAACACGGAAAGCACGTGGCATACCCCGCGCGTCTTTGACTCCTTTGGAAGAAGGGTAGCAAGACCAGATGCCTTGAGCAGTGGGGAAAAGAAAAGTAGATTAACATTCAATGAAACCACAAGCATCCAGCAACCACATCCATCCCATTCCATCATCCCTGGTGTCCTCCATGACACCCACATGCATAAAACACTACATCTCGCCACTCTAGGCGTCATCTGCTGCCACAACCACAAGGCCTCCATGCCTCCACATATCACAAGACCCCTCCAGGGTCACATCGCAGCACAAGCAGCAGAAAAACAACAATCACAACCATGGTCTCTTGGCCCTTTAACAAACAAGAGGGTAACTCAGACCCTTTTAGAAATTCCCACATAATCTCTTCTTTAATCCATATTGAATTGGAAGATTTTTTATTCGTAGGTTCCAATCATGGATACCTAATCTGTAAGCTATCACAATTAAATAACCATGCTTACTTCCCTAATTTGATCATCCTCAAATTAGAACAACTATAACAACTGCAATAACCAGATTAATTTACATGCCTCTTTATCTTTAGCCAATTAATTAACAATTAATTCTGGGTTTACGTTCATTATCAATTTCTACCATGAACGAACAACAAATCAAAGAAAAACATAGATATCACTCTATCATGAAAAACATGAGGCAAACCGTTATCACGGTATAAAGAAACAACATGCGATCAACCAATTATTTTAATCCGGTTCAAGTATTTAACTAGGTCAATTTAATTGTGATCCATAGGACTAAATCATGCTAATTCTACGATTTCACATATACAATTAGAGAATCCATGAATCCCCTACCTCAAACAGTTCCTCACGTTCTTTATCCACACAACAGGTCACGATCCTCCCCTCGCGACAACTGCATCCACCGGAGGATGCTGTGGTACGACAGTACCAACCAACCCCAATAAAACCCATTAGAATCTTGGAAATTACATGGTATAATTATGGAAAGGAGGATAGGATAAGAAAAACCCCAAAAGAACGACGATACAACATACCTTATATCGAAGATTGATCGACACGGCTCGGTTGCATCCAAAACAGAGCAGAACCAATCCTAGGAGTAAAGATTGATTGTGCAACTCCTACGGAAAGGATTTAAAGGTTCTAGTGCCTCTTAGTTTAGAACAAAGGGAAATAACAAGGTAGAATGATATCTCGTCCCTTTTTGAAGATTTAATGGGGCGATATTTTAAGATCCGGCTAATTCTCCATTAAAAACGGATCGCATTAACCCACACGGTTTGACCAAGTAAAAACATCCCGGCCTTAGGAATAATTAATATAGGATTTATGGAATTTTAAACGGCCTTAAGATCCCTTAAAATAAATCTTTAAAAATATTTTACGTCAAAGGAAATGTCAAAAAAAAAAGCGAAAATGTTTGAAGCTGGAAACACTATTCACATACTCAAAATTTGGCAAAAGAAAGAATCGGTAGCTCTTAGAATTCTGGAAACACTGTTCAAATGTGAAATTTGGCAAAGGATGGAATCAGTAGCTCTTAGGATTCTGGAAACACTGTTCAAACGTGAAATTTGGCAAAGGAAGGAATCGGTAGCTCTTAGGATTCTGGAAATACTGTTCAAACATGATATTTGGCAAAGGAATGAATCGGTAGCTCTTAGGATTCTGGAAACACTGTTCAGACGTGGTATTTGGAAAAGGAAGGAATCGGTAGCTCTTAAAATTCTAGAAACACTGTTCACAGAACTCAAAAAATTGGCAAAGGAAAGAAAAGGTCACCGATAGAACCTTGCCGATAGAAACACAAGTCTACCGTTAGATCCTCACCGATAGAACATTATTCAAGTCTACCGATAGAAGGTCACCAATAGAAATACTGTTCACAGAACTAGAAATTTGGAAAAGTGTTAGCCGAGCTACTGCTAGACTGCGGCTACTGGTAGACCAAGGTACCGGTAGGCGGCGGCTACAGGTAGACCGAGCTACCGGTAGGCAGCGGCTACCGGTAGACCGAGCTACCGGTAGTCAGCGGCTACCGGTAGACCGAGCTACCGGTAGTCAGCGGCTACCGGTAGACCGAGCTACCGGTAGGGCGCGGCTGGGGAATAAGTCACATTGACCTCCCGGAACACCTCCAACACCACATTTTCACAATGTATTGGACCGGAGAGGTCCAGGCCATTACAAAAAGCATGGTGGCTACCATCTGGTGCCTAATATGAACCACATTTAATCCAGTTCCTTTCATGGAAAGATGGACCCAAATCATTACCACTATTATTTTATATATATTAATTACTATTATACTATATCCTAGGGAATTAAAATTAAGACTCGTGAATATGATCAAATGATCCCTGGGTTTAGCAATTCCAATCATAAAATGACTATTATTTAAAATAAACTTATTGAGAGTAATATTGGTGACTAGAATAAAAATACCCTTATAAATTATCTTATAATACATATATTTCTTTACTTGTTTGGATATTTACTTTTTTGACACTTGAGGGTGACTTCTTTCAACCAAATGAGTCACTTAATCTGAGATTCTTTACTAGAGTCAAGTTTAAGGGAGTATGCTTTAATAGGGGACAGGGTGATAACATGGAACCCCCTAATTTCCCTTATCCTTTTCTTATAACATTATCTTTGTTCATATCTATATTTATAGTACAAAGTAACACTAGTTCTGGTCATTCTTTATTTAAAATTTAATCCTCAATGGAGACAGGGTTTGGCTCATTCCCCTTTTTAGAACTCAGGTCAACAGACTCATTACTTGTCTCCTCACCATTCCCCTTTTCTACCTTTTTGTCATCTTGTACAATAGAATTGTATTTTCTACTCATATCTAATGTTGGGTTGGTGGTAACATGATTCCCCTTCTCAACAACTAGCTCACTTGATTACTTACCCAGTATGGAATAATCCATTATAATAACTTCCACATTATTTATGGATAAGGTGCCTAAAATATCCACCTCCAAAACACATTTTCTTTTCTCTTAGGATTGAACACCAACATCATGGTCATCCTTTATAGACAATTTCTCTTTATGAGGAGGTTCATCTAAGTTTCCACCAATAATGATTCCTCCTTTACCATAAGAATATTTTTATGTCTTTAAAACCATTCATAAGATCACAATAAGATTATAAGAAGTGCCAATCTCATCTCTTACAGTCGTTATTTATACCATCTCCTTAGGTTGGAATGTATTATTAAGATTAATCCATTAAAGTTTTCTATAGTTTAAAATTTAAAGACCAAAATGATAAAAATATTCACAAAAGGTAGGTATAAATTAATACTCAAACTCAACCTCAATCATGTCTCCATTCACCAAAACATTATCTCTATTAGGTTGAGAATTCAATAGATCAACATCCACCAGAATCCAATAATAATAGTGAACCATTTCCTCTATGGTATTTTCATTCAAATAGAAAGGATCTCCAATCCACAAGGAAATATATTTGAAGATCTAAGGATGCCAGTACACCCAATGAAGCCTATTAAACCAAACACATATTGGTGAAGTTATGTGCTTCTTAATATGGATATTATAATTAATATCCCACTCAAATATCATAAGGATGTTCAAAATCAGATTTTAAAAATTATAATCCTAATTCTTGGATATCAACAATTCATAATCTAAGACAAGATTGAAGTATCCCTTTTAATAGAAATGATTTTTCAATTTCCAAATCCCCAAATCTATTTCAACCTGAGCATTAATTCCTCTAATTTTGTGGGTTTTTCACCCTTTCCATGTATGAGTCTTCATATAATAGAAAACTAAAATAAATTATAACTTTTCTTGAGATATCATTTTTTAACTAAAATTGAAAATTTTCCTTCAATCGATTTTGAGATATGTGATTGATGCAAATCTTGAGCCTCAAATTCTCTAACGAGGATATTCTTCTTACTCAAAACCTTCGTAAAGGAGATTCTATTACTAAAGGGTTGTCTATAATTCTATTGACCTACCACATACACCGTGTTCTATTTATATAAATCCATTTTTGATGTGAAGATCAAAGATCATGGAATAAACTTTCAGTCACCCCAAAATCATTATCTTCTTACTCACCAGAGGGCATCATCCTTCCCTATAAAAAATATTAAATGTTATTTAAAATTCTAACTTTTAAAATGTCATAATTTATGTAATTCTAAAATATAAATAATTACCACACCTAGGAAAAAAATTTATAAGAGAAGGGACCGTGACATCCCTTAAAGATTTTTCATGTGGAATTTGGTATCACTTTTCCAGCATTAAAATGATAATATAATAATAAAACATAAATAATAACATATAATTGAAAAAACTAATTATAATAAATTTAATTAATATAAATAATGAAAACTAATAATATAATTAATATAATTGATTATTATTATGAAAAATAATAACAAAAATACAATAAATAATTATTAATATTATTTGTATTTATTATTGTTAATAATATTATTAATTATTAATTATTAATTACTAATTATATAATTAATTAATATTTTTAATAACAATTAGTCATTATGTTAGTTTTGTTATTAGTTTTTATTATTTATAATAATATTTATTATTTTTATTAAAAAATCTTTTTTATAATTAGTTGTACTTTTAATTGTAAGTTATTATTTATGTATTATTATTATTATATTATTATTGTAATGTGAGAAAATTGAAAGTTAATATCACATGGAAAACCCATAAGTGATGTTAAGATCCCTTACCCAATAAAAGGGTGACATATGTGGGGTTTTAGTTATATTTTCTAATTAATTAAAACAAGATTGTGTCTATGAAACTTTATTAAATTAAAAAAAATTAAAAGGAAAAGAAAAATAATATCATGGGGTCAGAAAAATAATTTCTTCCCTCTAACCAAAAAATGGAACAACTCAGAAACATACATTCTACAATCAAATAAGCAAAATGACACTTCATGGATTTTCCTTTGTCACCCATGTTTTGAGGATTTGGATCTCTTCTGTACTAATGTAGACCTTTCCTCTATGAATTTAGTTTTCAATAAGCTTACTGGTTATCATATGGTGATGTGGAGAGGACATCTCCCATTTTTGGTGGTGCATCATGTTTCCATGATAAGTATATTATGTCCATCGTTTAGTGGGATCACAAGTTTGATTCAATATTAATTGATATGAATCTCAAGATTGTTTCAAAATAACAATTTAAATATTTTTTAATATTTATATATATATATATAACAAAAAAATAAAAAATTAATAATTAATTAATTTTTAAAGAAAAATATTTTAAATATTTTAAAAAATATTTTATATATGTAATCAAAAAAATAAAAAAAAAATTGATAATCGAATGAATAGACGCTCCTGGTAGTGGATGTTAGGTGTCAATTAATTTGGCGCTCAGGCATCCAATTTTCAGAAATTCTATCCAATTTAATTAAAAAAAATAAAACTCATTTAAATAATTATTCCTAGAGGTGTTGAATAACCATGGATTGAGTGGTTTTCTAGGTTCTAATGATAGTTTTTTCCTCTTATAACGAAAAAAAAATATTTGAAAAAATTATAAATCGGGAAACCATTTCCCAATCTAGAAACGTTTTCATGTAAGAGGGTGTATAATGGAGGGTGTTGTATTTGATATCTCCTAATTAATATTTGGTTATATGAAGGTTTTTTCCATAGAGTGTCTTCTTAAAAATGTTTTTGAAGAAGGGGTTTTCCAAAAAACCATTGTTTTGGTTTATTGGTAGATTAGTCTCAGGGGATATTCTTTATAGTGGCCTCGATGGTGGCTATAATTTATATGGTTCTGATTCTCAATGTATTTTCCTAGGTACACTTATTATGATTTTTTGAATTTTTTGGGGGGGTTCTAATCGGTCCTTCGATGAAATCTAGGATAACTAGATTTTTGAAGGGGGATACTTTTTCCCCCTCTAGCTTGGGTGGGTTGAACCATTTCAATTTTTCCTTGGTCAAGGATGGAGAATATAAGAGAGTAATCAGGAGAGGAAAATGGATCGCATTATTTCTAACTAGTGGGTGATTTTGGGTAGATATAGAATTTGAGAATTCTTGATTATTGTAAGAATAGCTTTTCCCTCGAGTCACAAACCATAGAGGATTGAGGATTTTGAGTGTTAGCATTTCAATCTGTATGGATTAATGGACTGTAAGTGCATCCCTATTGGATGTTCCTATATACATATCTTATTTTATTTTGATAAAAGAAAGAGGTATACAATAGGACATTGTTCAATTCCCCTAAAGTTGGGTTTATTATGTATTCAGGACTAGAATCTGTATTTCAATCCATTTGTAATTCAAAGCACTATAACTCAAATCCGAATTTGAATTTTTAGACTAAATTGGATCATATGGTATCCACGGATCCTCTTTTACATCATATTGATGATTGGGATTACCATTAAAATGGATTAAGATACAAAAGAGGCTTTCTTTTGTTTTCTTCTCAGATTCCTTTGAAGGTGGTTCTCAACTCCAATCTTGTTAAAAAAGTGTTCTTTTCAACTTCTAATGTTAATTTGTAATTTATTTACTAATATGGGAAATTTATTTCTTTTTTATACTGAATTTCTAAAAATTGGGATTATAAAGGAGAAGTCATACAGGGTTTTTATCCTATCAATAATTTGAAAGGGCATAACTATGCAAAAATTTGAATTTAACAGCGGTTTTTACCACATTTAGCGACAGTTTAAACCCCACTAAATCATTATGCAGTGGTTTTGGAAAACTGTCGCTAAATCGTGTGTTGGGAAATAATTAGTAGTGGTTTTTTAAAACCGTTATAGAACTTTTTAATTACAGTTTAAACCATTATTACATCGTTTTTAATTTTTTTAAAAAAAATTAATTTTTTTAGTTTTTTTTATTTTCGTAATTTATTTATTTATTTATTTATTTATTTATTTATTTATTTATTATTTAATTTAATTTTACAAATTATTTATTATTTATTATTTATTATTTATTATTTATTATTTATTATTACCATGCTCATGCCCATTCCATATATTGAAATTCTACATTGGGTGAGATTTGAACCTCTTACTTCTTGCTTATTCTACAAAGACATTACCAATACAGCAGGCTCTTCATGCGGTCAGCAAATCGAATTTAATATACTTATATATATATATATATTAATTTGAAAAACAAATAAAACATAACAAATAGATACACACTAAATAATTATTAATCAATAATTATTAATCAATAATGCTTAATCAATAATCAATAATTAATAACTATTAATTACTAATTATTAAATATAATATAAATGAATAATAAATAAAGAAATATATAATATGTAAATAAATGGTAAATAAAAATAGTAAATAATAAATAGTAAATAGTAAATAATAAATAGCAAATAATAAATTGTAAATAGTAAATAGTATATAGTAAATAGTAACTTGAAAATAATAAATACTAAATACTAAATAATATATACAATATAATATATAATATATAACATATAATATAAAATATATAATATATAAGATATAAGATATAATATATAATATATAATATATAATACATAATATATAATATATATAATTGATAATAGATAATGTATAATATATAATAGATAATTCATAATATATAATATATAATATATAATACATAATACATAATATATAATATACAATACATAATACATAATATATAATATATAATATATAATACATAACATATAATATATAAGTAATGTATAAGTAATAAATTAGTTAGAAAATAATTTAATATATGATAAACAAATAACAAATTAATAACAAATTAATAAATAATAGGTAAATAAATAAATAATAAATTATTATTATTTAATAATTAATAATTAATAATAACTCATAATTAATAATTGATCATTAATAATAAAGAATTAATATTTAATATTAAGTATTTATAAATTTATAAATAATTACACTTATTATTAAGAAATTATTAACAAACTAATAATTAATAATTAATAACTAATGAATATTGAAGAAATAAAAAATAAATAATAATTAATAAATAATAATTAATATTAAATAATGAATAAAGAATAAAGAATAAATAAATAAAGAATAATTAATTAATTAATTAATTAATTATTAATAAATTTTTATTCATAATACCTAATAACTAATCATTAATAATTTATAATTTATAAATTATCATTAATAATTAAAATTTAATAATTAACATTTAAAATTTAAAATTTAAAATTTATTAATTAATTTATTAATAAATATTAATTACTAATTACTAAATTAATAATTAATAATTAATAATTAATAATTAACAAATAATAAATAATTAGTTAATTAATTAATAACGAATAACGAATAAATAAACAATAAATATATAAATAAATAATAAATGAATAATAAACTAATAATTAATAATTAATTAATAAATTAATAACAAATTAATAATTAATGTGTAAATAATAACTAAATAATAAATAAGTAAATAAATACAAATTAAATATTAAATAAATTAATAAATTAATCCATACAAAAATCGATAAATAATTAATAAATAATAAATAATAGATAAATAAATGATAAATAATTAATTAATTAATAATTAACAAATAAATAAATAAATATTTAATAAATGAATAAATAAATAAATAACTAAATATATATATAAATAATAAAACATTACGAACCTCTAAAAACCCTAAAAGCACTAAAATGGCCATAAAATCTGATTTGGGACTCCGTTGTCTACGCCACAACTAGCCAAACTGAATATCATGGAATGAGCTTTGATGTTATATGTGGTACAGGCCGAATGGACAACTAGAGTGAATGTTATAACTGTTTGTATTTTAAGAAATCTGGGTCTGCAACAAAACCTCTATTTCGGAGGCCTTCTAGACCTGTATGGCCGAATAAAAAGTGGTACAATACTTAAAGAGTTTTTACCAGACCAAAATGGTTTATAGATCATCGCAGGATTCTATTTGATATGTGCTAGACCCCAAACAGACACCTACATTAAATGTTATTTTCATTTGAAGTTCAATTTTTGACTTTTGAAGTTTAAATATATTCGTTTCCATACATTATCACATGATTTAAATCTCAATTGGTTTTAACTCATTTGATAAGCTTTGATTTGACTCGTTGTAGAGCAGAAATGGACAACCGGATCAAAAGTTACAGTCATTTGATGCCGAAGATTGTTTTTCAACTTATTGAAGATTTGTTTTCTGTTTAAAAATATTATTAACTAATAATTTTAAATATTTACTATTTGAAACATTATAAATAATTTAAATTATAAATAATAAAATATATTTGAATGAAATATTAAATAATAATAAATTAATTAATTTTTTAATAAATCTTATTTTTTTCAATTTTAAAATGGTTTTTTAGAAAACCGCTGCTAAAAATTGTAATTTTTTTGGAAGAATTTTTAAAAAAATTATAAAAAATCTTTTAAAAACATTTAGCGGTGTTTTTTTTGTGATGGTTTTCAAAAACCACCACTAAATGTTTTTCGATGAAATATTTATCAGCGGTTGTGAAAACTACAACGAAAACACCGCTGTTAAAGCATTGTTTTCTTGTAGTGCATGATGCTTCTAGATGCAAGCTGAGGAGAGTGGTTCTAATACTACGCCTATTTCTATCTTGGTAGATACAAAAATTGCTTCCCAAGGTGCGGTTGGGGATCCTAGTGCAAGTCTTTTTTTGATGGTATCTAATGAACAGAGGTAGGGTGTTTTTGCGCCTGTAAGGGAAGGGCCAGTTGGTGTGTCTATGAACTATCATATGGATACTATTTTGATAGAGAATAGTTGTGGGGCATGGAATGATATACTGGATGAGCTAATAGCCTATCATATAAGGAAAACCCCCTATTGAATTACACAATTATGAGACCATTTATGATCAATCCACTAGTGTAGTTGATACACAAGAGATTGTTGAGCAGCAACTAACTTAGGAGAAATTGGTAGCTTCCAAAGCATGTAATGTCAATAAAAATTGATATTGAATCCCTAATGGGAATTAATACTAGTAATGTCTCATAGAACAAGAACTTGGTGAAGGCCACTGTCTTATAGTTGGGTAGATTTTAGCCTAATGTTTCTAAACTATTTTAAGTGAATTAAGGCTCAAGAAAGTATATGTGTGAAGAATCTGTTGGCATGTAGACCTTGGAGTTAGAAGTAGATTATTTTACTTCTCCTAATCATGTTTCATTTACTCTATGTAGTGTTCCCATTATGGATGATTCCAAAGGCACTGGCACTCCCACACATGCTGCTACTTCTGGGAGTAGAAAAAATGTTATGTCTACTACTTTTCAAATGGTAAAAAATGTTAGTTTATCTCAGGTTAATTCTCAAATAAATAAATAGAATCAATCTAAATCTATAAACCCAGTAAACATTATTATCCCAACACCTAATACATATTCAGATCCTAGAAAGGAAGGTGGGGGCTCACCCTCACAGGTGAGCACTAGGGTCCAAACACATAGCTCCTTTGAATTTCTTGACTTAGTAAAATATTATACAAAAGAGTAAATTCATTCTAGGAGAGATATTTAGGATAAATATAAAGTGGAGTATTTGGTTTCTATTGTTTCCCTCATAGAGGAAGAGTTTTATGGTGTGGATGAGGGTTGTTCATATCACCCTAACTTCATTAAATCATTAGAGGTCACCTAAGATATTTTTTTCAAGGATTTAATTAAGTAATTTGAAGTGGAAACGTTAAAAAACTCCAACATCAAAATACCAATAGATAAGCATGAGAGTTTGTTTAAGGGCATCAAAAATGATGTTTCTAATTGGTTTGACTCACAAGTTGAGTCCCTCTATACCGAAGTAGTGCGTGTAATCTATATTAAGACTACCAGGAAAATCTAATATTATTATATATTATTATTTAAATAAATATATGAGCAAATCTATAGATTGATATTAGGAACATATAATTGAAATTTAATGTCCAATCCAACTTGAGAGACTTTACTACTACGTCATCAGATAAGGATCACAAACCATATTAGAAACCAATGTTGTGGAGGGGATTCCCCCACCAAAATGGAAGAGGTTGATTCCCTCGTAATATGGGTTTTATGGGAAACCCCAAGAAATGGTATTTTTTGTTTCCCTATTTGTTTAATTTCTTACATGAGGGAATTTTATACTTTTTCTATCCTTATCTCCCTCATATACTCTTTATTTTCGTTAAATAAAGGTGGATTAAACACAAACCATTTCAATCATATATATATATATATATATGTATGTATATATAATCAAAAAAATAAAAAATTTAAATGGTATTTAACTATTTTTATATTCGGTATTACTTTAATTATAGAATTCTAAAAATTTAAAATAGAATCTCACCCAAGCCCATATTTTATATGGGTGTATCTCTTCACATATTTTCCAAATTTTTGATGTGGGATTGAAACACCTCTTTTCTAATATTAAATGAATAATATATTATTTATAAGAATATATTGATGATAATAAATAATTAATCTTAACACATTATTAATAATTAATTTTTAGTCAATAATGTAATTATTACTAATTAATAATATAATTAATTTAATATTTAGAAATAATTAGTTATAATTAATAACCAAATTATTATTATTATTAATCTATAAAGTAATTGATTTTTATTATAATAATTATTTAATTAAAAATTAATATGAAATTAATTATAAAATTTTTAGAATAATCAATTATTATTATTATTTAAATGTTTTGTGTCATGTAAATTAGTTTTTCAATGTATTTATGAATAATATTATTATTATTAATTAAAGACGATTACATATGCACATAGATACAATGAAAATGGATGCATCTAAGGACTTGACCACATATAACTAAAGTCAGGATAGTAAATTCATGATAATAATAAAGTATTCATAATAAAGTAATGATAATAATGCAATGATATTAAATCCATGATAATAATATTATTAATAATAAAGTTATGGTCCACAAGTGTGAGGATCCAAAAATAAAAGATAATTAACTCATGATCATTATTAAAAAAATAATTTTTTGATATTATTGTTAATAAATTCATGATAATTATTAAAATATAATAAATTCATAATAATAAGTTATGAAAAAAAAAGTGATGATAATAAATAATAATAATAAAGTCCTGATGATTATCTTTTATTAAAGTCAAGATCATAAAAATAGTGTTATTATTTATGAATAATAATAATAATTTTATTATTATTATTATTAATGATGTAATGTACCTTGATTATTACTAATAATCTAAAGGGTCCTTATTCTGTTAAGTATAGGACATGCATAAACATTACTTATCAACTCATGGAAGCATTTGATCTGGTTGCTACTTCTACTACGATCACTTGGAATTAGGTCGAACGATTGTCCAAGGGTCATAATGGTAGAACATTTAAGAAATGAGTCCATGATTTTTTCACTACTCAATCATTATTGATTTCAACTGACAGATACACATCAGTGGTTGGAAAGGATACTTAAGTTTGGGATTAAGTTTCTCTTGTTGTTTTCACTTCTTCCCATAAGACAAGGGATAAGGAATATTCTAAAACCCAATTCGAGATTTTCATTTGGAACTCTTTGGTAGAATCAAAAGTCTCTAAATCTATTGAGACTGAACTAGGATGGGTAGTACAATAAACATTCAAGGATAAATCAGAAGGGTCAGGTTCTGATCGAAGAAATCCAAGCTTCTTTTCAATGATTGACTCTATCAATAAACCTGTTTTTTTTTCTTGTATTTGAATATATTTTTCACAATACTCTTCCCTAAAAGGTACCCCTCCTAGAAAGGTAGTGTGAGAAGAGAAATAATTAATCCTGAATCCCACCTTTAATAGGACATGGGTTGGAGAAAATCATTGAGGGTATATCATATACAAAAACGGGATATATTACCCTCTAAGAGAACATGAGGAACAAGAAATTTGATAGAAACACCTAATAAATCCAGCTCATAAAAAATTAATGACAGTCCTCTAAGAGAACATGAGGAACAAGTGATGTGATAGAAACACCTAATAAACCCTACTCAAAAAAATAATAATGACAGATCCCAAAACATTCATGTAATGTCCCCCATCTAAAAACTACAAAATAAACTACAAGTACAAAAATAAAATCCAAAATAATGACCTCTAAGTCTAAATATATCATGAACAACTATATAAGCTAGTAATGTCCATCCATATCTCTATCATACTCTTACAGACATGAAAAATATTTTATATTTATGTAGGGTGATCATAACATGTATACTTAGTAGTATCCTCCCTAAAGCCTTGCTTTCAAAAGATAACAAAAGCATATAAAAACCCAATGAATAATAAGTAAAGATAACTCATCACCTAAATAGGTATGCTAACTCACCAACCTCATTGTGGATCTCTAACATTGTATCACAATCAAGTAATAATATAATATACAACATAATATCAAATTAAGGTACAATGTTACTACTTCCCATTCAGTTTTTTGTTGTGCCACAACATCGCACATCCTGATCCATCTCTCTCAAAAAGAAAGCATGCCCAAGGACACCTATGAAATTATTTCATATCATGAACCATGTGTATCAAATAATCTTGTCATCACATACCATTCACCCTATACATCACATCATCTTATCATCATCGTCCACATCTCCAAATAGTAGCTTATAGATTCCAAGTGCCACCAAATCCCATACATTTATATTATACTTCAATGCATTACATACCATGAACAACATACCTATAATGATCCTTAGGGTATTATATATAGAAATGCATGTGTTTAAAATAACCAAAATCCATTAAAAACCACTACATCCATATATGGAAAAGGTTACTATTGTGCATACCATCATATAATACTACAAGGAGAAGAGACCGAGGAAACAGGTTGTAGTCTCCCATCCATTTTTTAAAAACCTGGATGTTAAGAAAAACACCCTCCCATATTCCAGAGTGTTCCAGTCTCCCTACTGAAATTTTAAAAAAACCCTCCCCAAAACGTGTGCCCCTCCTGGGATGGAAATGTGAGAAAAGAGATAATGACCCTCGATTCCTGCCTCAAGTAGGCCACTGGTTGGTGACTAGCACCAAGGGTATAGTAAACATGCTTATGGGAGGCATTAACCTCTAAGAGAACACATGTGAAATAGAGAGATAATATAGACACCAAAAAAATCTTACTCATACTATAATTTAAAATAAATCCCAAGTACACTTATGTAATGTCATGAAAACTACTAAAAATAAAAAAAGGAATCTTCAAGTACCAATAGAAAGTAAAACAGAAGCAACCACGAAACCCAAACAGCTCCTGCAAAACCCCCAAGATAGTAGTAACTAGTATGATCTCCAAAATTCTCCAAGGGACATGAAAAACATTTTATATAACATAGGGTGACTATAATAGTATACTCAGTAGGATCCACCCTGGATCCTCTCTTGAAAAATTAAATAAAGCATGCTAAATCACAATGAAAAGCAAGTGAAACTAACTCATCACCTAAAGAGGTATACTAAGTTCCCAGGTTCACAATGGATAATCTCACAAAGTATTATATAAAAGAGTATATAATATAATAAATAATATCAAGGGTACCCTACTATAGTTTCCCCAATGGTTTCCTACTTTTCCCCAATGTCACATGTCCTTAGCATCTCTCTCGAAAAAATCCAGCCTGAAGACACCTGGATGAAGCACCACAACCTGCACCTCATAAAACACACCACCGTTACATCCACATAACCAAAGTAACTAGGTAGTTTCCGGTAGCCACCATAGATCGCGTAATGTGTATCATATGTCGGTTATTATACCTCAATCCATCACAGCCCATACACTGAGTAAGGATCCTCAATCCGTCACAACCTATACCAGTTACAGCTATTGTAGTCCATAAGAAACTATATCTAGAGTAGATGTGCATGAATAACCATAAGACATTACAGCCCTCTGCTGACATATATGGGAAAAACTAACCATCATGGATATCATCTCAAGTAACCACCAAGAGAAGAGAATGGGTCCATAGGGGGTATTTATCCATTCATCCCCCCATTAGGATGTTGGGAAAAACCCCACCAGGGCTCAGAATCCCAAGGGTGTCAGCTATATCTAACATCTCTTGGATACACAGTTTCCACTGCTAAGACTAGATATCCTATACACACACAACCATTTAAAGAGATACATTAAGTTACTTTATCCCTTTTCATCAATTTCACTTTAATTTAATTAATTTTGAAACATTAATTAACCATGATTAAATTCCACATTACATTTTATTAGAATCTTAATTGTGTTCCATGTCCTCAAGGAATAACCAAATTGAGTCCATGACATCTCAGAATCATAACCTCAATATTGAATCCCAGCAATCTCCAACCCCACGGGTTAAAAAACATTTATTCATTTATTTAACAATATTCTCATTTCCATATTTCCAGGTATTCTAGTAAAACATTCTAAGATACCAAACACAAGGGGTTCAACACGGTGGGTACATAATCTACCCGTTGAGTCTTTTCCACGTATAGTAGGAGCATAGACCCATCCATCCTCGAGAAGCTAAACATGGAAAGAATGTGTCATACCCTACATGTCTTCATCTCTTTTTGAATGGGGATAATCAAAACCATTAGCTTCAAGTAGTGGTGAAAGTAAAGTAGATAAACAAACACCAGATTCAACAGCAACCACCTTCATATCAACAGGTAAGTCGAGCTTCAACTCGCTCCATCATCCTCAGTGTCCTCCTTGACACCAACAGGCATAAATTTATGCATCTCACCACTCTAGGTGTCAAATTCTCAAAAAACCATTGGGCCTCCCTGCCCCACATACCACAACATCCATCCAGGGCAAGTCATCCCAGGCCTACATCACATTTGAGCATCCCTTTTTCCATAACCACTAGTCTCTTATGAAAATTACATCACAAGAAAAAAGAACAATATAGAGGTGGGCTCTCAACCATAAAAATAACATCTATCCTTCACACACAATGAGATATCATGGATACAAATCACAAGGAACTTGTACTTTATAAGCAAGTAAGAAACCCAGGCCCGTTAAAGGCATTAGTTTTATCACACAACTGGATCTTATTATATCTTGAATTAACTGATTCATTATTCATAGGTTTCAACTACGAGAAACATAAGCTACAATATATCACAATCTATCACCAAATTAATTAAACAATTAATTTATCATGCATTTAACTCTTTTATAAAGAAGAATCAACATGCTTATAGTTTATCTACCAATTGAATTAAACATGCTCACTTTCATAAATTTGATTATCATCAAATTACAACAACAACCGGATTCATTAAACATGCATATTTATCTTTTATCCAATTAATTTTCAATTAATTCAAGAATTACATTCATTACTAATTTCCATCAAGAATGAAATTCTAAATAAAGAAATGAATAGATATCACACTATCTATCAAATCAAGTGGAAAACTATTATCATGAAATAAAGCAACAACATATTATAAATACCAATTTCTTTAATCAAGTTCGTATAATTATTAGTTCAATTTAATTGAGATCCAAATGGATAACTCATACTAGCTCTAGGATTACACATAAGTAAATAGTGAAGCATAGGATCCCCTACCTCAAAAGGTTATTAATGT
This sequence comes from Viscum album, assembly GCA_963277665.1. Lineage (NCBI taxonomy): Eukaryota > Viridiplantae > Streptophyta > Magnoliopsida > Santalales > Viscaceae > Viscum > Viscum album. The sequence goes on along the minus strand of OY728122.1, from coordinate 2,140,039,548 downwards.
TATTCACATTAGAATGGATCAAAGCAGCAAATCAATATCACCTATCCTACAACAACTACATCCACCCAAGGATGTAGCAACACAATCGCACCAACCAGCCACCTGTAGGTTCTGGGCGCAATGGAAGCACGTTGGTGGGTGTACCAATCTTTAATTTTTGTCATTAATGAAGATCAATCCAACATCTATCATGATAATAAAATGATGGATCTTCATAATAGAACAAATAATGAAATAAAAGAGGGGAGTCTCAAAACCATTGATAGAATCATCATATGTTGGTTATAATTAATTTAATTAAAAGACAATAATTACCTTCATGGAATTCTCTCTCAATTGATGTTTTTGGTCATGATATGATGTGGCCCATCTTTGCATCATGGAATCCAAGTGTAGTATTCCTCTAGTAGTAATCAACACATGCTCCACGTATCCCTAGATGTCTCCAAAGGGATACTTGTGTGATAGCTTGAAAGAGCCTTTAGTTAGGATTTCTACCTTTGATCGCCTTGAGAGAGACTTTCAAAGTGATCTCCTTGATCTGGTAGAAGAGAATCTCTCTCATATCTTGAAAGTGTTCTTGGAAGAAAATAATTCTCTCTTGGATTGAGAGATTTCTCTAGATCCATTGTTCACAACCATAATGAATGGATAAGATAATGATAATAATACAATTTGGATTTTAATTACTCAGAATAATAAAATGAATTAAATAACTGAAATCTTTTATTCATTTCATTTAATTCTTAGTAAAACCCCTTATCTAATAATTACAGCTAGCTATTATTATTACTTGACATCCACAAAGTGAATTACACCTAATATAATTTAATTAAATAAAAAATATTATTTCTCATAAATCCCCAAAAAAACTACATGGTGTGTATATTAATATAAACGGCATGTACTTTTGTTTTCCCATTCTCTTTATTTCCTCCACCATATTTATTAGACCTTGAATAATTACAATTTATTTATTAATTAATTATTACTTCATTACTCTCAAATATATATATATTATTACGCCCATAATATATTATCTCGAATAACAGGTGTCAAAATAAATGTGATCAGGCATCCTTGAATAATTATTAAACCACAATCAAAAATAATATTTATTCAACATGTTAAATTAATATTTAACTGAGATACATGGAAACACTTAGTGTGTGACGCCCTAGACCTCTTTCTCAGTCGCATTAGGTTGATCCAGCCTAAAGTACAAGGTTAGTATCTAGAAAAACACCAAGGAATCCATAGAGAAAGAAGATAACACTATAATGATGTGTCACCTCCTACGAAAGCTTACTTTGTAATGTAATCTCTTTGTCTCGATATCTCGAATCAAGCGGGTTTCATGTTGGTTCCATCAACAAATGTGCACCATTATTCTTTCTTTGACTTCCAGGAATTTAACTTTCCCATTCCTTACCATGGACATGGATTTATTTAGGCTATATCAATTCCATAAAATGACCTTAGATATCTAATTTCATTATGGAACAGAAGGTACAAATCCTTTCTCGCATTATCTATTAATGGAGTATTACTCGTGACACAACCAACATATCTCACCTCACTATGAACAGTGGGTTGTCACAGTTTTTTTCCATACATCTAAGTGTGTGAGTTTTAATACCCACTAATAATAATATTAAAGTCTAAGGACTAAAACACACATCTGAAGATTGGAAAATATAATGAAACTCTGAAATGTAGATTTCCTACTAGCATGATTTGTTCTCATAATATCCTCCTGGATATTACCAAGGTCACACACCATGAGAAGGTCCCTCAAAGTTTTATGAGTCATCACTCGTAAGGGATTCTATTATTTGTGTCCCTCAAGTAACATCATCGGGCCATAGAACATATATTCAAGAACAGTGTTATGGAACTTCTGGGTTCTCATAATAGCGGGGATCTGTTATAATCTTTTAGTGAAACAACCATCCTTTGGACATTATCACATGAATTGTCACGCAGAATAACACTCAAGTTGTGATAAGGTATTTCTTAATGAATAAAGTATGAAGTAGTAGGTTCTGGTCCACCAACTCCAACAGACTCCTACTTGGACTATATCCAACTGATAATAACCTTTAACCTGCTAGCTCTCACATGATATTCTTTCTTCTTCCAAGATAGACCTTTAGTCATGGGGTCTGCTACGTTCTCTTATTTGGACACTCTTCTCACTACAACTTCACCCCTTTGATAGAAATCCTTCAAGAGTTGATATTTATGGAGTATGTGCTTTGTCCATTGATGTGACCCTGGTTCATTTTCCAGATCCACCACAATAGTATTATCACAATACAATGTGATATGATATTTACTACTAGGCACCACATCAATCTCTTGGACAAAATTAATAATCCATATGGATTCCATGGCTACATCAGAAGCTGATATATATTCGGACTCTGTAGTCGAATCAGTGACAAGTAGTTTATTTGAACTCTTCTAGCTCACAACTCATCCATTGAGATAGAAAACATATCCATATTGTGACTTCAAATCATTTTGATCTATCTAAAAACCAGCATCAGCATACTTTCTGATGACAACATCCTCATCTTTTCTATACACCAGGAACATTTCCTTAGTTAGTTTCATATACTTAAGGATAGTATTAATATCATTCCAAGGTTGTTCCCCTAGATATTCTGGATATCGGCCTACTATGCTCAATACATAGGAAACATCGTGGCTGGAACATAACAGGTAAAACATGATGGATCCTATAGCCATAGTGTACGGGATATTACTCATTCTATCTTTCTCTTATTGTGTCAAAGGACACATTTTCATAGAGATATGTGGGCTATGTGACACATGAACTAATCCCCTCTTGTATTATTCATTACTAAATATCTTTAGTATCTGGTCAATCTATATACCCTGACTTAGTCCAAGATACCTCTTGGATATATCATGAAATATCTTGATCCCTGGAATGTAGGCTACTTCGCTGATGTCCTTCATGGAGAAACACTTGTTCAACCAGTCCTTAACTGAATATAAGACTCATACATCATTTCCAATATGCAATATTTCATCAACATATACTACTAGGATAACGATCGCATTCCCATTAAAGTGCTTATAAACACATGGATCATATTTGTTCTTAATGAAACTAAATTCCTTTATGTCTTCATCAAATCAAATGTTGAATGACCTGGATACTTGATTTAATCCATAAAGGGATTTATGAAACTTTTAAACCCATTTGGCTTCACCTGGTGTCACAAACCCTACCGGTTGTTTCATATAGACATCTTCCTGAAGGTTCCCATTAAGAAATTTTGTTTTCACATCCATTTCCAAATCTCATAGTCATTGTAAATTGTTATGGAAAGTATGATTATTTTGGTTTTAAACATGGAAAATAGAGAGAAGGTTTCATCATAGTCAATTCCTTGAAGCTGTCTGAATCCTTTCGCCACTAGCCTTGCTTTATAGGTGCTAACATGACCTTCTATTTCCATTTTTTCTCTTGAATACCCATTTGTATCTAATAGGATTTACATCAACTGGTACATCGACTAGAACCTAGACTTGGTTCTAATACATGGAATCCATCTCATAATTCATAGCTCTACTGTGTATCTTAAGCATTAACTTCTTCAAATTCATTCTTGTTCCCACTATCCTTTTTGAGGATGTTCTCCCTCTCAAGAAATACATCTTGCCTTGTGACAGTTACTTTCTTATCTAAAGTATCATATAGGTAATATCCTTTTGTTTCCTTGGGATATCCTATGAAGATACACCTCGTTCCCCAGTGTGATAGTTTGTTTCCTAAGAAGGCCTTAACAAATTCCTTGCATTCCCGTACATGTTTATGTGAAAAAATGGTTTTCTTTCCATTCCATAACTCTAAGGGAATTCCAGTTTCCTCCTTAGTTAGTACTTGGTTTAATATGTATATTTCAGTTTGTAATGCATATCCCTAAAAGGATAATGGAAGATTTTCATGACTCATCATTGACCTCACCATTTCCAACAGGGTGTGGTTCCTCATTTCACTAACACCATTCCACTATGGTGTATATGGAAAAGGGAGCTGAGATAGAATCCCATACTCCCATAAAATATCTATGAAATCCTGGTTCAGATATTCTTCACCTCGATTTGATCTAAACTTCTTTATCTTCTTACCAAGCTGATTCTTTACTTCATTCTTGAATTCCTTAAATTTATCTATGACTTATAAATTATACCTCATTAAGTAGATATATCCATATCTACTAAAATAATTAGTAAAAGTATTAAATTAAGAATATCCACCTCTAGATTCTTTTGGAAATGGCCCACACACATCCTTGGGAACCAATCCTAGAAGATCTGTGGCCCTTTCGCCCTGTCCACTGAAAGGAAGCTTAGTCATTTTACCTTATAAACAAGAGTTACATATTTCAAGTGGTTTTAGTTTAGTAGATTCTAAATAAATATCCTAGAATAGCTTTTCCAAGAACTTCTCGTTTACATGACCCGGATGATGATTCCACAACTGGGTGTTGTATGAGTCATGTTAATTTGTTTTCAAATCTATTACCAACACTTTGTTTTTGTAATTTTATATATATAAACCATTATTCAAATTCTCCATACCATAACATATGTTTTTTTATAAAATAAATAACCCATATTTCCAAATTTGAATATAAATCCTTCCATATCCAAAATAAGATACAACTATTATGTTCTTGGTAACACTAAGAACATAATAACAGTTATGTAAAACCAAAAGAATTCCAGTTGGCAATGAGAGATGGTAATTTCTAATGGCCAATACAGCCATCCTCGTGCCATTGGAATCTCGAAGATCCACCTCTCCTATGGAAATATTTCTAAATCTACTTTCTTTCTAAATATGAATATAGATGTGAGCCCCACAAGATGTATCTAATACCCAATGTGTAGAAATGGAAACATTTCACTCGATAACGAACACACCTTTATCATCCCCAAACTTCTAGGTGGAGTTCCTCTTCTAGAGGAATTTATTACCACAAGAAAAATATATTACATCCTCTTCCCTGCCTGGCCTTTGAATCTTACTCTTCTTGGTGGAATGGTGCATAGGGGCTTTAGGCCGTTTATGAATCCTTGGCCCCTTTGCCTTGTCCTTCCTTTTCTTATTCATCATAAGTATTGTGGGTTTGTCACACCCTGTGTCCTTATGTAACTAGCGAATTAAGGTAAAAATTCCTGATAGACTCTTCTCATGATTCTCATGTGGTAGTTGACAAAAATGCTATAGAAGGTCTTAGGAAGTGATTATATGATAATATTTGTATACAACTCAACTATTAACTTAATACCTAAGATTTCCAGGAATTCAATGTATCCAATAAGCTTGACTACATGAGGCCCATCTGGTGAAGACTCTCCAAACATAGTTGTGAACAAAGCATTGGAGATCTCATATCTCTCATGTCTCTCCTTCTCTTGATAGAGATCCTAAAACTGATACATCATGCTATACACGTCCATGTTTTCATGTTTCTTCAACAGATCATTAAACATAGTTGATATCATGAAACATTAGACATAAGTGGAATTATCCATAAGTTTCATATAAAGAAATAGTTCCTTGTCATTGGCCTCTTTTACAAGCACAATTTGAATATGCTCTTCCAGCACATACAATTTTTTCTCGTGGCAAAGGATGGCGCATAAATGCCACTGCCATTCCTGGAAACTGGTGTCGGTGAGAAGGTTTTCCTTCTCGAGTATGGTTCTAAATGATATGTTTGGAGTCATTTTTCTCTTCATTAAAACAAATTAAGATGAAAAAAGGTTTAGTACTTTATCATTATAAAACTAATACAAATAAATAAATAAATACTTATTAGTATCCCAGTATTTTATTGAAATACAATAGATGTCACCATTGAGTTCAGAATATTATGTTGCCTAAATATTCTAGTGGCAAGGATCCATATTCCCCTTCTCATTACCCTTACTAGGGTTTGTCAATAATCATGAAGGGTTTTAGGAAGGAATTCCAAATTCCAAATACATTTACTCGCAGCACCTTGATCTGATAAGTGGACTCCCCAATTTTGAAATCCTTTCATTTTAGATTTCCTCAACCTTTGCCTCTTGGTCACACCAACTCCTACTGTGGCTACCAACCCTTGATGTGAACCAAGTCAAGTCAACCGAAAACCATGAATTATAATTCCCCAATAATTGGAAGAACCCCAACAAGGGTTGGTCAAGCACTTTTAACTATGGTTTGATTCTAACCAAGATTATAGAAGGCTATACCGACTTAAAATTTCATTAATGTATTTTATCCTTATACATAAATTTCCATTTTTTTTCTTTGACTACATGATTTTTAATATTAAGTGGGACATACTTAAGTGATTAACCAGTTCGAAGATAATATTTACTCATAATTCGGTCTTATTTTAGTTCCATCCTGCATGCATTTTTAATTCATTAATTGATTGATCATGAAAAAAAACCCACAATAAATAAATCATTAAACTAACATAAATAAAATAAATTGTATGATCGTGATCTTGTTCTATAGGTTAGTTTATCTAGAGTTTGATAAACAAAACCAAGACCTTGGGTAGAAACACCTTGAACCTTTTAGGTTCATGTTTACATCTTTCCACCTATCCACCTTTGTTTCTTCATGGATTAGTTTCACATTGGCTCCTAACTTGAGTTGCCTCCACTAGCTTGGGATCTCCATCTATTACATATTCTTTCATTTACTCACATGTGAGGGGTAAAATGGGGTTTTACATAAAATAAACCTTGGGAACATAGGCCCTATATATTAATGAGAAGAAGGATCACAAACCAAAAATATTAGCTTAAATAAATTAATTAAAATAAACCATTTATATACAAAGGTATTGGTCTAGATCATGATCATCCATACAAACAATGATATTTATGCATAAATAAAACTAGAATGGGATTCTTTAATTATTATTGTTTATGATAAATCATTCTTGAATCAATTAATTATATTTAATCAATCAATCCTTTTATCTTAAACTCTTTTTCTATATTTCTTTGATATTCTCATTCATCATAATTTTAATCAAATAAATTCATTTAAAATTATCTTTGTACGTAACATGTACCTTGGATGAAAATAGGTGAATTCTCATTCAAAGCTACCCAATGTGTAGAAGTGAACATTACGCAGATGATAAATTAAATACATATATATAAATAACCTATCACATGTTGGGCCTCATCTTTACGCCCACACTATGGTACATGCCTCAATGTTTTGTATAATATAATAATAAATTTTAATAAATATGAAAATTTTGGATGAGTGGAAAGTGTGTAGTTCTGACTACACAGAATGTAATTTTTATCATCGTCCATCTGAAGTACATGCCTAGAGACATGGCTTGTAGATGTTCTTCGAAAATCTTTGGAGTACACAGTGTGTTCAGTGGGATAAACACTGTGTAGTATCCGCGTTACCCAGTTTCCATCCAGGAAAGCTTTGTATGGGGTAAATGGTCCAATACTAACCTGAAGGGACTACACACCATGTTCAATGGGCTAGACTATGTGTAATTTTGAAACCGTGTGCCACTTGTTCCTCATCAACACACAAAGTCTTAAAGAAATAGATAAAATCCAATGATGTGGCCTGGTTTAGAAGACCGTCCCGGTTCATGGAACCTATACTACACAGGGTATACTGCCGAAGACAGACCATGTGTTCTAGTGTTGTGTGGCCATGAATTTTTTGAAAATCCGGAAGAGATCCTCTATTTTATTTTAATCAAAATAAAGAAAAAATAATTTCTTTAAGATGAATGAGAAAGAAAAGAGGAGAAAAAGATATAGAGATTCAGATGTATAGAATGATTAACTTGGATTGAAATAGATAAATTCATAAATTTTTAAATCACAAATGAAAAATTAAATAATTACAATCAATGATATGACCCCCTATAAGACCACTTGTAGGTTTCGGGTATAGAGGAAGCGCATTCGTGGGTGTACCCAACTTTAATTTTTGACATTAATGGCGATTAATCTGAGATCAATCACGATAATAAAATGTCAGATCTTCAGAATAGAATGAAGAATGAAAGAAAATAGGTGACTCCCAAAACTATATAGAGGATCATCATATGTTGGTTATAATTAATTTAATTAAAAGACAAGAATTACTTTGATAGAATTATCTCTTTATTGATGTTTCCGGTCACAATCCAAACATCATCCATGGTCTCTGTACATTGCTGGAGGGATCTCCGGGTGCTAGCACGGAAGAGACATTACTTATGATGTCCACCTTCGATTATCTTGAGTTCCACTTTCAATGCGCTCTCCTTGATCCGGTGGAGGAGGATCTCTCTAATATCTTGAGAGAATTATTGGAAGAAAAGAATTCTCTCTTGGGTTGAGAGATTTCTCTAGATCCATTGTGCACAACCACAATAAGTGGCTAGGCTAATGATAATAATATAATTGTGATTTTAAATACTTAGAATAAAAAAATGAATTAATTACCTGAAATCATTTATTCATTTAATTTAATTCATAGAAAGACCACATGTCTAATAATAATAGTTGACTATTATTATTACTTAACATGGGCCCGGAGAATTACACCTAATATTATTTAATTAAATAAACAATATTATTTCTCCTTAATCTGCTGAAAAACTACATGGCATGTATATTAATATACACGGTTTGTACTTTTGTTTTCCCATTATCTTTATTTCCTCCACCATATTTATTAGACCTTGAATAATGACTATTTATTTATTAAGTAAATATTACGGAATTACATGCTAATAAATATAATTTATTTCTCCCACAATATAATATCTCGAATAACTAGAGTTGAAATAAATGTGATCAGGCATCCTTGAATAATTATTAAACCATAATCAGGAATAATATTTATTCAACTTGTTAAATTAATATTTAACTGAGATACTTGGACACACTTTGTGTGTGACCCTCTTGGCTTCTTTCTCAGTGGCATTGGGGGAAACCTGCCTAGAGTCCAAGCTTAGCATCTGGAAATACGCCAAGACAGCAATAGGGAAATAAGTTAACACCGCAATTATAACACCCCAATATTTCATAGTAAGTTATTTTCTTTAAAGTAATTCAATAGCTAGTGATACACGCAACACTGAGTTCAAGGGCACCACGACTTACCAAACTAGCGGTTCAAAAAGTGGTTAGGAATTGTATTAACTGAATTTTGACTTTTATATACTCTATAATTTAAACAACAATATTATATGTTACTTAGATATAATATAATAAAAAATTAAATTTTTGAGATAAATGAAGTATTTTTTTAAAAATGAACTTTTACCACCTCTTAATGGTGAACCCTTTTTAAATCCAATATTTGACACTTTTATATATATTCAATTTGACAAAATAAACTTATTCTTTAGAATTTGGACATAAAAATATAGTTTGGATAAATTTTCGGTGCTTTTATGATAACTTTAAATTTTAATGAATAGTGAAGAATACTAAATTTGAATTGAAGTTAGAATTTTTAATTAAAATAATTTATAGCATTAAATTATTTATTTGAATGGTTTTCAAGTATAACTAGATTATATTTTTATCATTTATTCCTATTTTGGTGATTGGAAGTAATTTTACATTTAAATTGGTCATAAACACATATCAATCTTTTGATAGTTTTAAATTCTCAAAAAACGGCTTTCTGATTTTGACAACAGGAATATTTTTTAAAAAAATAATTAATAAAAATTATATGTTTTGAATTTATTAAAACATAAATCATTTTTTATTTTGGAATATCAAAATTATCTTTGGGTGATTTTTTTTGTATTTTTCAAAAAACTTCGAATTTTTTATGAATACTGAAAAATATTGCGTTATAGTTTAAAGTCGACTTTGTATTTAAATAATTATTTTTAATTTAAATTTATTTTCTAGGAAAAATAGATGAATAATACCTATATTAGTCCAATTTAATTCATCGAAGTCATTTTATAACAATATTAGATATATATAATTTTATTTAACTTTTTACCCCACCTCCTAGGCACATTTCCATATTTGCATAAAATGGAATTTTACCACTTCTTTTAATTGGATTTAAAAAACCCTAGAGACACATTTGACATCAGTAAGTGAAATTTGGTTCAATTGGATAAAAATAAATTTTTTTGATTAGTAACTTTTGAATTTGTTTACCATGATTAAAAGTAAATAGGGTAATTAAAGGTAAAAATGATATTATAATTACCCTAAAACTAGTCCTAATTCTATTGTATAAATATATTTATACCAAAATAAATCTTAGGAATAAAATATGATCCTTTTGATCCACTTGGATTACATTAGGATATATATTATTATTTTCTATAAAGAAGAGTTCAAAGTGTTAAATTCAAATTTTAATAACTAAACCATTTTTAATATAGTGTTATACATAAGATAAATTTGAAAATAAATATTCACTAGAAATATAAAAATCTTTTCAACAACATGGTATTTTAATTATAATTTTTAGACATTAAATAATTAAATTTATTTATGACACAATGATGATGCAGTAATTAAATTCTTAGTGAAAGATTAAATTAATTGATATTATAAATATTACAATAAATGTTAATTGAGCCTATTGATGAAATCAACTAATCTTATTGGTTATTATGACATGTTATAGTGGATTAAATAAATATTTTTCAAATTGATAAAGTTGTTATGACTTTCACAAAAACAAAATACTAAATAGTGTTAAAATTGACATAAATGAGTTTTTAAAACAAATACTATTTCATTAAATGATATATTATTCCTAAAAATATATGGATCAACCAAAAGAATTTTATATGGTTAGATATATAAATAATGAACCACTTGGGGTTATCTTGGCCTTTTATATTAATTTTATTAACCATTTATTATAATAATACAAGAAGACATGGTAAAAGTTAAACTATTTGACTAAGAGTTAAATCCAAAAGATAAGGTTAATGTGGTGAGCTAAATAGGTCTAAAACCTATTAGTTGAGAGAATATATACCCATCCCCACCTTATCATAGAAATAAATCCAATTGGAGAAATTATAAAACAAAAATTCTTTTTATAATAAATTGATATTTCAAGCTTTTTCTAAAGTGACCCTCACCTCTCTTACAAAAGGGTACTTCCCATTCTCTAAAAATCATACCTCCAAAGACATTTGGTGTAACGACCCAAACCTTCATTAATGGAAATCCCTCTTCATCTAATTAAATGTATCTTTATGTAAAATGTTTATATAAAATTTCAACTTCTTTGGTTTTATTTTAAAATTTTTGACCATTTCTAATATAGTTGTTGAAAAGTGATCACATGATTAGTATAAATATAGGGCTTTAATGAATCCGCTTTACTCATACAACGGAAGCGATGGCCTCATCCAGCAAATGTTCCCCATACGATGCCCATTTTTCAGAACTCAAAAAAGAGGTGGTTTCATTGGGCTTCACTCTTGACCAAGCCCAAGGTGAGATTCAACAGGTTAAGCTCGTGTGGGACCGCCAACGAGAGAAGTGGAAGTTGATAGAGATTACCACCCGAGCAATGTTATCTGAGCCACCCCAAGAGTCTGTCACCATCACACACCTTACTCTTCGGCCTTATGCAGGTGTTATAAGGGGTTATGTTACAAGACCATCTCACTATAGTTATGTAAATTATTTTTTTATATAATAATGAATATATTTTCAGGTTATTTTTGTTACCTTGTAAATAGTTTTTAAATCTCAAATAGTGTTTTTAGTTAGTATTCAACTAAGAAATATATTTTTAGTAACTAACGGATTTTTGTATTAAATAATATTTTAATAAAATATTATTATTATTATTAAATTATTTTTTATTAAATATAAATGATCGTATAATTTTATGAATACAATTGTAATTTTTATTAAGGTTTGAAACCCATTTTTTTTCAAAACCCATAAATTTTCGATAAATGTAAGTTTTTATTTTAAAAGTTTAAATTAACATATTTATAAAATTATTTAGATATAATGAATATTATTTCTAGAATCAGGACATCAAAATTATTAAACAGTGAATTTTTCATAATTTTCTGAGACAGACAAATTTTTGGGTAAAAATTAAATACTGTTAAAATATATAATGTGTTTTATGACATCATAATGACCCAATAGTGATTTAATAAAATAATATAAGCCTTATTTCCTTCCAATATATGTTTTAACATTAAAATAATGAGATTTTTGGTTTGTTTGAAATATTTTACAAAGCATTAATGGACCCTTCAAGGCTTATTAAACATCTTGTCTTTTTAAATTGTTTTCTTTGGGATTCTGACTCACTTCCACATGAGAAACCCCATTATTTTAAAAAAGTTCATACTTTGGCCTTATAAAATATTTTTTTCCACTTCCTTTTTCCAAAAACCATGGGAAAAATTCATTGGATGGTTTGTCTTTTGGATTAGTTTAATGTGAGGTGTCCTAAACCTAAATAATAAACAATTCCCTCACCTTTCATATATAAACCCACCCAAGCTCCCAATTTATCCTTACTCAATGTAACGCCCTGACCCCAGTTACCCAGAGTCGGTGCAATATTGCGTAACATTGGCATGATCACAAAATATCAAGTCTCGAAAGACTGAATAGTTTAGAAGCCTTGGAAACACTAGATACATTCATAAATGTTACATTACCTCATAAAGTGAAAAAATACAATAACATAATCTCCATAGTCCACACCCATATCCCCTTCAGACTATCCCTGCAGGTCAGTCATAAAATATTTCTTCACATCCTGAGAAAAATAAAACATTGAAAGGGGTGAGCTCAGATGCTCAGTAAGGATAACAATTTTGCGGAATCTTTCATAAATAAACATAAACATTTAAGTCAATGTATAACTAAAAAAAAGCCTTTTAAACTTGAACTTCAACATAATATGGAAAAAGTAAAATGAGATAATTCCATTTAATTCTTCACATGGATATTCTAATGGTCTAATAATCACATGCAATATCAATAACCACTTTCATAATGATGGAATTCATAATGCAAGACTATCATAACCATGTAGCCAAGGCCTCGTGCCAAGACTACAAATAAGATTTTGTCAAGGCCTCGTGCCAAGACACTAGTTTGTCTCATGAGACCTTCCGATGAAAATTTTTTAGAAAATACTTATGTCTAAAATTTCTCAAATATACTCCATTGTTTTTCTGAAAACATTATGCAAGCTTCTGGAAACAAAATTACTAATTCTGAGACTGCTCGACTATTTACAGGCCATGATGGGTCCACGCCTAATCCCTTCATGTCTACCACACTCGAGAGTCAGGTTTTATGAAAACATTTTTAAGTTGTCATTAAATACGTATACATTTTCACTGGATTTTCATTTACTTAGAGAAATATCTCTCTCTTTTTTGAAATCATTCAAAAATAGTTATGGTTTGTAGAGGAAGCTGAAACTCAAATAATGGTCATGGCAGCGGAGAAGTCGTTGTCGCCATATACGTACGACAAAAAAACATTCCCTTTTTTTGTTTAGTAAAATGATTACATTAAAAATATTCTTTTTTATATAAAAGTAAAATTCAAAGGGGTTTATACACCGTATAAAATAAAGTTGTGTATAAAACAAAATATTCCTCAACGAAAGAATATTGAGATGAAGTCCCTTACAAAGATCATTTTTTTAAATAAAATAAATTTATTACGTGTATTCACTATAAGTACACATAAATAAAGTACAATTATGAGATAGGACATAATAATATCATGACATAATTTGAAAGTAGGAGATTAACCCAAAGAACAGAAATTGGGTTAAGAAGTTCCCTTACCTCGTGTCTGACTTAACTCGATCGTCCTTTAACCTCCTAAATAATAAACTAGAGTTAATTTATATTTTATTAAGAACCTTTTTCATGTTCATTATTCCTTTTATATCACTTATTACCATGTTATGAACATTATGTAATTATTTAAGTTAATAACGGTCATTTTGTCAATCTTTGGTACTTGAGTCAAAAATAAACTTCTCAAAATTACAAGTTGTTCATGTGGTGAAATATTAATTATATACATAATTATATTCATGATGTAGATATCATATATATAATATATATCCATTATATACATGCATTTATAATATTACATAACATTTAGAGGTAAGAAATGAAATTCACCTTTCATGGAGACGGTAAGCCGTACGTACGCATGAACGCTACTTTCATTTCTATTTCATATTTAATGGAATGAAATTATAATTATATAAAGGTATACTATAATTCCATTATAATATAATTTATAATACCTTTTACTCCATCCATTATACATCTCACATATGGAATTAACGATTCAAATCACTTTGAGGGGGCGGTAGTCCGCACTTCCTAAAATGAAATTATCGCGTTTACCCATAATGAAAATCATAAAGGTATGGAATAAATGAAAAAATACAGAATCATAAGGGAAAAAAACATAATATATATCATATATAAAAATAGTGTCATCATAATGGCCACCGTGAGATGTGTTAAAAGAAGATTGAACAATCATCGTTTTGGGAGGCAGTAATTCGCCACCCACAGAAACAGTATGTTCTTTAACCATTAGACGAAGGTGTGTGTAAGTGTAAATATAATACTTCTCACAAAAAAATACAAGTATATTGAGGATACTGTTTTTGTTACAAAATAAAGTAATAAAATATTTTAGGGGGTTGGAGAAGCAAACTAAAACAAAAAAACACAAGAGAAGACATTACCTTAAAATTGGGTAACTCTTTTTGATTTGAGCCAAAAGGCTTCCTTGGGAAGACTTCTGCCCAAAGTGAGTCTTCTAGGAGTAATAGAGGTAAGTTTAGAGAGTATTTGGTCAGAGTTTGGATGATCCAAATTGCTTTGAAAGGTGTGAATAAGGTGGTAGTGGTGGGGCCTTTTATAAGAGGAGAGGAGGGGCACTCTTGGAAAGATTGAAATGTTACATTATTATGAAATGTTTTTTGGATTATAAAGGTCCCACAATGATATATTTCGAGTATAAGTTGATAAGGGTTCGAAATATACTCATCCAATTGGTTTTTGACAAGTGTAAGGCTTATATTTTACATTATCGTTTCATTTTATTTAAATCATTAATTAATGAGGCAATCGCTGCATCATCATGGTGTCATAAACAATTTAAATTATTTAATGTCTAAGAATTATAACAAAAAATATCATGATGTAGGAAATATTATTATATTTCCAATGAATATTTATAGTCCAAATGTTAACTTATATAACCCCATGTAATAATTTTTTTAATAAAACAACACATGTTTGTGATAATTTTATTTTTACTTTAAATAAAAAGTTATTAATGTCATTTTCTTACCCAAGTGGCTCCATGGGGTCCCCAAGTTGACCCATGGATTTTCATGGTCGGCCATGACTCATCCAATAAGGGTAGGACAAGTGTATGGGTATTTTCATATTTTTATAATATCATTTTTACCTTAAATTTCACTAATTACCTTTAATCGCGATTAATTAAACTTAAAAGTTACTATTCACCAAAAAATTATTTTAATCCCATTGAACCACATTTTACTTCTTAATGACAACCATGTATGTCGGATTTTTGAAAATCAATTCACAAAAGTTGTAATGTTTCATTTAAACGAAAAATCAGTTTTTTAACTACCACTTTGTGGTTTCACTATTCATCAGAAATTGATGTTTTTCAGAACAATGCCAAAATTTCACCCTAAGATATAATTGATATTCTGAATTAAAAAATGATGTATATTTTACAAAATTCCAAACATATAAGTTTCATTAATTAATTTTATAATTAATTCCCGTTGTCACAACAAATAGCGTGTTTTTAAGAAACAATATATATCAAAAGATTGAAAATTGTTTATGTCCAATTTCAAAGTGAAATTAATTCTAATGACCACCATTGGATAAAATGGTAAAAATATATTCTAATTATACATTAAAACCACTCAATAGTATAATTTATCACTATAAATTATTTTGATTAAAAAAGTTGTTTTTAAGTATTTTTCACTATTCATAAAAAATTGGAAGTTCTCAGAAAAATACCAAAAATTCAACATAGGCTAATTTTGATATTATGAATCTACAAATGAAGTCAATTTTGAAATATAAAATATATATAATTTCAAAAAGTTGGTATTACTATTCATAATGGCTATTTTGATTGGTCGCGGTGCGTTAGAATCTCGATCTTGCGTACAATGCAAGCTATTCAATTATTGAAAGAGAAGCGTATCATGGAATCTCGGGGTGTTACATTCTCCCCTCCTTTAATAAATTGCGTCCTCGCAATTTGAAATTTTTATTTGAAAATTAAAGGTTGAAAATAGAAAATACCTTTGTGGAAAACCCACATCGTAAATAGGGTTAATAAAAATATAACATTAAAAGAAAGAAAGAGAGGTACAAAGGTCACCCGAGATAGCCCATACTGGGATTATATGAAAATATGGATATGGTGGAAAAAAACAATCATGGTCTGATGGAGAGTTGTAGAAAACAAGATTAAGAGAAAGTTAACCACAATAAAATCACAAACTTATGATTGGTTAAACGGTCATTGAATCCCTAGTTGGAAAAGTTAACCGACAACGTTTTTGTTTTAAGTTACCTTTCATAAAGTTGAGGAATTTATTTAAGAGATTTACTAAGAACGTAAGGAAATATACTTACATGTAATGTAGGCTTTCATTCTTTAATAAATTTTTTCCACGAACCCATCTTTCACTCCAAATGGTAACAGAACTCAAAAATATTCTATTTATCCTAATTTTATAAGGTTACAAATATTACCACATACTATTTAGATTAGGAAAACTATTTTGTAATAACCAGGGACTTCCTGTTGGCTAGTGTTAGGTAATAAAGGCATGTCGCACTATGGTTGTGGATTCGATTCCTACAGCTTTGTCCGACGCAACGGGTTATCCCCCAACCTGCAGGTTGTCCTTTTCCTAAAAGTATAGTATTATAATATTCCAAAAATAATCTTCAGAAATTTTTTAACCTTAAAAAATACTATCCAAAGTTCAACTTAATTCATTCCAACCTTTATAGTTATCCAAAATACCTATATCCAGACTTTCTCTAAAAGGTCTCTAAATTCCAAAATCAATTGTAACATCAGATTCCCCAAAAAAAGTAAAGTTTCCCTTATTGTCACATACTAAAAATATGATTACCTTCATCATATTAAATCCTTTAGGAAAAAAACAAGTACTACAGTACAATCCTTATATATATATCACATTATCCCTATAACCAAAATATAATCCTTGAGTCTAAAAGCACCAATACATTAATTATTCCACTTCAACTGTAGTAACAACATAAGATTGTCCTTGATCCCTTGGCCTTTTCTGAGGTAAGTTTCCCTGATGCTTAGGACATTCATTTTCATAATGCCCCATTTCCCTATAATTGTAGCATTCAACATTGATAGCCTCTTTCTTTCCCTTGCAATCACGAGCATGGTGACCTTTTTCTCCACATTTATAACAAACACCCATTCTTTTTAGGCAAGTACCAGGGTGATTCTTCCCACAATTATCACATAATGGAAAATACTTATTTCCATTTTTCCCTTTATCTATCTCTTGTTCCACCATTCTCTTCTTCTCTTTCTTTACTTTATTGTCATAAGATTTAGAGAATTCCTTTTCTGTCTTGATAGAACATGAGACAATATATTCGTACGACGAGAAGGTTTGTGAGACTAATGCTCGATGGAGAAATGGTTTTAAACCATCAAATAAATGATCAATATTACTTCTTGGGTTATGTATATAATCTGTGTCATGCCTCTCTAACCTTGTAATGTTATCCTCATACTTTTCGACATTCTCATCCTCCTTTTGTCTTAGACTCAGAAATTTCCTTTCCATATCTGCTCGATGGTCATGAGGAAAGTATTTTTCTAAGAAAATATCTTTGAACTCCCTCCATTATATATTCGATACTTCATCATCTTCCTTTTCATTTTGAATCAACGACCACCATTGATCAGCATCTCCAGTGATGCGGTAAACTTCCATGATAACCTTTTCTCTTTCACTACTCCCCAAGGCATGGAATATATTCTCTAAGGAATTTATCCATTGCTCATCTACTAAGGGATTAGTACTCCCATTGAATATCTGTGGTTTTTGCCTCATGAAGCGGTCTAACATTGATCCTCCATGTTACAGATCAGGGTGATCCATATGAGTAAGGTTATCATTCCTAACCAGAGTGAGTTGTCCCAGTATGGTGATAAGCTGATCAGCACCAGTTGTATCTCCAGCTCCACTATAATTATCTTGAGCAGGAGGGAAATCCCTGCATGGAGTGTGTGCATTGATATGGTTTCCATTCCTTCCACTAGGTACCATTTCTAAACAATGGCATAAACTAGATCAGTTTATGAATCAAAATAAATAATTCCATACTTTTAAAACACTTAACATAAATTGAAAAATTTATGGATATAATCCATAATCATAAAATGTTTTCCTTTGAGGAAGTATATACTCATAAACCCTTCATAATGGTTTGTAAAGAAAATGAGAATTATCCTAAGCATATCCCCCAGGGGTGTCGTAACCAAGAGTGCAGCAAGGTCCGTTTTTGTGCACCAGTTCTCGTTCGAGTCTAGCTCAAATCGATGTTTTTGGGTTTTACCCCTATGTACATCTGTGCCAGAGTCACCTCTACCTGCTCGTATCTAGACAGGGATGTATTGCTCGGAAAACTCACAAAATCTCTATAATTCAGAAATTCTAGGAAGTTCTTCTATACAAATCCTTAAAGTCTATCTTAGGGATATGTGCTCTAATCAGAGTTTATCTAAATCTAGCTTCCAAGGTTAGTACTAAACTTCCTATGATACCAACTGTAACTCCCCGACCCCATTTACCGAGAGTCGGTGCATTATTGCGTAACATTGGAATGATCACAAAAGATCAAGTCTCGAAAGACCGAATAGTTTAGTAGCCTTGGAAACACTAGATACATTAATAAATGTTACATTACCTCATAAAGTGAAAAACTACAATAACCTAGTCTCCATAGTCCACACCCATATCCCATTCAGACTATCCTTGTAGTTCAGTCATAAAATATTTCTTCCCATCCTGAGAAAAATAAAACATTGAAAGGGGTGAGCTCAGATGCTCAGTAAGGATAACAATTTATCGGAAGCTTTCATAAATAAACATAATCATTTAAGGCAATGTTTAACTAAAACAAAAGCCTTTTAAACTTGAACTTCAACATAATATGGAAAAAGTAAAATGAGATAATTCCATTTACTTCTTCACATGGATATTCTACTGGTCGAATAATCACATGCAATATCAATAACCACTTTCATAATGATGGAATGCATAATTCCAGACTATCATAACCACGTAGCCAAGGCCTCGTGCCAAGACTACCAATAAGATTTTGTCAAGGCCTCATGCCAAGACACTAGTTTGTCTCATGAGACCTTCCGATGCAATTTTTTTAAAAGATACTTACATTTAAAATTTCTCAAATATACTCCAGTGTTTTTCTGAAAACATTATGCAAGCTTCTGAAAACAAAATAACTAATTCTGAGACTGCTCGACTAATTACAGGCCATGATGGGTCCACGCCCAATCCCTTCTTGTCTACCGCACTTGAGAGTCGGGTTTTCTGAAAACATTTTATAGTTTGCATTAAATACGTATACATTTTCACTGGATTTTCATGGATTTGAGAGAAATATCTCTGTCATTTTTGAAATCATTTAAAAATATTTATGGCTTGTAGAAGAAACTGGAACTCAAATAATGGTCATGGCGGCGGAGAAGTCGTTGTCGCCATATACATTCGAAAAAAAACATTTCCTTTTTTTGTTTAGTAAAACGATTCTTTTAAAAATATTCCTTTTTAAATAAAAGTAAAATTCAAAGGAGTTTATACACCGTATAAAATAAAGTTGTGTATAAAACAAAATATGCCTCAATGAAAGAAGATTGAGACGAAGTCCCTTACAAAGATCATTTTTTTTAAATAAAATAGATTTATTATGTGTATTTACTATAAGTACACATAAAGAAAGTACAATTACAAGATAGGACATAATAATATCATGACATAATTTGAAAGTATGAGATTAACCCAAAGAACGAAAATTGGGTGAAGAAGTTCTCTTACCTTGTGTCTGACTTAACTCGACCGTTCTTTAACCTCCGGAATAATAAACTAGAGTTAATTTCTATTTGATTAAGAAAATTTTTCATGTTCCTTTTATATCACTTATTACCATGTTATGAACATTATGTAATTATTTAAGTTAATAACGGTCAATTTGTCGATCTTTGGTACTTGAGTCAAAATTAAACTTCATATAATTACAAGTTGTTCATGTGGTGAAATATACATTATATCCAGAATTATATTCATGATGTAGATATCATATATATAATATATATCTATTATATACATGCATTTATTATATTACATAATATTTAGAGATAAGAAATGAAATGCACTGTTCATGGAGACGGTAAGTCATACGTACGCATGAACGCAATTTTCATTTCTATTTCATATTTAATGGAATGAAATTATAATTATATAAAGGTATACTATAATTCCAGTATAATATAATGTATAATACCATTTAATCCATCCTTTATAAATCCCACATATGGCATTAACGATTCAAATCACTTTGAGGGGGCGGTAGTCCGCACTTCCTAAAATGAAATTATCGTGTTTACCCATAATGAAAATCATAAAGGTATTACATAAATGAAAAATATAGAATCATAAGGAAAAGAAAAACTTAATATATATCATATATAAAAATATTTTCATCATAATGTCCACCATGAGAGGTGTTAAAAGAAGATTGAACAATCATCGTTTCGGGAGGCAGTAATTCGCCACCCACAGAAACAGTATGTTCCTTAACCATTAGACGAAGGTGTGTGTAAGTGTAAATAAAATAATTCTCATAAAAACAACCAAGTATATTTATGATACTGTTTTTCTTACAAAATAATGTAATAAAAATATTTTAGGGGGTTGGAGAAGCAAAATAAAGCAAAAGAACACAAGAGAAGACATTACCTTAAAATCGGGTAACTCTTTTTGATTTGAGCCAAAAGGATTCCTTGGGAAGACATTTTCCCAAATTGAGGCTTCTAGGAGTAAGATAGGGAAGTTGATAGAGTATTTGGGAAGAGTTTGGCTGAGCCAAATGGATTTTAAAGGTGTGAATAAGGTGGTAGTGGTGGGGGCCTTTTATAAGAGGAGAGGAGGGGCACTCTTGGAAAGATTGAACTATTACATTATTATGAAATGATTTTTGGATTTTAAAGGTCCCACAATGATATATTTCGAGTCTAAGGTGATACGGGTTCGAAATATACTCATACAATAGGTTTTTGACAAGTGTAAGTCTTATATTTTACATTATCTTTTCATTTTATTTAAATCATTAATTAATGCGGCAATCGCTGCATCATCATGGTGTCATAAAAATTTTAATTTATATAATGTCTAAAAATTAAAATAAACTATAATGATTTAGTAAATCATTTTAGCTTTCCAATTAATATTTATAGTCTAAAAGTTAACTTATATAAGCCCATGTAATAATTGTTTTAGTAAAACAACACATGTTTGTGACAATTTTATTTTTACTTTAAATAAAAAGTTATTAATGTCATTTTCTTACCCACGTGGCTCCATGGGGTCCCCAAGTTGACCCATGGATTTTCTTGGTCGTCCATGACTCATCAAATAATGGTAGGACAAGTGTAAGGGTATTTTCATATTTTTATAATATCATTTTTACCATAAATTTCACTAATTACCTTAAATCGCGATTAATTAAAATTAAAAGTTACTATTCAGAAAAAATTATTTTAATCCCATTGAACCAAATTTTACTTCCTAATGACAACCATGTATGTCTAATTTTTGAAAATCAAATCACAGAAGTGGTAATGTTTCATTAAACGAAAAATCAGGTTTTTTAACTACCACTTAGTGGTTTCACTATTCATCAAAAATTGAAGTTTTTTAGAACAATGCCAAAATTTCACCCTAAGCTATAATTGATATTATGAATTCAAAAATGATGGATATTTTACAAAATTCCAAACATATAAGTTTCATTAATTAATTTTATAATTAATTAATTTTATAATTAATTCCCACTGTCACAACAAATAGTGTGTTTTTAAGAAACAATATATATCAAAAGATTGACAATTGTTTATGTCCAATTTCAAAATGAAATTAATTATAATGACCACCATTGGATAAAATGGTAAAAATATATTCTAATTATACTTTAAAACCACTCAATAGTATAATTTATCACTATAAATTATTTTGATTAAAAAATTTGTTTTTAAGTATTTTTCATTATTCATAAAAAATTGGAAGTTCTCAGAAAAATACCAAAAATTCAACATAGGCTAATTTTGATATTATGAATCCACAAATGAAGTCCATTTTGAAATATAAAATATATATAATTTCAAAAAGTGGGTATTACTATTCATAAAGTCTATTTTCATTGGTCCTGGTGCGTTAGAATCTCGAACTTGCGTACAATGCAAGTTATTGCATTATTGAAAGAGAAGCATATCGTTGAAGCTCGGGGTGTTACACTCAAAGCCTTTTGAGTTCGTCCAACCTCTTCTCTACTCCCTCTATAATTCTCCCAAGTTGCCCCAATCTCCCAAGAAGACTCTCTCAAGGCTCTCTCAATCCTTTGGAAGCACACATCCAAGTAATGGTTTTTCTTCCTTTCTCATTTTTGTCCAATTTTATTATTGTTGTTATGACCTTTTTATTTTGTTTATAATTTTTGGGGTATGGTTTCACACCTCCCCCATACTACCCTATTTATGTTTTAATGATGGAATACCCCTTTATCTCTCATTGAATTCCTCCCATATACACCTGTTACTATACCAAAATTCCGAAAGGAATTTCTCTCTCCACTTTTACATTCAAGATATTCTTTTGTATCATGACTCCAAATTCAATTACAATTATTAGGACATGTATTTATATGACCCCCTTACGTTAAATTTCATAAAAATATTATTATACACCCCTTTCTCTCTCATCAACCATTTTTATGAATTCTTATGTCACACCGTTACGCTACCGAAATTGTACTGATTTTCCAAGCCAATGTCATTTTGTAGTGAATACCATGCCCATTTCTCTATCAAGGGTATTCACCTTTATGAAAATTTACTTATTTATTATAAAGTTTCATGTATTAATTCCACATTCCGTTATCGTGGAATAAATTATTATGTTTTATGAATCCATGTGGCACACTTATGTATGAAATGAAATGTTTAAGAAGGGTGTGCCCTTATAGCGCTCCAATGCATTGGGTAAAGTATAATATCATGATACGTCATGTGAAATGGGTTTTGACTCATGATAATTCAAGTGAAACAGGGTTTTACTCTTTCTTCATGTGAAATGAGGATTTACTCATGCTCCATGTGCAATTAGCCTTGGCTCATATTAATTCCATGTTAAGTGTTGTTGCCACATTTCCATGCTATGATTATCATGCTTTATCATGACTTTATGTTTATGCTTCTCTTGATCTCTATTGATATTCCTATTGTATAACATGAATTGTATTCCTCATTTTATTCCATTATTATTCCCTTACTCATCTTTATATCTCACCCTTTTCTTATGCATGTCCTCAGGTTATCCCATGCAACGCTAACTAGGAGGGAATGTAGTGGTCATGTAAAGTAAGTTTTCAATAAAGATATTGTATTTAATGTTTTATGTTGTTATGTAATGATCATAATACCCAAAGACACTAGACCTATTGATCTTCTAGATTGTATAAATTAAATTTTATGTAATAAATCGGGTTTAAGTATGTAATAAAAGATCAGGGTTCTCATAGTTGGTATCAAAGGATAGGTTTAGTTATTTTTGGGATTAGGATTAGAAAACGATAGTAAAGCCTTAGAGACAAGGATAATTATAATAATAAAATCCCTCAATTTTGGTGGGTATTGAGTAAGTTTTTTATCAAGAAAATACATCCTTGTCTGGATACGAGCAGGTATAGGCGGCTCTGACTCATATGTATCCTAGGGGTAAAACCCGAAAACACCGTTTTGAGCTAGACTCAAACAGGAACTGGTGCATGGAAATGGGACTTGTTTCACTCTTGGTTACAACACTCCCAGGGGATATGCTTTGGTAAATTCACAAGCTTATTATTAACCCTTATTAAGGGATAAAAAAATTCCCTATGAATATATGTTAGAAAGTAGATCATGGATAACCTAGAGTGAAGCCAATATATTCATATGTTAAGGAAATAAGAGCTATTTATATTTCATCAGTTTTTTCCTTGTATTTCCCTTTATGTGTTACCCCTAACTTTCCTTTTATTCCGGAAAATGGTCGGTAATAGGAGGAATTGGTCTAACAACTGATGTGAAGATCAATGTGATGAATGTACTCATGAGATGCCCAATCCAATTGTTGCAAGAATCGTGAACTTTGTCATGCTTCTCTCTCTTATAACTCAAGATTTTAATAGAAACAGGCGTCAAGAGGGAGTTCAACCCCCCCCCCCCACCCCCAAGAAAGAACTAGTCGCTATCAAGAGCTTCATGAGACAAAGGCCCCCAACTTTTAATGGATCATCTAATCCCTCAATCGCTAAACAATGGATCAACTCCATTGAAAAGATCTTCTCCATCCTTCAATGTTCTGAACAAGAGAAGGTTCTCCTAGCTGCTTATCGCATGGATGGTAAAGCTGATCAATGGTGGACGTTGATCAAAAATATGAAGCTTGAGGAGGAGATCAAGGTGTTCGAATGGAAGGATTTCTAGAAGATATTTTTTGATAAATATTTTCCGCTCACCCACTAGATTAAGATGGAAAGGGAAATCCTTGCCCTCAAGTAAAAGGACGATTAATCTGTTGGAGCATATGAGGAAAACTTCACACGGCTTGAATGATATGCTTCCAGCTTTTTCATTACCCTCGAATGCAAGGTTGACTACTTCTTTGGTAGAAAGAATCCTAGCCTGTGGAAAGCACTGGAAATTGATGACTTCGACAGCTATGAGGAAATTGTTCGATGTCCCCTCATGGTCGAAATAGAGATCGTAGAATCTTAGGGGTATCATGGGGATAAGAAGCTTAATGTGGACTTCAATGCTGGTGGTCCGATGGATAAATCCAATGGTGCTAAGAAGATCCATCACCCCACTTTCCAAAGGTGTGGAAAGAAGCACCCCAGAAATTGCCTCAAGGCTACAAGAAAATTCTTTTAAGTGTGGAAGAGAAGGGAATCTAGATATTAACTATCGGCAAGAAAGACCTGCGGCTACGACAGAGGAGAGGAACGCTCCATTGAAACATCAACGCGTGATTAATTGCTACAACTATAAATAACCAGGGAATATTGAAAATCAGTGCCTAAGACAAGGGTTTTCTTAGGAAACCAACAACCTCCAAGGCAGCAAGGGCGAGCTTCTGCCATCACTACTGCCGAAGTGAACCCCGAAAATGAAGTGGTGACAGGTACGCTTGTTATTCATTCAAGAATAGTGAGCATACATTTTGATTTAGGTTCTACACATTATTTTATATCTCAAAAGTTTAGTATAACAATACCGTCACCACCAAAAATCATGGAAGTGATGATGTCGATGAGTATGAAAAATAGGGTGATTATTAAATACCATGAATATAACTCCTCCCATGTCATAAACTGTGGATTGAACTTCCCGTTGAACCTATTCATACTCTCTATGGTGTAATTTGGTGCAATTCTTGGCATGGATTGGCTTTCCTTATATAGATCCAACATAAATTTCGGTGAGAGGGAAATCACTCTCCATGTGGAGAATCGACCCTTGATTCTTTACAAGTCCAAGGAGGAAGATGAATCTTCTTTAGCTCCATCAACTCAAGCATGGATATTACTGCCCTATGAGCATGTGTATCTGGCTCAGAAGATTGAGTCCAAGGAGGCCACCATCCTTGAAGACATGCCTATTGTGAGGGAATTTGCTGAAGTGTTTCCCGAGGAATTTCCCGGTCTCCCTCCCAGAAGAGATTTTGAATTCTCAATTGAACTTATATCAGGGGCATTGCTAATATCCAAAACTCCATATATAATAGATTTTGTGGAGATTTAAGATCTGAAGAAACAACTACAGTAGAATCTGGATAAAGGGTTTATACACCCAAGTGCTTCACCATGGGGTGCACCAGTCCTCTTCATCAAGAAGAAGGATGGATCAATGTGCCTTTTCATCGATTTTCGTGAGCTCAAAAAAATCACAATAAAGAACAAGTATCCTCTCCCACTAATTGATGACTTGTTTGATCAGTTCTGTGGAGCACAATACTTATCCAAGGTGGATTTTCAGTCAGGATATTATCAAGTAAGGGTGAAGTAGGAAGATATCCCCAAGACTGCTTTTCGTACAAGATACAAGCACTATGAATTCGTAGTAATGCCTTTCGAACTCACTAATGCTCCAGCAATATTCATGGAGTTGATGAATAGAGCCTTTAGAGATTACCTTGACAAATTTGTGGTAATCTTTTTAGATGATATTCTGATATACTCCAAAACAAAGGAGGATCATGCGGAGAATCTAAGAACTATACTAGAGACCTTACAGAAGGAGAAGCTCTATGCCATGTACAACAAGTGTGAGTTTTGGTTGAAGTAGGTATAATTCTTGGGCCATATCAACACAATAAATGGGATATATGTGGATCCCACCAAAATAGTTGCAATTGAGGGATGGTCGAGGCCAACATCGGTAATAGATATCCATAGCTTCTTGGGGTTACCTGGATATTATCGATGATTTTTGAGAAATTTCTCACGATTGTCCAACCCTCTTACCTAGATAACTTGGAAGGGAGTAAATTTTACTTGGAGTGATGAATGTGAAGAAATCTTCATGGATTTAAAAAGGAGGCTTATCATTGGGCCTATCCACTCTTTATCCACAAGTAGAGAACTTTTTGTGGTATTCAGTGATGCTTCGAAGAAGGGCCTCAGATGTGTGTTGATAAAAAATGACAAAGTCATTGCCTATGATTCAAGGTAATTGAAAGTTCATGAACAGAACTATCTAACACATGAACTTGAGTTGGCTGCAGTGATCTTCGCTTTGAACATTTTTCATCATTATCTCTTTTGGGAGAAGTGTGAAATATATACGGACCAAAAAATCCTCAAGTATATATTCACACAAAAAAGAGTTGAACATGCATCAATGAAGATGGTTAGAGCTGACCAAAGACTATGACTGCTAAATTCATTACCACCCTGTGAAATCGAACAAGGTGGCGGATGCCCAATGTTGAAAGGACCCAGCGATTCTATCTTTTATGAGAATTGAAAAGGATCCAATCTTCTTAGATTTGATAAATATGGACATGGGAATCATAAAGAAGGGAACATCATCAATCCTTTCACAAATTATTTCTCAAACTTCACTTTTGGGAAGGTTAAAGGATGATCAAAAAGATGATGTGGGAATTCAGGAAAAAATTGGAAGCTATCAAAAAAGGGAAATCCTTAGAGTTTAATGTTAATGAAGATGGAATTTTGAGATTTGGGAAAAGACTATGTGTTCCATCAAGTCTGGATTTGAAGAAGGAAATTTTGGATGATGCAAACAGTTCAAATTTCTCTATTCACCTAGGAAACACAACAATGTGTTGAGATATCTAAGAGAATTATTGGTGGGATAATATAAAGAAGTAGATTGCTGAATATACATCACGGTTCATGGTGTGTCAGTAAGTGAAGGAAGAGAAGAAGAAGTCTAAGGGGATGATGCAACCATTGCCCATACCAGAATGGAAATGGGATAACATCACCATGGAATTTGTCACTGGACTTCCAAAGACATCCAAAGGCAATAATGAAATCTGAGTTTTTGTGGATCGTCTTAAATAGGCTACACACTTCATTTATATTTGGGAGGATTTCACATTGGATCAATTGGAACTGATATATATCATGAAAGTGGTGAGGTTGGATGGAGTACCACTATCTATTGTGTCTGATTGAGATCCAAGATTCACCTCTATGTTTTGGAAGAGTCTTTTACATGCTCTGAAAAATTAACTGAACATCAGTACAGCTTATCATCCTCAAACTGATGTCCAATCCAAGAAGACTATCCAAACACTTGAGGAAATGTAGAGAGCATGCTCAATGGACATTAAAGGAGGATTGGATCAATATCTTCCTCTGGTTGAGTTCTCTTATAATAACAATTTCCACCCAAGAATCCAAATGGAACCATATAAATAACTTTATGGGAAAAGGTGTAGAACATCGGCGTGTTGGGATGAGGTCGGTGAGTGTATGCTGCTTGAACTAGAAATGGCCGAAGAAATGGCGGAGATGGTGAAAACCATTTAGCAGTATATCAAGGCATCCCAGAGTCGACAGAAGAGTTATGCCGATAACCGTTGACAAGACCTTGAGTTTAAAGTTAGATACATGATTTTTATACGCATATCTCCATGGAATAAGGTCATGAGGTTTGTAAAGAAGGGGAAGTTTAGTCCAAGGTACATTAGCCCCTTCGAGATTTTTGATCGTGTTGGGGTTGTGGCCTATCGACTAGAACTTACACCTATCATGGCCAATGTACATGATTTATTTCATGTATCCCTCTTAAGGAAGTACATACCAAACCCTTCACATGTACTCTCTTCAAAGGTAGTACAGTTAGAGGATGATGTTTCTTATGAGGAGAAACCAGTGAAGATCTTAGACCGTAGAGAAAAATTTCTACAAAATAAGACAATTCTCATCTTCATGGTGTTGTGGTGAAACCACAAGTTTGAAGAACTGATGTGGGAATCAGAGGATGTGATTAAGAAGAGTTACCCGCATTTGTTTTAGTGTGGGAAAAGGAAATTTTTTGGGTGAAATTTTTTTAAGGGGGGAAGATTGTAACGACCCAAACATTCATTAATGAAAATCCCTCTTGATCTAATTAAATGTATCTTTATGTAAAATGTTTATATTAAATGTCACCTTCTTTGGTTTTATGTTATGAATTGTTACAGTTTCTAATATAGTCATTGAATAGTGATCACATGATTAGTATAAATATAGGGCTTAAATGAATCCAATTTACTCAGACAAAGGAAGTGTTAGCCTCATCCAGTAGATGTGCCCCATACAAAGCCCATTTGTCGAAACATGGAAAAGAGATGGTGTCATTGGGCTTCGCTCTTAACCAATCCCAAGTTGAGTTTCCACTAGTTAATCTCTAGGGGGGTCACCTACGAGAGAAGTGGAAGTTGATAGAGATTACCACCCGAGAAATGTCAACCGAGCCACACCTAGATTCTGTCATCATCACACACCTTACTCTTCAGTCTTGTGCGGGTGTTATACGGGGTTATGTAAAAAGACCTTAGCACTATGGCCATGTAAATTATTTTTGTATATAATAATGAATATATTTTCATGTTATTTTTGTTACCTTGTAAAAAAAAATTAAAGCTCAAATAGTGTTTTTAGTTAATTTCAACTAAGAAATATATTTTGTTGAATTAATGGATTTTTGTGTTAAATAGTAATTTAATAAAATATTATTATTATTATTAAATAAATTTTTATTAAATATAAACGATCATATAATTCTATTAATGCAATTGTAATTTTTATTAAGGTTTGAAAGCCATTTTTTGTCAAAACCCATAAATTTTCGATAAATGGCGGTTTTTATTTTAGAAATAAAAATTAAAATATTTAGAAAATTATTTAGATAAAATGAGTATTATTTTTTGCAATTAGGATTTCAAAATTATCAAACAGTGAATTTTTCATAATTTTCTGAGTGTCAAATTTTTGGGTAAAAATTAAATACCGTTTAAATATATAATGTGTTTTATGACATCATAATGACCCAATAGTGATGTAATAAAATACTATACGCCTTATTTTAGGCTAATATATGTTTTACCATTAAAATAATGTGATTTTGGGTATGTTTTACTTATTTTACAAAGCATTAATGTACCCTTCAAGGCTTATTAAACATCCTGTCTTTTTAAATTGTTTTCCTTGGGAGTGTGACTCACTTCCACATAAGTTACCCCATTATTTTAAGAATTTTGGACTTTGGACTTATAAAATATTGTTTTCCACTTCCCTTTTCCAAAAACAATGGGAAAAAATAATGGGATGGTTTGTGGTTTGGATTGTTTTAATGTGAGGTGTCCCAAACCTAAATAATAAAGAATTCCTTCACATTTCCTATATAAACCCACCCAAGATCCCACTTTATCCTCACTCAAAGCCTTTGGAGTTCGTCCAACCTCTGCCCTACTCTCTCAAGAGTCCTCCAAAGGTGCCTAAATCTCCCACTAAGCCTCTCTCAATCCTCTCTCAAGCCTTTGGAAGCACACTTCCAAGTAAGGGTTTTCTTACTTTCTCATTTTTGTCCAATTTCCTTATTGTTGTTATGCCATTTTAATTTCAATTATAAATGTTGGGGTATGGTTTAACACCTCCCCCATACTTCCCTGTTTATGTTTTAATAATGGGAGACCCCTTTCTCTCTTATTAAATGCCTCCCATATACACCCCTTACTATGCCAAAATTCCGAAAGGAATTTCTCTCTCCTCTTTTACATTCAAGCAATTCTTTTTTATCATGTCTCTAAATTCCATTGAAATTGTTAGGACATGAATATATATGACCCCCTTACTTTCCATTTCATGTATATATGATGAGACACCCCTTTCGCTCTCATCAACCATTTTTATGAATTCTTACATCACGCAGTTACGTTGCTGAAATTGCACCGATTTTCCAAGACATTGTCAGCATGTAGTGAATACCATGCCCATTTCTCTATCAAGGGTATTCACCTTTATGCACATTTTCTTATTTATTATAAAGTTTTATGTTTTTATTCCACATTCCTTTATCGTGGAATAAATAATTATGTTTTATGAATCCATGTTATATGATCGATGTGGCACACTTATGCATGAACTGAATTGTTTAAGAAGGGTTCTCCCTTATAGCACTCCAATGCATTGGGTAAAGTATAGTATCATGATACGTCATGTGAAATGGGTGTTGAATCATTCTAATTAAAGTGAAATTAGTTTTTACTCGTGATTCATGTGCAATGAGGATTTACTCATGCTCCATGTGCAATGAGCCTTGGCTCATGCTAATTCCATGTTAAGTGTTATTGCCACATTTCCATGTTATGATTATCATGCTTTATCATTACTTTATGTTTATTCTTCTCTTTTCCTCTATTTATATGCCAATTTTCTAACTTTTATCGTATTCCTCATTTTATTCCATTATTATTCCCTTACTGGGCTTTAAAGCTCACCCTTTTCTTATGCATGTCCTCAGGTTATCCCATGCAATGCTAAGTACGAGGGAATGTAGTGGTCATGTAAAGGAAGTTTTCAATAAAGATGTTTTATTTCATGTTTTAAGTTGTTATGTAATTATCAAAATCCCCAAATACACTAGACCTATCGATCTTCTATATTGTATCAAGTGAAGTTTATGTAATAAATCAGGTTTAAGTTTGTAATAAAAGATCAGGGTTGTCATATTTGGCTCGGCCAAACCCAGCTCAAATATCCTCTCAACTAAACTCACTTGAACCTCACGTATATACATTGATCATAAATCCAACCTAAAGATCCATTTTTATCAAATCAAAAGGAACCACCCAAAGAAGAAGTAATAATTTCATCACCTCTTTCAATGTCATTTTCTTATTACACTTCTTATTTAATTGTTGTCTCCATAACAAAATAATAACTCCAATACCTTCTTTATACTATAATGTTATTATAAATATGATATAATCAAATTCATTATTTTATCTATCCTATGAATAAAAAAGTCATCATACATGCGTACGTACGGCTTACCATCTCCACATCATGGTGTAGTTTGTTATTCAACACTTCCTTATTTAGATGGGTATAATAATGAGTATAACTGATGTAAACAGTAAATATAACATGTCAATTATTATTTATATATAATATACCATCTAATTACATTCGATTTCCCTATTAATAAAATGATATTATCGCTCGTTCATATGTACCGCTTACAGTCTCCACGACACGATGAGATTTCATTCCCCATCGTAACCATCCAATTATAATTTTCATTTTATGATTAAAAATAATGTTTAAAAACTTAATATAATTATGTATATGAATAAAAAACATTCTATCCATAAAAAACATGACTTACATAACAAAACATATAAAGGAAAACGAATCAGTTAACAACCAAAACAATGATACTACTAAAATATCATTAAAAAAGAAATATTAGAAGATCATATATGATATCATATTTATTTATTTGGTTCTTGTATAATTTAATAACAATTATTTCACCATTATTCAGGAGTTTAAACTACCCTTTACTAAGGAAAATTACAAGGTAAGGGGTTTTCACCTCACTTTTATTCTCATGAGATTCATGCTATATTTGCCACTATTTCCTTTTGTGTGGTGTATGTACTGCCCATGATTGTATTATTTGTGTAATATACTTTAATTTATGGATATTTAAAACATCATTGTATGTTCCTTCTTTAATGGGGTGTATGTTTCCTATGTTACATAATTGTTAAGGGAATTTTTATTTTCAATTTCCACTCATTGGGTTTTATGCAAACTTCATTGATTATTTTACTCAAAGATTATGTGTGAAATCAAAATTTATTTATTTTTATAGTAATTTACAGTCCCTATTGTGTGGATATAATTTTGATACACATAATCACTCTATTTATAAATTCTCAAGTATTCGATATGAACTCGATAAGAGTAATCTTAACTCAATTTCCATTCATTGAGTTAAACATCCAAGTCATTGGTGTTGTTTTTACAAGAATACGTGTGAATGTCCTCTGACTGATTTACATTGAATATCCAATAATATTGAATGTATTTATATTTTTCACATGTAATTAATTCATTTATTTATCCTTAACTTATGGATATAGTATTTATAACGTATTTCATCTCAATTTACATTCCATTAATACTTCTTGGTTGTTATGCGCCAATTCACTTTTATATGGTGTATATAATGTACTTTGACATAGTATATCATGAATCCATTTATTCTCCTAATATTATAAATTTTTTATTACCTCAATTATATTTATTCAAGAGTCTCTCGTTTGGTTATAAAATCTAACTAAAATATCATTTTAAATCTTTTAAAGATTTATTCTTCTAAATCTTGCTCATTAATGTCCATGTTTTAAAAATGGTTTTACGGATTTATTTATATGGACAAGAATTTTTTAAAATTAAAATTTATTTTAAAATTTTCAATGTGGAATGGGACACTTTGATTCAAAAATCTCTTTTAAATGGCTTCTTGATAAATAGTGATCTTTTACATGTTTTCAGGAAGAAAAAGGAAATTTCTCTCAAATAGTTTTACTGATTATTTTCATCTATGTAAATATCCTTCATTATTCTTGATTGAGGTTTTTTATTACAATACAATCTTCCATATTGTATTTAATGAGTTATTCTTGATGTGCTGGGTGGCCAGGAATCCGGTTGTATTGGATCTATCCTCTACCCCCTCATCAGGGTTAGTGCGATCACTAGGGGCCCTGCCCCAACGTCTAGGATATCCATATCTAAGTCCCAGGTAGTCTCAACTGATGGAAGGTCTGACCTTCTCACCCCAGATAGTCTAGTGTTCCCAAGGGAAGGCTCCCCTTTCATAAGGCCCACAACTCAAAGGAAGGCTCTACATGTCCTCACCCAGCGCTAGAGAAAACTCTTCGTCTCACCCTAGGGAGGCATCTCCCCATAGTGAAACACCGACAGCCATGGGTGTCGGAATGCGCACTAGATAATGATCAAGGAACCTCAAGGAAGGCACATCCTCCCATTTTGTGAAGTCCATATGCTCTGGGGCCAATCCCAAATTCATGTTTGAAAATTTATTCTGGTAATCATTTGTAATGCTTGGGGCATTGGTGTAACACCCTGAGATTTTATGAGAAAAATATTATTTTTAATTTCATTGACATCTTTTATTGTATGCTTCACCAAGAGTAGCTTGTGCTATATGCAACACCGTATTAGCTTGTAGTATACGCAAACACTATTCTTGGCTTGTGTTACACGCAGGAGCAACCTTCCTCAATAACTTGTGTTGTACGCAATACCGAGTTTCACAAAACAATGACATATTTTTATGAACTATCTATTCATCTTACACATATTCTAGAACATGGTATGAGAAAAAATAAGTTTTTCAAAAAAATTCATTTTTGTCGCCTTTTGATGCCACACCCACATTAAATCAAGTTTTTGACACGTTTATAAGTTCAATTAGACAAAATAAACTTATTCATTGCAATAAGGATATAAAAATTTACTTTGGATAAATGTTTTTATATTTTTCTCTTAACTTTCATATTTTGATGTAAAGTTAAACTACACTAAATTTTAATTAAAAACAACTTTTTTCATCAAGATAATTTATATGGTTAAATTATAAAATTTAAAGGTTTTAGAGTATAAATAGAATATATTTTTACCATTTAATATAATTTATATCATTATCATTAATTTTACATTGAATTCATAGGAAAAACATTACAATCTTTTGCAATGTTTTAAATAAAAACATGTTTTTTTCGAAAACGGGGTTAATTTTAAATTAATTACTGCATATTCTGTGTCTTTAATTTGGAAAAATGGATACCATATTTGGAATTAGTAGGTCCAAATTATGTTAATAGGATACTTTTTATTTTTGGGCATTATGAATAGTAACTACGGTAAATTTTATTTACCATAGTTAAAGGTAAATCAGAAAATTAAGGGTAACAATAATATTATAAAATTACTCTAACACCTGCCAAAATTCTATTGGATGAATAAAAGTCTACCCATATCACCTAAGGGTCTTAATAGATTAATTTCTTGAACTTTTAAACATGAAAACGACGTAATTATTATTAAAACCAAAGAAAGTGACACCATGTCACTCTCTTATATCTTATAAGTGTAATAATCTTAATTTGGTGATAAACTTCATAAAACATTGAAGATAAATAGTCTCCTAAAATCCAATAAAATTTTCTACATCATGTGAATTTATTTATAATTTTTAGGGATTAAATAATTATCATTAATGATGACACAATAGTGATGTAGAATTTATTTTATTGACTGAAATATCAAATAAATGGTTTTAAAAATATTAAAATAAATATTATATGAACTAATTAATGTTCTACATAAATTTTCTAGATTAATATTACATGTTATGAATCTATTAAATATTTTGGTTCTAATATATCCTCTGTGTGGATTTTATTTAAATGAAAATAAATTAATAGTCTCAAAATTGACACTAATAATATTTTATAAAAATAACATACTATAAAATTGTTTAAAAATAAAAAAAATATTTAAAAATTATTAATTGAAATATATATGGTCTAAAATGTCATGACTTAATCAATTATGGACAATTCAAGACACATAAGTAATTATTTATAACAATTTAAAATTTAGAAACTTATTATCACAAATAAAATTAAATAGATTAAATAAGGATAAATGAAGTTGATAAGGTTTAAAATAACTTCCCAACATGTACAATTTTTATTGGTTAATGATATTACAACCCTATCTCATTTAATCTTTGGATTTGAGTCATTTTTGGATATTTTTAAGTGGTTTTTGAGTTTATTATAAATGAATATTTTAGAGGTTTCCAAAAGTTCCCCACTCCTCTATGATAAAAGGGAACCTCCTCCCTCTCCTCCTCACACCATTTTGAGCCTTCAATCTCGGCCAAACCCTTCCCATTTCCCTTATCGACTTCCCTAGAAACATAATAGAGGTCCTGGTCTTCTTCAAAGACCAACGTTAGTGCCCTAAAAGAAGGTTTAGAAGAGTCGCGGAGAATAAGAGGTACTATCCTTTACCAGTTAATTCAAATTTATTTCTTCTTTTACTTCCTATTATATATTTGTTTAATTATAAATTAAAAACATCAGTATCCCTCATATTTGAAGAATAAAGGATATTTTCCTCAATAATTAATTTCAAGTGTTTTATCAAAACCATTTTCCATATAAGATGACATTATTTAATATGTTTATGTTTCAAGTATAATGTCTATATTATTTACATGGTTTCATTTTTCTTATGATGAAATGATATCAATTTCTTCTATATGGATTATGTTATGATGGGATGATTTTTATGAAACACATTTTATTCATTGGGTTATGATTAATGATTTATGTTTATTCTGTGGCACACGAAAGAATGATTTCATTATGAGATGGGTGGGACCTATATCTCCCCCCAATGCATTGTGTAAAGATTTATATCTCATGAGAAAGACATGGACGGAACGACAAGTGAATCTAGTTCAGTAATACAGGGCTGTAATGGCATGTAAACCGGGTTCAGTAATGTAACTTGTACACTATGATGGTCTTGGAAGCAATGCCTTAGCTACAATGGAAATCAAAACAAATGCCTAATGGTTTTCCACAATTACATGTTTTATTCCCATGCTATTTTACCATAGTTAATGTCCATTTATGATCTATGCCTTTTTTAGTGCCAATATTTATGTCATTACTCATGATTTTGATGTTTTATGTTCAAGTTCTTACATTCAAATGTTTAGGGATTGTTTTATGTTCTCCATGTTTACCCTTACTGAGCATTTGAGCTCACCCTTTTTATGTTTTCTTTTCCCCAGGATATAAAGAAAGGTTTTAGGTAAGAAAAAAAGGGTAAGATCTTTATGGGAGATGTTTAAGATCTTTCACCATGATTAGAAGATTATGTTCCGAGTTTCCAAAGACACTAAACTAATACTATCTTCGGGCGTCTGTTTTTTTTCATGTATTTAGTATTCCACAAAAGTAATGTAATGTCTATTTATGTCAGGCTTTGGGTATCTATAATTGGTATCAGAGAGAAGGTTTAGTTAATCTTTGTAAACTAGGATGAAAAAACATTAGTGAGATCCCTAGAGATATATCAAATGTATGTCTAGGGATGTCCCTAAGGATTAGTATATGTATAGGTTATAGTCCTAGAATTATGGTAATGATATTAGAATTAAACCTAAGATGTTAGATATTTAAGGTACTCCCCCTTTATTGTGTTGTTTTCCAAACAAGAGTTTTTCCTCTCACACTATTTTTTTGGGTTTTAGATGATGGCTGGAACCCGAAGGAACCGTGTTGATCAGTGTAATGGACAATACAATGATTTTCTTCCTAAAAAAACGAATGTTATGGGATATGGAGTGGAAAATACTATTGCTATATTTACACAAGCTATGAATCATTCTGTACTTCTAAATGAGCAGAGAAGGGAAAAAATATTCTTTTGAGTACTTCAGGAGGCAACTTCCACCTTCTTTTAATGGGTCTTCTGATCCACTTATTACTGAACAATGGATCAGTACCATTGAAAATATATTTTCCATACTTGGCTCTTCAGAACATGAAAAAAGTCATTTTAGTTGTTTACTGTTTAGAAGGTGAAGTATACTAGTGGTGGAATCTAATTATGTATACAAGGCCCCAAGATGAAATTGAATCCATGGAATGGGATGAATTAAAGAACTTGTTTTTCAATAAGTACATCCCTCGTATTATTCACACAAAGATAGAAAAGGAGTTCCTTGAGCTTAAGAAAAAGGATGAAAAATCTATTGGTATATACGAGGTGAATTTTACATGTCTTGAAAGGAATGAATATGGATTTATCATCCAACCTAGAAGTAAAGTTGATTTGATTATTTCGTGGCTTAAAACCAAGTCTTCGAAGGGCATTAGCTATAAGAGACTTCAATAGCTATGAAGAAATTATGTGATGTAATATCAAGGTAGAACTGGAAGTTGGTGTTACATATCCATCTCATGGTTTTAAAAAGAAATGAAAGATGGAGTTCAAGGAAAAATCTCAAAACTATGGTGAAAATAATACAAATGTTTCGTTATTCTCAAAGGGTGGAAAGAAGAATGGTGGATATTTTCGTAAAGGGACTAGAAAATGTTTTAAGTGTGGACAAGAAGGTCATCGAGTAGCTAAGTTCCAAAGTAATCAGAAAAAGGTATATAATGATGTGAATAGAGAAAAGAATACATAGAATGCACCAAAAACACTTCAATGCAACAAGTGCAAGGAAATGGGGAATTATGCTAACCAATGCCCTAATCCAAGGGTTAATGATGATCGACATCAACAACCTCTTAACGAAAGGGACAAAGGGAAGTCACATGCGATCACTGTTGATAATGTTGATTATGAAAACGATGTGGTGGAATGATTAATTGTTTATGTAATGGGATTCCAAAATAATTTTGGGGAATATCATTTATAATATCATGGAATATTAGAATATCAATGTTTTGGTTTATTGTGGTTTCAAATAATTTTATGGTACCGGTAATCATGAAAAGTGGTTGAAATGTTTTTGGAAATAAAATGATATGTTCATAATGAAGGGATAAAGAGATAATGAAATGTTTGATAGTATTAAGAG
Organism: Viscum album; assembly: GCA_963277665.1. Classification (NCBI taxonomy): domain Eukaryota; kingdom Viridiplantae; phylum Streptophyta; class Magnoliopsida; order Santalales; family Viscaceae; genus Viscum; species Viscum album. Next base: position 2,140,000,875 of record OY728122.1, on the reverse strand, counting down.
CTCATGACAAATATAAGGACAAAGTGACATTTGTGTTTGAATATATAGAAATTTTTGGATTTTGGTATGTGGAAAGACTTAAATTTTGACAGCATTCATGTTTTAACTAAGGTTCAATGGGTATTCATTTTTCAGGAGAATATATGATTATGGTATTCACATGTTTGGAATGTGACCAACAAAAATATATAACTTATGATATATGGGGGATAAATGATGGTATTCACTTTCTTGGTAGATGACCTTTTTAGGAATCATTTTCATTATACTATAAGATTGTATAGAAGTATTTTGGATAATCCTAAAGGATGGAATAGATTAAGTTGTCATCAGATTGCATTGTTTAAGGATAGAACTTTTTGATATTATATCGGAAATGTAATAATAGTATAGTTTTAGAAAAAGGACAATGTAACACCCGAGACTTTTATGTTATATAAATCATCAAAGGAATATTTTTCTACACACAACACTTTCTTGGCTTGCTTTACACGAAATCGCGACCTTCCTCGATAGCTTGCGTCGTACGCAATACCGAGTTTCACTAAACAACGATATACTATGAAAATATTATTAAAACTAGCCGTTATGAATAGTAATAACAACTTTTTGAAATTTTACATATTTTATTTTTCAAAATGGACTTCATTTTTAGATTCGTAATATCGAAATTAGCCTAGGGTGAAATTTTGGTATTTTTCTGAAAACTTTCAATTTTTGATGAATAGTGAAGCAAAAGGATGATGAATCTGTTGGTACCAATGAAGAAAATTTTACAAGACTTGCAAGGTACGCTTCTGGTTTTATTATCCAACCTGAGATTAAGATCGATCGATTCTTTAGTGGCTTAAAACCAATTCTTCGAAGGGCCTTAGCCATAAGGTACTTCAATAGCTACGAGGAAATCGTTTCGATGTGCTCTCAAAGTTGAGATGGAGATTGGAGTAACCCATCAGTCATATGGGTTTGATAAGAAGAGGAAAATGGAATTCAAAAGAAAGTATAAAGAGCACACTAAAAAGAAGATGATATTTCCCTTATGCACAAAGTGTGGAAAGAAACATGGAGGGAGTTGTCTTAAAGGGACAAGTGAATGTTTCAAATGTGGAAAGGAAGGTCATCGGGCATTTGAATTCCGCGATGATGGGAAGAAGATGTATAATGATGAAAACAAAGGAAGGGATACACAGAATGAACCTACTACACTTCAATGTTTCAAGTGCAAGGAGATGGGGCATTATTCCAATCAATGCCAAAATCCAAGGGTTGATGATGATGGTCGACGTCAAAAAACTCTTAAGGCTAAAGACAAAGGAAAGTCACATGCAATTTCTATCAGAGATGTGGAGTACGATAACAATGTTTTGAAAGGTACACTTACCATCCACTCTAATGTATCAAATGTTTTATTTGATTCTGGATCCACCCACTCCTTTATTTCTATAGAATTTTCTAAGGATATCACCTTATTACCTCAACAGTTAGATGTTGAGTTAGCTATGACAACCCCTAATGGCACAACAGTCGCATCAAAAGTTTATAATTCTTCTCCGATTGAAGTTTGTGGGAAATTTCGTCATGCAAATCTTGTGATCCTTCCTATAGTGGAATTTGATGTGATTATTGGGATGGATTGGCTTTCTCTACATGGAGCTCATATCAATTTCCAAAGAAGGGAAGTCACATTTCATATTCCAGATCAATCTATGATCGTCTATCGATGCAAGTATGAACATAACCTTCTAGTGGAAATTCCTTCCATCTTATGGGTCTTAATTCCACTAAATGAAGGTTATTTATCTCAAATGGTTGGTGAGAAACTCACAATTAAGAATATGCCCATTGTACTGGAGTTTGATGATGTATTTCCGAAGGAATTACCGGGTCTTCCACCGAATCGTGAAGTTGAGTTTTCAATAGAACTCGTACCGGGTGCTTTGCCTATTTCAAAGACACCTTATAGAATGGACCCAATTGAGTTGAAGGAATTGAATAAGTAACTCCAAGAGAATCTTGATAAGGGGTTCATACACCCTACTGCATCACCTTGGGGAGTACCTGTTCTGTTTTTTAAGAAGAAAGATGGATCAATGAGACTCTGCATTGATTATCGAGAACTTAACAAGATCACTATCAAGAACAAATATCCTCTCCTGCGCATTGATGACCTATTTGACCAACTACGCGAAGCTCAATACTTTTCCAAGATTGATCTTCGTTCAGGGTATCATCAATTAAGGGTCAAAAGAGAGGATATACCAAAGACAGCTTTCTGTACAAGGTATGGACACTATGAATTTTTAGTGATTCCATTTGGTCTTACTAATGCCCCTGCTATCTTCATGGATCTAATGAATAGAGTCTTTAGAGACTATCTTGATCAGTTTGTGGTAGTCTTTATAGACGATATTCTTGTCTATTCAAAGAGGAAGGAAGAACATGAAGATCACTTGAGAATTATATTGAAGACCCTGAGAAAGGAGAAGTTTTATGCCAAATTTACCAAGTGTGAATTTTGGCTTCAAAAAGTTGTATTTTTGGGTCACATAATCTCAAAAGAGGGGATATCTGTGGATCCAGCAAAAACAAAGGTTATCGAAAGATGGTCGAGACCAACAACAGTGACTGAGATCCGAAGTTTTCTTGGTTTGGATGGATATTATCGACGTTTTGTAAAATATTTTTCACGATTATCTAATCCACTCACAAAGTTCACTCGGAAAGGAGTTAAGTTTGTTTGGATGGAGGAATGTGAAGAGAATTTCAAGGAGTTGAAAAGAAGGTTATCCAATGCACCTGTGCTCACACTGCCTTGTAGTGGAGAAAGGTTTGTGATCTACAGTGATGCATCCAAGAAGGGATTGGGGTGTGTTCATATGCAAAATGATATGGTGATAGCTTATGCCTTACGACAGTTGAAAATCCATGAGCAAAATTACCCAATACATGATTTGGAATTAGCTGCGGTAATCTTTGCATTAAATATTTGGAGGCATTACCTTTATGGTGAAAGGTGTGATATTTATACTGATCATAAAAGTTTAAAGTATATTTTCACACAAAAGGAGCTGAATATGCGCCAAAGAAGATGGTTGGAGCTGATTAAGGATTACGACTGCTCAATCCATTACCACCCTGGGAAAGCAAACAAGGTGGCAGATGCATTAAGTCGATAAGACCATGCTAGTTTATCCATGATGAGGATCACAAAAGATCCAATATTTATGGATTTACAAAGGATGGATCTTGGAATTATAATGAAAGGGGAAAATCGTCTCTTTTTAAAATGAATGTTCAACCATCTATACATGTGAAGATTAAAGAGGCACATGAAGAAGATGTCGAGTTACAAAAGAAGGTGAGAAATGATCCTGAATTCAACCTTTATTGTGATGGGATAATAAAGTTCAGGAATCGGGTTTGTGTTCCTCCCATCCTTGAATTAAAGAAGGAGCTGCTGGATGAGGCTCATAGTTCTTCATTCTATATTCATCCAGGAAGCACGAAGATATATAGGGACCTGAAAGAGTACTTCTGGTGGGATGGCATGAAAAGAGATGTTGCTGAATATGTCTCTCGATGCTTGGTTGGTCAGCAAGTTAAAGCTGAGAGACAGAAGTCTAAGGGGATGTTACAACCATTACCCATACCCGAATGGAAATGGGAAAACATCACTATGGACTTTGTCACAGGACTTCCTAAAACATCCAAAGGCAATAATGCTATCTGGGTCATAGTTGATCGTCTTACAAAGTCTGCACACTTCATTGCTATTAGAGAGGATTTCTCTCTGGATCAGCTTGCCAGGATATATGTAAAGGAAGTGGTAAGATTGCATGGAGTACCACTTTCTATTATATCTGATCGGGATCCGAGATTTACCTTGAAGTTCTGGCGAAGTCTTCAGTATACTCTGGATATAGAGTTGAGTTTCAGCACTGCTTATCATCCTCAGACAGACGGTCAGTCTGAGAGAACAATTCAAACTCAAGAAGATATGTTGAGAGCTTGCTCTATGGAATTCAAAGGTGGTTGGGATCAACACCTACCTTTGGTGGAATTTTCTTATAATAATAGCTTTCACTCCAGTATTCAAATGGCTCCTTATGAAGCTCTCTATGGAAAGAAATGCAGGACTCCAACTTGCTGGGATGAAGTTGGGGAAAGAAATCTGTTAGGACCTGATCTCGTTGATGAAATGGCAGAAAAGGTCAGATCTATTCAACAACACATAAGAGCAGCTCAGAGTCAAAAGAAAAGTTATGCCGACAGCCGAAGAAAAGACCTAGAGTTTGAAGTGGGCGATAAAGTGTTCTTACGGATATCTCCCTGGAAAAGAGTTATGAGATTTGGAAAGAAGGGGAAGTTGAGCCCTAGATATATTGGTCCTTTTGAAATACTGGATCGTGTTGGGAAGGTAGCTTACCGATTGGAGCTTCCACCGAATCTCTCTCAAGTTCACGATGTGTTCCATGTATCTCTCCTGATAAAGTACATACCTGATTTTTCACATGTACTCAGCTCAGAAGTTGTACCGCTGGAGCAAGATCTTTCTTATGAAGAACAACCGATAGAGATTCTGGATCGTAGTGAAAAAGTCCTACAAAACAAGACCACTCGATTGGTGAAGGTTTTATGGAGGAACCACCAATTAGAAGAAGCTACATGGGAGCTTGAGGATTTGATGAGGGAAAGGTATCCTCATCTGTTTGTTACAAAGTGACGAATTTCGAGGGAAAAATTCATTTTAAGGGGGGTAGAATGTAACTCCCAAGAATTTTATGTTATATAAATTATCAAAGGAATCTTTTTCTACACACAAAACTTGTTTGGCTTTCTTTACACGAAATCGCGACCTTCCTCGATAGCTTGCGTCTTACGTAATACCGAGTTTCACTAAACAATGATATACTATGAAAATATTATTTAAACTAGCCGTTATGAATAGTAATAACCACTTTTAGAAATTTTATAAATTTTATTTTTCAAAATGGACTTCATTTTTGGATTTGTAATATCTAAATTAGCCTAGGGTGAAATTTTGGTATTTTTCTGAAAACTTTCAATTTTTGATGAATAGTGAAACCACTAAGTGGTAGTTAAAAACTGAATTTTTCATAAAACATAATTTTTCCACTTCTGTGAGTGGAATTTCAAAAATCCGAGAGACACGGTTGATGTCAGTAAGTAAAATGTGGTTCAATGAGATGAAAATAATTTTTTTGTGAATAGTAACTTTTTACTTTTTTTTACCACGGTTAAAAGTAAATAGGGTAATTAAGGGTAAAAATGATATTATTATTACACTAACACATGTCCTAATTCTATTGGAAAAGTGTAATTCTACCAAAAACAAACTTAGGAATAAAATATGACCATTTAGGCCCACTTGGATTAGATTAGGACATTTATTATTAATTTATTTAGAGAAGGGTTAAAATAGTTAAAATCAAAGTTTAATAACTAAATAATTTTTAATATGGGGTTATACATAAGATAAATTCGACTATAAATATTAATTAGAAAGCTAAAAATCTTTCCTACATAATGGTATTTTATTTGTAATTTTTAGACATTAAATAATTTAATTTATTTATGACACAACGATGATGAAGTAATTATCTTGTTAATGAAATATTGACATAATTGATATTATAAATACCCAAATAAATATAATTTGAGACTTTTTATGAATTCCACTAATTTTATAGGTTAATATGACAAGTTAGTATTGATTTAATTAACTTTTTTATAACTTATCATTCTGTTATGATTTTCACAAAAAATCAATTACTAAATAGTGTCAAAATTTACATAAAATAGTTTTTAAAACAAATATTATATTATTAATTTTTATTTTATTCCTAAAAATCTAAGGTTCGGAAAAATGACTTAGATAAGGTTATATATAGTAATTATAAACAACTTGGGGTTCGTTTGGCTTGATATAGTAAGTTTATTAACCTTATAGTATAAGAATAGAAGAAGACACAGTAAAAGTAAAATTATTTAACTTAATGTTAAATCTAAATGATAAGGTTAAAATAGGAACCTAAACTTGTATAAATTCTATTGGATGAGATTATTTAGACCCATACCCACCTTATCCTCGAAATAAATCAATTTGGAGCTATTTAAAACCTAACATGACTTTATAATAAAATAATATTTTTAGTTATTCCAAAGGTGCCCCTCTCCTCCCTTATAAAAGGGCACCTCCTCCCTCTCTTCCTCACACCACTTTGAGCCTTCAAGCTCGGCCAAACCCTGCCATTTTCTCCTCTCCACTTCTCTAGAGACATCCTAGAGGTCTTGGTCTTCTTCAAAGACCAATTTTAGTTCCCTAAAAGGAGGTCTCAAAGAAGCACTTCAAAGAAGAGGAGGTTCGGACACTTACAAAGAAAGTCGGACCTAAGGTAAGGGAAAATATCACAATCTCATTTTTATCCGAGACTGTTTATACTTTGGTATTTACTGGGGTGTATTTTATCATCCACATCCATGTTTCTTCAATATGTAATATTTATATCCTTATACAATTGTTTATATCCAATTTTACCCTTCGGTGAGTTTTTAGTAAAAGATATGAAAGGAATCTTTTGACGTTTTTCTGACGAGGTACTTTTGAATTTTCCGACAAAAGTACGAAGAATGTTTCTTTTAACTTATATGGCATGAATGGATTTTTAAAAAATTATTTCCAAGAATCTTCCTTTACAAGTTTTCAATTTTATTTTTAATCAACTTCTTTTAGTTATAATTTTATGACATGTTAAGAAATGAAAAGTGTTTTTGAAGAAGAAAGGATATTTTCCTCAAGAATAGAGTTCAAGAGTTTTATCAAAATTATTTTCCATCTAAGATAATATTGGGTTCTGTTTCAATCCCTATTATTACATGGATTTTATTATGTTGTGATGGAAAAATTTTCATGAATTCCTTTATCTTATATGAATTGTTTTATGATGTCATGTTATTTAAGAATCCCATTTTTATTACATGGGTTATGCTATGATGTATGGTTTATGATTTTTTGGCACACATAAGAATGGTATCATTATGAGATGGGTGGGACCTATATCTCCCTCCAATGCATTGGGTAAAGATTTTATATCTCATGAGATAGACATGGCTGTAACGGTAGGTTATACCGTTTCAGTGAAACAGGACTGAAACGAGGAGTGAACTCGGTTCAGAAATGGACTTTGTCCACTAAGATAGTCTTGGAAATGAGTCTTGACTAAAAAGAAATGATTCTCTATGATTATGTGTGTATGCCACAAAGTTTCAGGTTTTATGTTATGATTATTGGGATTACATTTCACTTCTATGATTTATCCCATGTTATGATATTATGATCTCTTTTGTAGGATAAGATTTACAAAAGTTATGTATATGATGTGATTGATATTTCTTTTGTTTACCCTTACTGAGCATTTGAGCTCACCCTTTTGTATGTTTTATTTCCCTAGGTCAGGAAGAAGGTTATTAAGTAGAATATTCCAAAAAGGGACTCTAGATATGATGAAATAAATGGGAGGAAAAGTATATGCTTTATGAACCAGTTGTTTATGTTTCCCAGTTTCTAAAGACACTATACCTATACGGTCCTTTATTGGTTTTTTTATATGTTCTAATAAGTGTGCTTCAATTTTGAAGTAATAACAATGTATGTAAAGTATGGGTCGTTATATACAACCTGTAGGTTGGGAGAAAACTCGTCACATGAGATAGGGATGTAGGAATCGAACCCACAATCGAAATGTGACAAGCCTTTATCGCCTACCACTAGCCTACAGGAAGTCCCTAGTTAGTAGAAATTAGTTTTATTTTATTAATTGGTATGATAGATGAAGTATAAGTCCATTTTTAGAATCATATACGGTCAATCTCACCATATATGGACTAATGTATATTTAATAATTTTTGCTAATGTTTTGTGATAAAGACAGATAGAATGACGTATAATTCTATCGCATGATCTGCTAACACTTCAAGAAGGACAAATTCAACTTCATTTCTTTAAATAAGAGATGAAGTGGATTTTTTTTTTGAAATGACCAATGATGATATTACACTGAAATCAATTAAGTATTTCTCCTTATGCAAAAATCCATCAACTTTAGAGAAATTATCTTGAAAACCAAAAATGTTTTCCTAGTGCCATCATATCTGATTAATCAGATGGTGCCTTAGATCATCACAAATTTATGGGTTTGTGATTGTTGGATCTTTCATAGCCGTGTTCTCCACCACTCTCCATCAGAACTTGATAGTTAGATTTCTCTTCCATATCCATATTTTCACCTATATTCTCCTATGTAGAATCACGGTGATGAGTTACTTTGGTTATCCACTATGTTTCTAACATTCCTTTTTAAAATAAAGTTTTAGTATTCCTTTTTATGATGTGGGTTTCTATGAAAAAAACATTCATGTTGTAAACAATTTATAACCCCAATGAATTTTGTGGGCGAAATTCATTTTAAGGGGGGTAGAATGTAACACCCCGAGATTTTATGAGAAATATTATTTTTAATTTCATTTGCATCTTGTGTTGTACACTTCCCCAAGAGTAGCTTGCACTATACGCAACACTGTATTAGCTTGTAATATACGTAAACACTATTCCTGGATTGTGTTGCACACTAGAGAAACCTTCCTCAAAATCTTGTGTTGTATGCAATACCGAGTTTCACTGGACAATCAAATACTTCTATGAACTATCCATTCATCTTACATTTATTCTAGAATATGGTATGAGAACAAAATAATTTTTTCAAAAAATATTGTTTTGCCGCCTTCTGATGGTGCACCCTCTTTAAATAAAGTTTTTGATACATTTATAAGTTAAATTAGACAAAATAAACTTATCAATTGCAATAAGAATATAAAAATTTACTTTGGATAAATTTTTTTATATTTTTCTATTAACTTTCATATTTTGATGAATAGAAAAAATACACTAAATTTTAATTAAAAACAACTTTTTTCATCAAGATAATTTATATGGTTAAATTATAACATTCAATGGTTTTAAAGTATAAATAGAATATATTTTTACCATTTAATATAATTTATGTCATTATCATTAATTTTACATTTAATTTATAGGTAAAAACATTACAATCTTTTGCAATGTTTTAAATAAAAACCCATTTTTTCAACAATGGGATTAATTTTAAATTAATTACTGCAACTTAGGTGTATTTAATTTCGAAAAATGGATTCCATATTTTTAATCATTAGGTCCAAATTATGTTAATAGGTTACTTTTTATTTTTGGGCATTATGAATAGTAACCACCGTAAATTTTATTTACCAGAGTTGAAGGTAAATCAGAAAATTAAGGGTAAGAATAATATTATCAAATTACCCTAACACATGTCAAAATTATATTTGATGAATAAAAGTCGACCCATATCACCTTAGGGTTATTATAGATTCATTTCATGGACTTTTGGTCGTGAAAATGATGTAATTATTATTAAAACAAAAGAAAGTGACAACATGCAACTCTATTATATCTTATAAGTATAATAGTTTTAATTCGGTGATAAACTTCATAAAACATTGAATATAAATAGTCTATAGAAATAAAATAAAATTATCTCCATCATGTAAATTTATTTATAATTTTTAGGGATTAAATAATTATCATTAATGATGGCCCAATAGTTATTTAGAAATTATTTTATTGATTGAAATATCAAATAAATTGTTTTAAACATATTAAAATAAATATTATATGAACTAATTAATGTTCTCAAAAAAAATTCAAGATGAATATTACATGTTATTAATCTATTAAATATATTGGTTCTAATATATCCTCTGTGTGTATTTTATTTAAATACAAATAAATGAATAGTGTCAAAATTGACACTAATGATATTTTATAAAAATAACATATTATATAATTGTTTAAAAATAAAAAAAATAAAAAAAAAATATTTAATTTAAATTTATATGGTCTAAAATTTCATAAAGTACTCAATTATGGACAATTCACAACACATAATTAATTATTTATAACAATTTAAAATTTAGAATATTATTACCACAAATAAAATTAAATAGATTAAATAAGGAAAAATCAAGTTGATAAGGTTTAAAATAACTTCCCAACATGTATAAATTTTATTTATTGATGATATTACAACCCTATCGCATTTATAATTTTTATTTGAGTCATTTTTGGAGGTTTTTAAGTGGGTTTTGAGTGTATTATAAATGAATATTTTAGAGGTTTCCAAAAGTGCCCCCCTCCTCTCTGATAAAAGGGAACCTCCTCCCTCTCCTCCTCACACCATTTTGAGCCCTCTATCTCAGACAAACCCTGCCCATTTCCCTTATCCACTTCCCTAGAAACATAATAGAGGTCATTTTCTTCTTCAAAGACCAACTTTAGTGCCCTAAGAGAAGGTTTAGAAGAGACGCGTAGAAGAAGAGGTAATATCCTTTACCGGTTCTTTAAAATTTATTTCTTCTTATAATTCCTCTTATATATTTGTTTCATTATAATGTAATAACATCATTATCACTCAGATAATGATATGTTATTAAAAATATGAAACAACCCTATTTAACCTTCTATCCATCATATGGAAAATGAAATCACCGCATGTGCGTACGTACGGAATACCGTCTCCACACCGTGGCGTAATCTGTTTTCCACCACCACCTTACTTGGATGGGTATAATGGTGGAAATAATAACTATCTATGATTATTATAACATCAAACTTATTATGATAAATTATATCACCCACTCATATTCAATTCAATAATTATGGGAATGATATCATCGCTCGTGTGTACATACGGATTACCGTCTCCACGATGCGATGAGATTCATTATCCATGATTAACCATTCCAGAATGATTATAAATTATATATAATAAATAATAATGAATTATATTACATAATAATGATACTTTATTAATGTACATATATGTTTCATTTACTTAATTCCATTCAATTCAATAAGGAAATGAAAACAACGTTCTTGCGTACACACGGTCTACCGTCTCCATGAACGGAGTATTTCATTACATTTATCGATCTATCATATATGTTTATATGCTGAATATATATTATATATAAATCATTTTTTATATTCTGTAATTAATTAAACCAGGATATAAGTAATAATATCAATAACAACAAGTCAAAACATGTACAATAAATGAAACAATTTTACCCAAAATGCTGCTTTAACATTGAATTGACAAAAGAAAGGGTAATATAAAGTCATAAGTGAATCTTATATGATATCATAAATATTATTATGGTTCTGTTAAAAGTTGATAATATGTTTAAACCCACTATAAAAGAGTTTTGGACACGTACCAAAGAAATTGGACCTAAGGTAAGGGATAATTATTCGAATCTCATTCTTATCTGAGATTGTTTATTCGTAAGTATTTACTGGGTTCATATTTTTCATCCATGTCCAAAAAAAAGTTTTTCATAAAGTGTTTAAAATTATTTCATTTATGTTTAAAGTAATTTTTACCCCTCTTTGACTTTTATTTTGAGTTATGGAAGGAATCTTTTTTTTTACCATACGTGGTACTTTTTGACTTTTCGTTAAAAGTACAAGGAGAATGTTTTTTTAACTTATACGGTATGAAAGAATTTTTACAGTTTCAAAATGCCTTATTTTCATGAAGATTACTCTACAATAATTCATGATTATTTTCAACAAAATACTTTTCTTTTAAAATTTCTTGGCATTTTGAGAAAAGAAAATGATTTTGAAGAAGAAAGGATATTTTCCTCAAGAATTAATTTCAAGTGTTTTATCAAAACCATTTTCCATCTAAGATGACATTATTTAATATGTTTATGTTTCAAGTATAATGTCTATATTATTTACATGGTTTAATTTTTCTTATGATGAAAAGATATCCATTTATTCTATACGGACTATGTTTTTATGGGATGATGTTTATGAAACTCATTTTATTCGTTGGGTTATGATGACTGATTTATGTTTATTTTGTGGCACACAAAAGAATGATTTAATTATGAGATGGGTGGGACCTATATATCCCTATAATGTATTTGTTAAATATTTATATCTCATGAGAAAGACATAGCTGGAACGGCAAGTGAATCTGGTTCAGTAATAGAGGGTTGGAATGGCAAGTAAACCTGGTTCAGTAATGGGCTTTGTCCACTATGTTGGTCTTGGAAGCAATGCCTTAGCTACTATGGAAATCATGAAATGTGCTTAATTGTTTTCCAAAATTACAGGTTTTATCCCCATGCTATTTTACCATGGTTAATGTCCCTTTATGATCTAATACTTTTGAAGTGCCGAGATTTATGTCATTACTCATGATTTTGATGTTTTATGTTCTAGTTCTTACGTTCAAATGTTTAGAGCTTGTTTTATGTTCTCCATGTTTACCCTTACCGAGCATTTGAGCTCACCCTTTTTATTTTTTCTTTTCCATAGGATATAAAGAAAGTTTTTAGGTAAGAAAACAAAAGGGCAATATCTTTATGGGAGATGTTTAAGATCATTCACCATGATTAGATGATTATGTTCTGAGTTTCCCAAGACTCTAAACTAATACGATATTTGGGCATCTGTTTTTGTCATGTATTTAGTATTCCACAAAAGTAATGTAATGGCTATTTATGTCAAGATTTGGGTCTCTACAGTTGGTATCTGAGAGAAGGTTTAGTTAACCTTTGGAAACTAGGATGCAAAAACATTAGTGATATCCCTAGAGATATTTCAAATGTATGTTTAGGGATGTCCCTAAGGATAAGTATAAGTATAAGTTATAGTCCTAGAATTATGGTAATAATCTTATAATTAAACCTAAGATGTTAGATATTGAAGGTACTCCCCCTTTATTGTGTTGTTTTCCTAACATTATTTTTTTCTATCATGCTATTCTTTTTGGGTTTTAGACGATGGATGGAACCTGAAGGAACCATGTTGATCAATGTAATGGACAATGCAATGATTTTCATCTTGAACAAACCAATGTTATTAGATATGGAGTGAAAAATCTTATTTCTATACTTACACAAGCTATGAATTATTATGGATGTCCAAATGAGCAGAGAAGGGAACAATATTCTATTGAGTCCTTCATGAGGAAACATCCACCTTCTTTAAATGGGTCTTCTGGTCTACTTATTATTGAACAATGGATCAGTACCATTGAAAAGATATTTTCCATACTTCTCTCTTCAGAACATGAAAAATTCATTTTAGTTGTTTACCATTTCGAAGGTGAAGTAGACCAGTGGTGGACTCTAATTAAGAATACAAGGCCCCAAGATGAAATTGAATCCATGGAATGGGATGAGTTTAAGAACTTTTTTTTAATAAGTACTTCCCCCGTTTTCTTCTAACAAAGATGAAAAAGGAGTTCCTTGAGCTTAATAAAAGGATGATTAATCTCTTGGTATATACGAGGAGAATTTTACAAGGCTTGCAAGGTATGCATCGGCCTTTATCATCCAACCTGAAATTAAATTTGATCGATTCTTCAGTGGCTTAAAACAAAGTCTTCTAAGGGCATTAGCTATAAGATACTTCAGTAGCTAGAAGAAATTGTTTTTTGTGATATTAGGGTGGAACTGGAAGTTGGTGTTACATATCCATCTCATGGTTTTGACAAGAAATGAAAGACGGAGTTTAAGGAAAAATCTCAAAACTATGGTGAAAAGAAGAAAAATGTTTCATTATGCTCAAAGTGTGGAAAGAATCATGGTGTATATTGTCGTAAAGGGAATAGAAAATGTTTTAAGTGTGGAAAATAAGGTCATCGAGCAGCTAAGTTCCAAAGTAGTGGGAAAAAGGTAGATAATGATGTGAATAGAGAAAATACTATAGAGAACGCACCACCAACACTTCAATGCAACAAGTGCAAGGAAATGGGGCATTATGCTAACCAATTCCTTAATCCAAGGGTTAATGATGATCGACATTAACAACCACTTAAGGCAAGGGAAAAAGAGAAGTCATATGTGATCACTATTGATGATGTTGATTATGAAAACGATGTGGCGGAATGATTGAGTGTTTATGTAATGGGATTCCAACTTGGGGAATCTCATTTATAGTATCGTGGAATATTGGAATATCAATGTATTGGTTTATTGTGGTTTTCAATAATTTTATCATACCGGTAACCATGAAAAGTGATTGAAATATTTTTGGAAAGCAAATGATATGTGCATAATTAATGGATAAAGATATAATGAAATTTTTAATAGTATTAAGAGCTCATGACTGATATAAGGACAAAGTGACATCATGGTTTGAATATATAGAAATATTTGGATTTTGGTATGTGAAAAGAGTAAACTTTTGACAGCATTCAAGTTTTCACTAAGGTCCAAAAGGTATTTATTTTTCAAGAGAATATATGATTAAGGTAATCACATGTTTGTAATGTGGCCAACAACAAGATATATCTTATTATATATGGGGTATAAATGATGGTATTCACTTGCTTGGTAGATGACCATTTTAGTAATAATTTTCTTTATACTATGAGATTGGATAGAAGTATTTTGGATAAGCCTATAGAATGGAATGGATTAAGTTGTACATCAGATAGAATTGTTTAAGGCTAGAACTTGTTGATATTATATCTGAAATGTTATAATAGTATAGTTTTAGAAAAAGGACAACTCGTAGGATGGGCGGAAACCCGTCGCGTCGGACAAGGATGCAGGAATCAAACCCACAACTGAAGTCTGACAGGCCTTTATCGCCTACCACTGGCCTATAAGAAGTCCCTGGTTAGTAGAAATTAGTTTTATTTTATTAAGCGGTATGATAGATGAAGTATAAGTTCATTTTTGGAATCATATACGGCTAATCTCACCATATATGGACTTATGTATATTTAATAATTTGTGCTAACGTTTTTGTGATAAATACAGACAGAATGACGTATCATTCTATCTCATGATCTTCTAACACTTAAAGAATGAAAAATTCAACTTCATTTCTTTAAATAAGAGATGAAGTGAAATTTTTTTTATGAAATGACCAATGATGATATTACACTGAAATCAAGTAAGTATTTCTCCTTATAAAAAAATAATCAACATTAAATAAATGATCTTGAAAACCAAAAATGTTGTCCTAGTGCCATCATATCTGATTAATCAGATGGTACCTTATATCATCACAAAATTATGGCTTTGTGATTTTTGGATCTTTCATAGCCATGTTCTCTACCACTCTCTATCAGAACTCGATGGTTAGATTTCTCTTCCATATCCATATTTTCACTTATATTCTCCTATGTGGAAACCCAGTGATGAGTTACTTTGGGTATCCATTATGTTTCTAATGTTCCTACTTAAAATAAAGTTTTAGTATTCCTTTTTACAATGTGGGTTTCTATGAAAGAAACTTTCAAGTAGTGAAGGATTTATAACCCCAACGAATTTCAAGGGTGAAATTCATTTTAAGGGGGGTAGAATGTAACACCCCGAGATTTTATGAGAAATATTGTTTTTAATTTCTTTGACATCTTGTGTTGTACACTTCACCAAGAGTAGCTTGCACTATACGCAACACAGTATTAGCTTGTAGTATACATAAACACTATTCTTGGCTTGTGTTGCACGCAAGAGAAACCTTCCTCAATAGCTTCTATTGTACGCAATACCAAGTTTCCCTAAACAACAACATATTGTTATGAACTATCCATTCATCTTACACATGTTCTAGAACATGGTTTGAGAACAAAATAAATTTTTCAAAAAATGCAGTTTTTCCACCTTTTGATGGTGCACCCACTTTAAATCATGTTTTTGAAATGTTTATAAGTTCAATTAGATAAAATAAACTTATTAATTGCAATAAGAATATAAAAATATACTTTGGATAAATGTTTTTATATTTTTCTGTTAACTTTTTTATTTTGATGAATAGAAAAAATACACTAAATTTTAATTAAAAACAACTTTTTTCATCAAGATAATTTATATGGTTAAATTATAATATTTAATGGTCTTAAATTATAAATGGAATATATTTTTACCATTTAATATAATTTATGACATTATCTTTATTTTTACATTGAATTCCTATGAAAAAACATTACAATCTTTTGCAATGTTTTAAATAAAAACCTGTTTTTTTCGACAATGGGATTAATTTTAAATTAATTACTGCATCTTCTGTGTCTTTAATTTTGAAAAATGGATTCCATATTTGGAATCAGTAGGTTCAAATTATGTTAATAGGTTACTTTTTATTTTTGGGCATTAAGAATAGTAACCACAGTAAAAAAATTTTACCACAGTTAAAGGTAAATCATAAAATTAAGGGTAACAATAATATTAAAAAATTACCCTAACACATGGAAAAATTCTATTTGATGAATAAAAGTTGACCCATATCATCTAAGGGTCGTAATAGATTCATTTAATGGACTTTTGACCATGAAAATGATGTAATTATTATTAAAACAAAAGAAAGTGACAACATGTCACTCTCTTATATCTTATAAGTGTAATAATTTTAATTTGGTGATAAACTTCAAAAAACATTGAACATAAGTAGTATCCATAAATCCAATAAAATTATAAACATCATGTGAATTTATTTAAAATTTTTAGGGACTAATCATTAATGATGACACAATAGTGATGTAGAAATTATTTTATTGATTGAAATATCAAATAAAAGGTTTTAAAAATATTAAAATAAATATTATATGAACTAATCAATTTTCTCCACAAATTTTCAAGATGAATATGACATCTTATTAATATATTAAATATTTTGGTTCGAATATAACCTTTGTGTTGATTTTATTTAAATGAAAATAAATGAAAAGTGTCAAAATTGACACTATTGATATTTTATAAAAGTAACATATTATAAAATTGTTTAAAAATCACAGAAATATTTTAAAATTACGAATTGAAATTTATATGGTCTGAAATTTCATAAAGTTTCCAATTATGGAAAATTCAAAACACATAAGTAATTATTTATAAAAATTTAAAATTTAAAATATTATTACCACAAATAAAATTAAATAGATTAAATAAGGATAAATCAAGTTGATAAGGTTTAAAATAAATTCCCAAATTGTCTAAATTTTATTGGTTTATGAGATTACAACCCTATATCATATAATATTTTATTTTGAGAAATTTTTTTAGGTTTTTAAGTGGGGTTTGAGTTAATTATAAATTAATATTTTAGAGGGTTCCAAAAGTGCCCCTCTCCTCTCTTATAAAAGGGAACCTCCTCCCTTTCCTCCATACACAATTTTGAGCCTTAAATTTCGGCCAAAACCTTCCCATTTCCTTTATAAACTTCCCTAGACACATAATAGAAGTCCTGGTCTTCTTCAAATACTAACTTAAGTTCCCTAAGAGGAGGTTTAGAAGAGTTGCTTCGAAGAAGAGGTAATATCCTTTACCGATTCTTTCAGATTTATTTATTCTTATACATCCTATTATTTACTTAATTCATTATAAAGTAATAACATCAGTATCACTCATATTATGATATGTTATTATAAATATGAAACAACCCTATTTCACCTTCTATCCATCCTACAGAAAAAGAAATCACCACGCGTGCGTACGTACGGAATACAGTCTCCACGCCTTGGTGTAATCTGTTTTCCACCACAACCTTAATTGGATGGGTATAATGGGGGAAATAATAACTATATATGATAATTATAACATCATAATAATTATAATAAATTATATCATCCAATCTAATTCCATTCAATAATTATGGGAATGATATCATCGATCGTGCTAAAGTACGAATTACCGTCTCCACGACGCGATGAGATTAATTCTCCATGATTAACCATTAAAGAATGATTATAAAGTATATATAATAAATAATAATATAATATATTAACTAATAATGATACTGTATTTATGTACATATAAGTTTAATTTACTTAATTCCATTAAATTCAATAAGGAAATGAAAACAGCTTTCATGCGTACGTATGACCTACCGTCTCCATGAACGGTGTATTTCATTACATTTATCGATATATCATATATATTTATATGATCAATATATATTATATATAAATCATGTTTTACATTCTGGAATTAATTAAATCAGGATATAAGTGATAATATCAATAACAATAAGTCGAAACACATACGATAAATGAAACGATTTTACCAAAAACGATGCTTCAACATGGAATTGACAAAAGAAAGTTTAAGATAAAGTCCTAAGTGATTCATATATGATATCATAAATATTATTATGGTTATATTACAAGTTAATAATATGATTAAACCAAATATATATGAGTTTCAGACATGTATTAAAGAAATTGGACCAAAGGTAAGGGATAATTGTTCCAATCTCGTTCTTATCCGAGATTATTTATTCGTAAGTATTTACTGGGGTTATATTTTTCATCCATGTCCATAAAAATGTTTTTTATAAGGTGTTTAATATTCTTCCATGTATTTTTAAAGTCATTTTTACCCCTATTTTACATTTACTTTGAGTTAAGGAAGGATCTTTCTTTTTTTTGTCATACGTGGTACTTTTGTACTTTTTCGTTAAAAGTACGAGGAGAATGTTTTTTAACTTATACGACATGAATGAATTTTTATGGTTTCATAACGCATTATTTTCATGAATCTTTCTCTACAATAATTCATGACTATTTTCAACAAAATCATTTTCTTTTAAAATTTCATCTCATGTTGAGAATAGAAAATGATTTTGAAGAAGAAATGATATTTTCCTCAAGAATTCATTTCAAGTGTTTTACCAAAACCATTTTCCATATAAGATGATATTATTTAATATGTTTATGTTTCAAGTATAATGTCTATATTATTTACATGGTTTCATTTTTCTTATGATCAAATGATATCCATTTATTCTAGATGGATTATGTTATGAAGGGATGATGTTTATGATACCCATTTTATTTTTTGGGTTATGATGAATGATTTATGTTTATTTTGTGACACACAAAAGAATGATTTCATTATGAGATTTGTGGGACCTATATCTCCCTCCAACGCATAGGGTAAAGATTTATTTCTCATAAGATAGACATGGATGGAACGAAAAGTGAATCTGGTTCAGTAATACAGTGCTGGAATGACAAGTAAACTCATTTCAGTAATGGACTTTGTCAACTACAATGGTCTTGGAAGCAATTCCTTGGCTACTATGGAAATCATAACATGTGATTAATGGTTTTCTACAATTAGATGTTTTATTTCCATGCTATTTTACAATGGTTAATGTCCCTTTAAGATCTATGCCTTATGCACTACAAAGATTTATGTCATTACTCATGTTGCTGAAGTTTTATGTTCATGTTCTTACATTCAAATGTTTAGGGATTGTTTTATGTTCTCCATTTTTATCCTTACTGAGCATTTGAGCTCACCATTTTTTTGTTTTCTTTTCCCCAGGATATAAAGAAATTTTTTAGGTAAGAAACCAAAAGGGGAAGATCTTTATGGGAGATGTTTAAGATCTTTCACCATGATTAAAAGATTATGTTCTTAGTTTCCAAAGACACTAAACTAATACGGTCTTTGGGCATCTGTTTTTGTCATGTATTAAGTATTCTGCAAAAGTAATGTAATGTCTATGTACATCAAGCTTTGGGTCTCTACAATTGGATCAAGGGTTAAGTCATATTTCCTCTCTAACCAAATCAGAAGCCACCAGGTCACTATCATTACCATCCTCAAGCACAAATAGAGTCTTTCCAAGATCAATGACCCTTCCAAGAATATCAATCTTCATGGGTGCATGCACGCCGATCCCACCAACAAACACATTTGGATATTTTTGCACAAAATTCTCCCCATGGACCTGGTTCAGGCCAGTGACTAGTTCATCACTGCGAGGGTGCAATGTGGTGGAATTTCACTCTTCATATCCTTTGTGTATGGGGGTTGTGACCCTTAGCAAAGGAAATCTCTCATGAGGGACCTAAACTCCTTTGATCTCAGGAACCAGCCCTGGATCGTCAAGGGGGGGATTTCATTGTGGTTTCTATCCTGATGGAGATTAAAGGTAGAGGACCTTTTCTTTGGAATGAGATCATGGATTTTGTCCATTTTATTTCTGGTAAAGGGCTATCTATCCTAGACATCTCAAGAGATTAGTTCACTTGGATCAATAATCAGAGAGGGAGGCATCAGTCATGGAGTCATCTAGACCATTGCTTGGCCAACGTACATACCATATCTATATTCTCTGATGCTAATGAAAGCCATTTTTTAGGGGTTATCTAACCATTACCCTATCTTGATCTCCCTATCTTAAGGATATAATCAATGAAAAATATTCCACTATAATCGTCAATGGGACAGCCGGCCACGCTTCCCTGACATAGTTAGTGACTCATGGGGCGAGCACCATCTCGGTCACTCCTGGATGGGTATTGACCATAATATTTGGAGGCTAAAACAAAATGCTCCAAGTTTTGGTGAAGGATACCTCCCTTACACATAGTGATATCATGACCACCATGCAAGTGGTGGAGTTCCATGATAATAGCATAGAAGTAGACTGGGGCGACCGGGTGTTTGAAGATCTTTCCTCTAAGAAAGGGGACCCAAACGACATGATCCTCATGAAAGAGAGTTTGGAGAGGGATAAATAGTGGATCAAGTGGCTCAGGGAGAGAGACAAGAATATATCCTACTTCCATTCTTGTATTAAAGAACGGAAACGTACAGTGGAGCCGAATATTTGACTTGATGACGGTACCTACACATACAACAGGGATACCATGGGCGTGTTGGCTCGGGTCACCTTGAAAACCTTCCTTTTAGGCCCTAATCCCCACCTTCCCAATGGGTATCTATGGGTGATAGGAGGGCTCTCTGATGTGATTCCCAACCAGACCTTGACATAGGACAATGAGGACCTGCACACCACTCCTTATGAAAAGGAGATCAAGGAAGCAATGTTGACCCTCAACCATGAAAGCGCCCCAGGCCCCGATAGCTTCTCGGGGACGTTTTATAGAGCCTCATGGGACGTGGTGATGATGGATTTCATAGAGGCCATCCAAAAGATATTTTTTGGAGGCTACATTCCTAGGTTCACCTGTGCCACAACCATCATCTTCCTTCCCAAGGTCAAGAACCATCCTCCGTAGCATAGTATAGGCCAGTGAGTATATGAAACTTCCCAAACAAGATCCTAGCCTGCATCATCAATGAGAGGGTGTCAGCTAACGTTACTCAGTGGGTATCCATTGAACAACATGGGTTCAACAAAGGGCACTCGATACAAGGGGCCATTTCCTTGGCCCAAGAAATGATCAGAGATTTGAACTTCAAAGCTAGTGGATCCAATTTGTTGATCAAGCTTGACATGAATAAAGCTTATGATTAGGTTGAATGGGGTTTTTTCAACAAATTAATAGCAATTATGGGGTTCTCCATGTGAAACATGGACCTCATTTTTAGGTGCTTCATCTTTTCATGGCTAAGGGACACTTTAATGGGGAAGGATTATGGGTTATTCAAGGTTAGTCACGGCCTAAGGTAGGGTGACGTACTGTCCTCGAGCATCTTCATTCATTCCCAGCATGTTCTCAACTACATCCACCACAAGGGTAGTAGTTCTAAAGAGGTGATGGCCTATCGACGAGGTAGGGGGCCCCCGCTATTTCCGACCTGATTTTCATGACGGACACCTTTATCTTTCTGAATGATAGTCTGCAATCCATTAGAGGTTTCAACAGGATCTTGCGGGATTACATCCGGTGGATCTGGCGGGTTATCAATAAGGCCAAAAGAAGCTTCTATATATCCAATTGTTGTACCTCCTCCTAGATTTCATCTATTCAACAAAACCTTAACAGGAGTAGAGGGACTTTCCATTTGGATTATCTGGGTGCTCCCATCTCCCATGGATGGCTGTGCATCCAGGATTTCTACTCAATTATCAGAAGGACAAGAGACAGGATCCTCAAATAGAAGAACATTTTTCTCTCGTTTGGGGGCCAGATAATACTGGTTAATTGCATACTAATTTATACCCCCCATACATTACCTCTCATCCATAAAATCCAAGAAAGAGCATCATCAATAGAATTGAGAAGATACTAGAAGGCTTCATTTGGGACCCTCAGTCAGAAGATAAGTAGCATTGGGCTGCCTGGCATAGGGTGGCTCTCCCTTCTAGGGAAGGTGAAATCAACGTGCACAGGCCTGATGAAACCCTCCATTTCATGTATGAAAATATAACCTAGGAAGTGCTGGAATAGTGGATGATATGAGGGATCACCATACATAATTCACACCTCAGGGTCGGATTTCCAGGAGCTCTGCATATTTCCCCATTCTGTTCCGCGTTATCTCTTCTTATCTTTGTTCTTAAACTTCACTACATATGGCTTTTTGGGAGGGGATACATCTCCTTTTAGAACCATAACTGGGTCAAAAGCTTACTTGGGTTCCCTGGGAGTCCAACCACATCGATTTCTTTCAGGGATTCTATCTCTCATCGGACTTTCATTGAGGCGGTTCTGGACAAGGACCAACTAGATAATTTTAACCGCATTGAGCTCAACCACGATCCAGATAGGTGTGTCTTCTCTCCTTCCCCCTCAAGGGATTTCTATTCTATGGATTTCCAGTGTACCATGGCCAACTCTAATCAGTGTGATTCTAGGGATTAAATCCTTTGGGCCAAGGGTGTTTCCTCTAAATAAAATTTTCTCATGTGGAGGTTACAACATAAGGCTCTACCCACAGATGAGAATATCAAGATTTGAGGCATCGCATTGGCATAGAGGGGCTACTAATGCTCATTCCATTGAGAGGAGAGTGAGGGGAACTTTTTTTGAAGGTGAATGGGTGAGGGAGATGTAGCCATTATTTCACAAGTTCATAGTGATCCATGATAAGAACATGGCTGGTATGCCTTTTCTTGACCAATGGTTCCATGGAGCGGGCGAGGGAGGTCCTAAGGAGATGACATGCACCATGGTCTTCCATAAAAGTTGTTGGTGACTTTGGAAGGTGAGAAACAAGTCCAGACATGTGGGAACCACTACCTCCAACCAGGTCGTAATCTCTCACATTAAGATCCTTAAACTCGATATGGTTTGTGCCCTTAGCAGATGGTGGGAGGCACCAACTCTTCATCCGCTGCATGCTCGTGCTACACCTAATCCTCCCAGTAGCAGCGATTCTAGAGGTCACTGGGTTCACTGGTCTCCACCCTGTAGGGGGATTAAACTCAACATCAACATAGGTCTTGCTTCATGGGGGTCCTCTACGGAAGAGAGCTAGTGCGCAATGGCGTAGGGTCGGTCTTCATAGAATATTTGGGGAGCATGGGTCAAGGCTCTTCTCTTCAGGTGGAGGCCAAGGCAATGTTTCTTAGCCTCAACCTTTTTCGACTCAAAGGGATCATCTTATCAGAGGTGGAAACTAACTCCAAAATACTTCACAATTCCATGCAAGGTAATGGCACCATTCCTTGTCTGATTCATTACATCATCAGGAAATGCGGGGGCATGACTAGATCCAACACCGAGGTGGTTCATACGTGGCAGTAGGGGAACAAAGTCGTGAACCACCTTTCCTATATTGATATTTTGGTGCCGGATCCCATATTCTTACATAATTTTTCCACCCTAAAGTCAAAGGGGGTTAACCTGGTGAAATGTGATTCCCTCGGCCTCTAGTACTTCCAGCCACTATATGCCACATGTGCATTATAGTTTTTTTTCATTTATTGGTCTCTTTTATCTTAATAAAAATGTACATATTGGTCCATATGAGGAATGAATTTGACTTAGTAAGTGATGGGTGGAGCCCGCTAAATCTCCTTGATGAATCGGTAGGTCTCAAGAGGCAAACTAGTGTCTTGGCACAAGGCCTTGGCAAAATTGTTATTTTTAGTCTTGGCACGAGTCCTTGTCTATGTGGTTATGATGTCCAGCATTATTCATTCCATCATTATGAGATTAGATATTGATATGACAAGTGATTATTAGACTAGTAGAATATCCATATGAATAAGTAAATGGTATTATTTGATTTATCTTTTCCATATTGTGTGGATGTTTAAGTTAAAAAGGCTTGTGTTTTAGTCTTATACATTGCCTTAAATGTTTATGATTTCTTATGATAGTTTTCACTATATTTTTATCCTTACTAAGCATCGGAGCTTACCCCTTTCTTATGTTTTATTTTTCCCAAGATGTGAAGAAGTATATTATGATTGACCTGCAGAAATAGGCTAAGGGATATGGGTGTGTTCAATGGAGACACAACGTTATAGTTTTTCCATTTCATAATTTAATGTAAAACAAATGTATGTATCTAGTAATTCCAAGGCTACTAAACTAATCTATCTTTTGAGACTTGATCCCTTGTGATCATGACAATGTTATGTAATAATACACAAACTTTGGGTAACTAGGGTCAAGTAATTATTGTAATGATGTGTCACCTCCTACGAATACTTACCATGTAATGTAATCCCTTTATCTTGATATCTCGTATCAGGCGGGTTGCATGCTGATGACATCAACCCATGTTCTTGATTTTTAATTCATTGAATTCATGGAATTGAACTTTCCCATAACTTACAAGGTCATGGATTTATTTAGGCTATATCAATTCCATAAAAGATCCTGATATATCTACTTCCGTTACGGAATAGAAGGGACAAATCCTTTCTCACATTATCTATTTATTCAATATTACTTATAATGCACCCAACATATCCTATTTCGCTGCGAACAATGGGTCATCAAAATTTTCATCAATACATCTAAGTGTGTGGGTTTTAATACCCATTAATAATAATCTTAAAGTCTAAGGATGAATACACATGTATGCAGATAGGAACATTCAATGATACTATCAAATGTGGATTTGCTACTAGCGGTTCTTGTTCATGTAATATCCTCCCAGATATTACCAAGGGAGCGCACCATGAGGAGGGGCCTCAATGTTTTATGACTCCTCACCCCTAATGGATTGTATTATTTGTGTCTCTTAAATAAAATCATCTGGCCATAGAACATATATTCAAGAACATTGTTATGGAACTTCTAGGTTCTAATCATAGAACAGATCCGCTATGACCTTTTAGTGAAACAAATATCCTTAGGACATAATCACATGCATTTTCATGTAGAATAACTTTCAAGATGTGATAATTTTTTTATTAATGAATTAAGTATAATGTTGTTTGTTCTAGGCCACCAACTCCAACACCACCAAGAAAACACCATTAGAAACATGAAGATCATGCTCCACCACATTTCAAGGAGAAAATGGGAGGAAAATAATTGAAGAAACCAAAAGAAAAGAGGTAGATCATACCTTATAGGGAAGACATTTCACTATAAATAAAATGAGGGAGTGAGGGATTTTTCCATGATGAAGGAATCCCCAAAATGCTGAAGAGAGTATTGTCGGGTCGCCTGGGGTCGATGGTGATCAGTTATAGGCATATGTTTGACAAAACCTGAGTGGATATAAAAACACTTAAAACATATAATGTTAGGGAATTACATGATTTTTAATTCTCTTTCATGATGTGTAATTCCTCGATATTGAGTTCCACAAAAAAACATGTTTCCTCAAAGCTTTATTTTATTTTTTAATCCCCAAAGTATTTCACATTGTGAATCCCTCTTTCACGCTATGTAAAAGTCTTCACATTGTAAATATTTCCAAGAAAACCTATGAAATAGTATTTCACATCTTGAAATGTTGTTACAAGAATTACAATCCCCTCATTCCAAATTTTACTTAACCAAACTTCAATAAAATTCTTCTATGAAACCTTTGATCACCTTGATCTTTGAAAACACATAAAGGGTAGATCCAAATGGATTTGGTCCCTTAAATTGGGTACCTCTCAAAAAATTATCATCCTTGAGAATCCAAAACCAACCTAGAGAGGAAATATAAGGGGTCATCTGAATATCCACCTGTGAGATACCTCTCAGATCTTTCACCGCCACAGGAGCTCACCACCTCACTAGAGGAACAATTGAAAAACCAGGAAACAATAACAACCAGCTCATAAACACTCTCCCGAGGGATATACCTCTCAAAATATAGAAATGAACAAAAATAAATAAGGGAAAGCCATATCATAATAGGAAGGGTTTACAAATAGCAAAGGAACATCATTACAAGAGAATAGCTAAATATCAAATAGCTCATGGTACTGAGCACATATCTTCAACTTATATTCCCATGTACTCTCCTCTATTCCATTGTGCTACCACAATAGAATAAATAAGGGGATAGCATGCCCATGAAAAATCTTCTCCTAGTGGTCCTTAAGATTTATAGGCCTTTATTCGAAGGTTTCATTATTTTCAACATTGATCTCTCCCAATTCGATGATGTGATAGTTGTCATGAATAAACAATAGAGCTATGACATGTAAAAAACATCATGTATCTCGCTCATCTATAGGGGAAGTGATATCTGGAATCACACAACTCCAATGCAAACCAACACCTCTAAAGTCCCAACAAACTGGGGAGAAAACTTACTCCCATGGCCAAACCTTCTCTTTCCATGATGGGGAGTAACCTTTAGAAATATTTGATCCGAGATGTCAAACTCTGTAGGTATTCTCCTATGATCATGATACGACTTCTAAAGATCATGTTCTACCTTCATTTTCCCACGAATCACCTAAACCATCTCTATCGTATTCTATACCAGTTTTGGCTCGAGAATTGCTAACTATCCGACCCCAGTCCTACATAATGGGGAATGGCAAGGTCAGTCATACAAGGCTTTAAATGGAACCATGCCTATGGTGGAATTAAAACTATTTTTGTAGGAAAACTCTACCAAAGGTAGGTGCCTCATCCATGAACCTCCAAAATATAAGACACAATAGAGTAACGCGTCTTCAAGAGTCTGGATGGTGTGTTCTATATGACCATTCATCTGCAGATGAAAAGTAGTTCTAAGAAATAGCTGAGAACCAAAATCATGTTGGATACCTCTCCACACCCTGTAGGTAAAATGTGGATCTTGATTGGAAATGATCATCCTCATAACTCCATGGAGTCTCACCACCTTATTTAGATACTACCTTAACAGAACCTCCACTGAGCCACACTCCTTGAATTTTATGAAGTGGACTGATTTTGTCAAACGATCCAATATTACCCATATAGAATCATTGACTACCTTATATCGAGTTAAACTAGTATCAAATTCCATAGATATGTCCTCCCACTTCCACTGAGGAACATCTAATTGCAGGATTAAACCACTGGGTATACGGTGATCAGCCTTCACCATCTGGTCGGCCAAACATCGAGACACAAACTCTACAACTACATGCCTCAACCCAGGCCACCAAAACTAACTCCACAAATCTTAGTACATCTTTTTCATTCTAGTATGTAATAATAAGGGAGAACTATGGAACTCTCTCTGAACCATATCATGCATTTCCAAAGGAACTAAAATCCTTCCCTGAAACAACACCTCATGTTTTTCATCATCAAACCAACCATCAAGGGCCTTTCCACAAAAAACATAGTCTCTCCAAACCACCACATCAAGATCCCACAACTGCGACTCTTCTACTACCTGCACCATAGATGACTACTCCATCATCTAAAAAAGACAACCTCTGCCCCCAAATTCTCCCATATCCAGACATAATGATGGGTTTTCTTCCATCACCCTGAAACACCATATTCATGAAATAGATAACTGTGAAACTTCATGCTCAGCTCATTAGAAACAAAATTCCCCTTTCCATGTGTATAAAAAATTTCAAATTCATAATCATGTAAGAACCCCATCCACCAACATCATCGCAAGTTGAAGTCATGTAGGGAGAAAATGTACTCCAGACTCTTATGATCGGTGAAGACCACAAAATTATCTTGATTAGCCAAATAAAACACATATTTTTATTACATTGTATTGGTATTAAATGTTCATTTTTGATCTTATGGGCCTGAGTTAGTGGATTTTAATTTTGAACATCCATTCTCATCATTTGTGCACTTCATGCCTAATATGCACCAATTTAGGCCTAATGTTTCATATGATTTTAAATAATGTAATTATTCATATTTTAATTTGATATTTTGGGAAATGGATATAAACTTAAATATGAACATTTTATATTGAGGGATAAATGGAGGATTCATGAAGGATAATGGGTATATTTGGCGATGAAAAGAAACAATTCTGGAGAAGTCATATTGGATATCATCCCACTGATGAGAATGTGGGGCCCAACATATAGGCCCCATGAAGCCCAAATTTCATGGTAGGATAGAAGACATATATTGGAACAAATCATTCTTCTAGATCCAGTGCTAATTCGTCGTACATGGTGGTGATTAAGGTGTCCCAATTTGAAGATGCAATTCTGGGCCAGATTCTGCGGCCCAGAAAAATATCCCACCATTTAAATCATATCTCGCACAAGAATTATTATTTTGGGATGAAATTTAACAGGATGTTAGGGTACATCCGGAGATTCATTTACGTCTTCTATGAACCACTCTAATTATACCTTCTAGAAGGTCCTCTCGGTGCGTCTTTTCGGTGGAAGCAAGCTGGCTGCAACTTCGGGGAAAAAAGTTGAAAAGTCTTCTCTACATTAATGTTCCACCGACCTTGGCCCACCACATTTAATTAAAGAGACTTGGGGAGTGGTGGATCGTCCAAAGGATTCCTTTTTTCCTATTTTATCCAGTAGTGGTGGAGTATTTAGGGATCTTGGAGTTTTGTTTTCATGGTAATGTTTTTATACCAAATTATCCTTGTAGTGTTTTTTCCTTCTCATGTAAGTTGTTTCAATCACCTTAGTTATCAATAAAAGTTCTTATTATTATCTTATTATATTCTTCCTCTTATCACCTTGATACCGTTTCCCGAAGGTTTTAATTTATTCACACCAAACCTTGTGATTTTTTTCACACAACAGTGGAGTGATCGTGCTTTTTTTGTTGTTGTTTTTTTTACTTCTTCAATTCCACCCTTGTAAGTCTACTTCCCGCTTCCATTGAGAACATGTTATCAATGGAGGGATATATTTTTTATGGGTTGATCCAAGGGAGTAGAAAGGGGATGTATTGGATGTTATTTATCACTCTATAAATGTTATTAATTTCTTTTATTTGAGTTTCTTTCATTAAATGAGTTTCTCTCTTTCTCTTCCTTATTGAATTTATTCACCCCAATTTTATGTGCAAAGTAGATCCTTTACCATGGAGTGCTCATAAAAATGACCCTAAAAGTGTATATATTATTAGAATGTTTTCTTGAAGGTGTTTAATCATTAAATTATGAGGGTAGTTTTAATTCATTTCATGAATCCTTCTCGAGTTAATGAAATTGAAATCGTAAAAAAAATGAATTCGTCCAATCCACACTGAGAAATAACCTAGATCAACTAATTTCTCATAAATTGAATTCACGTAGATCTTAGTTATCTTTTAAAATCCATCTAAAAACAACCCAAGTTGGCCACTTCATATCCAAAAATCCATCTCTTTATATTGTGTGTCTAAAGGTTCTTCTTAGGTATCTGAGGATTCGACAACCCAAGCTACACTGCAAGCGACCGCTTGATCCTTAAAACATGGATAAATTTGAAAGACACCAAATTTTGGCACCGTTTCTGGGGACCAAGTAAGTTCCTTAGACCAAAATCATCTTTCCTAACCCCCATTCTTCTATTCTCACCCAATATCTCTTATTTTTTTTCCCTTTCTCGCTTTTTTTTCTTTCAGCACATGTCCGCCTACACCCGCGATAACTCAAACAGACTAGTTAGGGTGGAAAGTCATAGGATATGGGAGTCAATTACACCATTGGATCCTAATCTTCCTAATACCCCAGAGTCAAATATTGAGTCAATTTCAATGGAGGTTCTTCAAAGAAACCAACTCATAAACCCAGGTGGGATCCAAAATGGAAATCGAAATGAGGTAGCCCCAAATTTGGGGAATGCATTCGATCAAACCATGAATGACTACCTTACACCTACCTGGACTAATGCACCCTCTTTCATTAGGCATGCGGCCCTAGGAGACACCCACTATGTCTTTAAACCTTGTGTCCTAAACCACCTTCCAACTTTCCATGAGATGGAGTCAGAAATGCCTTACCTTCATGTCAAGGAGTTCAATGACATTGTTAAAACCATGTGCTCACCAAATAAACTTGAGTCAGCTAAGATGAGGCTCTTTACTTTCTCACTTAAGGATCGAGAAAAGAACTGGTTAAGTAATCTGATACCTTTATGAATCCACTCTGGGGACCAACTGCAAATAGAATTTTACAAAAAATACTTCCCCCATCACAAAAACATTGCACTAAAAAGAGAATCCTAAACTTTTTTGAAAAAGAAGGAGAGTCATTTTATGAAACATGGGAGAGGTTTAAAGACACCCTAAACATGGTTCCACACCATGGTTTTTCTATTCCTGAACAAGTGGGAATTTTCAATGAAGGTTTGGGCCTGGGGAACAAACAATTTATTGACATGATGTGTCATGGTACCTTTAAAAACAAATCCCCAAATGATTCTTACGAGTATCTAGAAATCCTTGCTGAGAAAAACCAAACAAGGGGAAGATCACCTTATTCTGAAAATCCCCAAAGAAATGCTGGAATGTATACAGCTAGAGAAGAGGAAATCCTTAAGGAAAAACTTGCAGCACTCTCTAGGAAGGTTCAAGAGATAGACCATAGGAAAATCCATGAAATCCAAACTCTAGATCCTATTTGAACAATTTTTGACAAACATGACCACAAAACAGAAAACTGCCCAACTATTCCATCCATCAAGGATGTTATTTTAGGAGGACCACCTGCTGAAGTCAATTCCCTAAACATTCAAAATCCCCAATACCAAAACACATTCAACCCAAGGTATAATGACCACCCACGATTCCGCTGGAAAGATAACCAACAACCTAGCCAAACACAAGGACTAAGCCCCTACCCTACACAAAATTTTCAAAATAATAACCAATTACAACAAAAACCAGTCCAATACCAGCATACCCCTATCTAATACCAACAACCCATCCAGCACCCAATGTATCCTCCTGGTATTAACCAACCAACACAAGCCGCCACCCAATCTGTCCCTCTTCCAATCCTTGAATAGTTGTGTAAACAAATGGAAAAAATGAACTCTGAATTCTCATCCCTTAAACAATAACTTCAAAACATTAAAACTGGAAAGGCACCCATGCCCATACAGGCCATTCCACAACAAAAATCAAGTGTAGAGACAAGTTTCACTCAAAAAACTCATGAACAACTAAAGGTGGTGACAGTTTTGAGAAGTGGGAAATCAATTGAGAAACCTGAACAAATAGTTCAAAACCACCTGAAGATTCAAAATCTAATGAAAATTCAAATTAAAAACATGAACAAACTGAAGAAATAAATAAAAATTTGAACGAAACAACTCTTCAAAAAACAATTCCACAACCTGCCCCATTTCCTCAATGCATGAGGGGTAAAACCAAGCCCGAATTGAGTGAAACATTGAGGGAAATATTCTCACAAGTCAAGTTGAACATTCCACTCCTCAATTCCATTAAAACCATTCATGCATACTCAAAATACATTAAGTGCCTCTGCACATTTAAAATGAAATTCTCACATAAGAACCAAGTCCTTCTGGCAGAAAATTTTAGCACAAAAATCCAAGGAACCCTTCCTCCAAAGATAAAAGACCCCGGATGCCCTTACATAAATTTTGAACTAGTAGAGAACAAAGTTGCCAAAGCCTTGTATGATCTAGGATCCAGTGTGAACCTCATTCCTTATTCCATGTATTGTGAGTTAGGGTCCGAAGAACTCCAACCCACATCTGTCACTCTTCAACTTGCTGATTGTAGTGTTTGAGTTCCAATGGGGATCTTAAAGGATGTTTTGGTGAAAGTTGAAAATTTCATTTACCTATCTGACTTCATTTTTCTGGACAATAACCCAAGATTAGGTCCTAGGGAGAAAATCCCAATCATCCTTGTCCGTCCCTTCCTTGCAACAATCAACTCTGTTATCACTACTAAAAATTTAAGCTATATCCACGGACCTATAGCCACAGTTTATAAGTCCATGGCTATAGCTTGGTTATACCCACGGTTCAATTTTCATCCATGGATACACATTTGTGTTTCACTTTTTTTTTTATTCCTGTTTGGGCTACTCCTTCCCCGATATGAAACCCTTATCACGACACCCTTCTCCCCTGGCAACCTCTCCTCCTCCCAATGACCTCTCCTCCTCCCGACGACCTCTCTCACCACACCCTCCTCTCTTCCCTTGCAGATATCATCTCCTGCACTCGCTTCTATCCTCTCCTGTTGTCCTTTCCAGCTTCGGTTCCTCCATCCCTCATCGTCGTTCCTTCATCCACAGCATGGATTCTCCAATTGTGGCTCGGCATCTCCCTTCGGGGTTTCTACATCCCTTGCGCGGTACTCCCCTCCTCCATACCCTTATTTGGGTGTTCCTCATCCATTCGGTGCATCATCTGAAGGGTTCCTCCCCTTCTACGCACCCTTATTTGGGGCTTTCTCTTCTCTATGATGTGTTGGCCCTACTAATTTACTTAATTATATTATGTAGCAGCTGTTTATAGTTCTTTTAACATGTTTTATGGCTCCCAGGAGGATGAAAATTGTTTGCATTTTCAAGAGGAGTTTGTGTTTTGTGGCTCATACTTTGTAGTATTAATTCTATTTGTGTTTCGGTGCGTTTTCTATTTTTTGGCTCCTATTTTGTGGGATCTTTGAATATTGATTGTAGTATTTATTATGTTTAGGAAGTTTTCAGTTTGCAGGAGGATTTAAAGGAGGGGTTTGTGTTTATTTCCAACTTTTTTGTGGCTCTTGTGTGTTTTCTGGTATTTTGTCGGCTGTTATTCACTGGTATTTCATGGTTTATATTTCATTCTAATTCTCATAATTAATCTAGTATTTTGGTATTCATGGTTTAATTTTTTTACTATTCTATCATCTATTTACTATTCTAGAATTATTATGTTTCTATTTAGTATTATGTAATTATTAATCTATTTCTAAGTGTTTTGTGTAATAGACTTTGTATTTCTGAAATTTACAGAATTCAGAAGTTGGATAGTTTAGTTATAAATTCCAAAAGTTTGGATTTTCACTATGTAGAGAACCTTACTTATCCAATTTTTACCTTTTTATATCAACCATATTTATAAAATAACCATGTATATGATTATGACCATGCTATAAAGGGTATGTTTATGTTTTTCCTTTTTATTATATATTTTTAAGCATGTTTTCTGTCCATTTATATACATGTAAATTAAATGGTATATGATTTTGAGTTATAAATGAGTATACCCCTTTAATTATTCCATGGGATGGGATGAGGCCTCCACTTTGTATAATCCTTCCCCATTCCATGGGATGTGCTTAGGACCTGACTCCAGAAGTGCACCTGGGTGGGATGACCTATAAGATTTCCCTACACCTAACCTATACAAGATGTCTTACAATATTTCGATATCTCTAGATTGACATCGATAATGATCCCCATTAAAGAATATAAACTTAGGTAAGTTCTAATATGAATTTTCCTAGTATAGAGAGTTACTTGATATAACTTGTATTTGTCTTTCAACTACCTATTCACAATTATTTTAATATTATTTTGGTTATTTTCCAAAAAAAAAATTTACTTAAACATGCTAATTAGTATACATGTTCACACTTACACTTGTTTATTCACTTGTTATTTGAGGTATTCCCTTGGTTCCCTATTGAGTATATAAATTCTTATACCCTACATCAACACCTTACTAGGCATGAAACTTTATGCCTTATACTTCAAGTGCCTTTTTAACAATGGATGATTTGGGAATTGACTAGTCTTGGGTTGATTGAAAGCTATACCCCCTTAGAAATTGGATATTTGGAGGAGTATTCTTTTAAGTACCAACACAAATACAAAAATAAGATTTCATATTGGCATTTAGATGATATTTATTTTATAATCGACATAAAAAAATTAATTATGGTTATTTAGATAATCAATGTTAAATGCATTTTACCAATGGGTTTTAATGCTTCTTATCTAATCATTGCTGTTGAAAGAATTTCCAAGGTAAATTGTTCTATATCTACCGTGTGAAGGTTCAAATCTAGTTATTCTACACTAGTAATAATTCTCAACAACTTTGATTGGTTTAATTATTCTATATTCATTAAAATGATTTTACTTTGTGGTGTAAAGTTTTATTGAGTTGTAATCACTCAACTCACACATGGTTGTGCCTCCATCAAAAGGTATTGTATTGGTTATGCTAACCTAGGAAAAAATTAGTTCATAGGTTCTACATTATCCAGAAGAAAATGTAGGTGTTTGGGTTGTGCCTTCAAGTGTGAAAAAGGTAAGTTGGTTTGTTTTGGTTGTTGGGTATGATAAAAGAAAATTACAAAGAGTTTTCAATCTCCTTCACCATGATGCGGTGTTATACTCCATGATTAAAAGTCAACAATGGAATGACGTCGAGTCCTTACACTATGGAATATGATATGGTTTATATTTTCAAAATGTCTCTAAATTTGAATAAATCTTTGTAGAATTAATACAAAACATCACAACTCATTCTGAATCTATCCAAACACTTTTAGTAATTGGTTATTATTATCTCTTAGATTTCAAATAGACTCTTTTTACTATATTACACCACTAGAAAAATGACCTATAGTTGTGGTTTACTTGGGTTCTTTATTGGGTATATGATTTGGTGTTCACGGTTTACTTGGGTTCTTTATTGGGTGTTCTTCATGATGTTTCATGGTAAATAAATCATGGATAATGATTTTGATGCATGAAATTAGCCTCCTCTATTTTTTTCATGTTATTTAAGTTGTGGATATGGATTTTACCTGGTGAAAAATATTTTAAGTGTGTTTTGAAAAGTTAAATACACTAAATACTTAGGTTATATTACAAATGGTTTTATTTAAAAAAATTATAAATTTTAAGAATGTTTTGGACTTCTGGCCTATATTTTTAAAAAGGTTTAATGACTTGGTCGATTTTCTAAAGTTGTTTAAATTAGTTTTCCAAATTGAAATTTTTTATTTTCAAATAATGAGTCCCATTTAGTGCCTTTAGGGGTTTCTTGAAAAAGTGGGCACCTCTATACATATTATCCATTTAGGGGGAATTCACATGGATGGTGTCAGGAAGTGGGCTTAGCATAGATGATGGATCTTATTATTTAGATGTAATATATACATTGTTTACTCACCTCCAACATTTCTTATAGTCACGAGATCCTAGGTTTCATAGTAAATGTTGAGTGATTTAGTGGGCAATGTGTTGGTTGGATCGATTAAGTGAGGATTTTAATTGACTTTCCAACTTATCGGTCATCTCCTCTAGGGGTGTATCTATGATGATGGTGAAAATTTGGTTCTACGCCCACCTCCACACAACCTGGTGTTCGGTTGTAATGTGGGGATTCTGATTTTTATTGTTCACTACCACTGGTATAAAATCTAGTAGTGCAAGCACAATAGACATATTTTTATTAAATAATGACTCAAGAGTAGAAAAATATTCCATTTCTGCTTCCTTCCCAGCTTTGGGATCAGGATAATAGGACCCAGATCAATTGATGGGGTTCCCATTGCTGATTAATAGGGACCAAAATTGGTAGGGATACTGGAGGAATAAGATAAGAATGTCAAATATGGACCATATCCTATAAGGATGTGGTTAGAGGTTGATGTTCCCCTATGAGGTTTAGATTATTTGAATGTGATTCGTTCTCCCATTGAAATCAATAAAGAGGGTGCATCAGACATAGGAGTAGTGGAGGCCAGCAGCTTGAATACCTATCAGAATGACCTTTCCAGTACTTATTTAGGGTAGTAATCCACAAAAATCTATACATACTCCCATGAAAAGTTAATTAAGGCTCCCATGTGAGGGAAAAATATTTTCATTATAGAATCCTCATACAGCATCAACAATCATAATAGATGAAGAATGACCGAGTGAGATTCTATTTTGATTTGGGTAATTGGTAAAAATGCAACTTTCTTTAATCATATGAACCTCCTTTAAAATATTTAAAGAGTGTAGGGTTCACAAATTGTTACCCTATTCACCTGAACAGTTAATATCTTATCTCGCAGCATAATGATATAGGATAATTCTTTTAAAGAACCCCTTCTGTCATATACCACTACTCAATGGGGTGCGGGGTAAGGCATAAAGGAAAACTAATAAAAATCACTAAACAACTCAACCACACTAGAAATTCCCAAGTATTTTAGTAGAATGACAACAATGTAGAGTAGGGTAGGATGAAAGTTTGAGTAGGGGACTATTGCGGTATACCGGTACTCATAACATTGATAGCACTTCACCACCCATCCATACAATAATTGAAATTGACCAGTGAGGTGATTTGGGGATCTTCATTCCTGTATTTGACCAAAAAGTTCATAGATACGAGCAAGGGTGGGAACAACCAAGTTGATGGGATATCCCATTTCTAAGGTGACCACCATCATTAAAGTGTAGATTTAGACACTAGTTATTATTCTCATCTTCTTACCACTGTAATTCTCAGCCAATTCTTTAATATTAATTCTTGGTATATGATATGGTTTATATTTTCAAAATGTCTCTAAATTTCAATAAATCTTTGTAGATTTAATACAAAACATCACAACTCGTTATGAATTAACCCAAACACTTTTGGGAATTGATTATTATTATCTCTTAGATTTCATATAAATTCTTTTTACTATAATCAATCCTCATTCTTGGAACTTATGTATGACTATTCATGAATTTTTATAATTTAAAACATTTATGAATTAACTAAAGAATAATTTTAATATATTTGTTATGATTTTTTTATTAACTTTTTATTGATGATTACATAATATCTTATGAAATAATACATATAATGTTAAGTCATTTTATAGATTTTTTATTTAATTTAAGTTTATCTGCCTTAGAATGGATAGATACTGGATGTACAACATTGATCGGATCACTGATGAATTTCAGAAGGAGTTACAATATTTTTTGGACTTTGCATTCACTAATGATTCGGAAGACCTTGGTTAACTCATGAGTAATTGAGTTACCATATCACTAAAAGTGGTTTCCAAAAAAATTATCATGTGTGGTATCACAATGGAGAAAAATCTCAATTGTTGAATGACATCGATTCAGTGGAAAATATTGGTATGAAAAATCTGATTTCTGATCGGTTTCATTTTGTTTCTGAAGCTAGCTCCTCATGTAGACCAGTGCAAGAGGAAATGAATACTGGAACACAATTCTCATCTATTAATCTGGGTGATGACGTTGAGAGTTTTATAAAGATGATGGAAGATGAAAATACCCCAGTATATCAAGAATGTGGAAAAATGAGCAAACATGAGTTTTTAATGTGATTATATCGTGGGAAAACAATGTATGGATTTAGTAAGACTACGGTCAACTATCTCATTACATTTATTAAGGATTCACTGCCTGATGATGAATATATTCTATAAAATGATTATATGGAATCAAAGTTGGTTGAAAAATTTGGATTTTCATCTAGTAAGATTCATTCTTGTCTCAAAGACTATTGTTTGTTCTGGAAGGATAATTCAGACTTGAGTCAAGGAAAACAGTGTGACACATCAAGGTGGAAGACTAATAAAGATGGATCTCAATCTTGCATACCACAGAAATTGATGTGGCACTTCCCTTTAATTCTCAGACTTCAAAAACATTTATGTTAGAACAAATGGAAAAGAATATGATATGGCATGCAGATGAAAGAAATAAGGATAATGATGAAAAATTTAATCCTGCAGATGGGTTGTCTTGGAAGAAATTTGATAGGTTACATCCTGATTTTACAGTCGACCCACGAAATGTTATATTGGGATTATCCTGTTATGGTTTCAACCCATTTCTCCAAATGGATACTGCACAAAGTACTTGTCCTATTTTCATTCACATTTATAACTTTCCTTCATGGATTTGTATGAAGAAGCCATTCACTATCCTGAGTATATTGATATCTGGACCTAGTGATCCTTGAAATGATAGTGATATTTACTTGCAGCCATTAATAGAAGAGTTAAATGAGCTTTGGATTGTTGGTGAAAAAGTGTATAATGCATTCAGAAAGGAGTAATTTATGTTTCGTGCAGCTTTATTATGGACGATAAATGATTTCCCTCCCTACAGAATGATGTCTGGTTGGAGTACTAAAGGGAAATTATCCTATCTTGTTTGTATGAAAAATACACGTTTCTGAAGATTAAAGTTTCAACAAACTTTTAGCTTCATTGGGCATTGATGTTTTCTACTAATGGATTATCCATACAGGAAACATTGGAGAAAGTTTGATAATGCCATCAAGATAGATGAGACACATCAACGAATGTCAGGGACTGATATTGTTAAATAACATGATGATATGAATTATGTTCTTGGAAAAATTCAATCAAATATCAGAAAACGAAAGCATGCTAATTCGAATTCCAATACCAATTGGAGAAAGAAAATCATATTCTTTGAGTTTCCATATTAGTCATCAAATTTATTATGTCATTGGTTAGATTTAATGCATATCAAGAAAAACATTTGTGAGATGTTACTTGCTACTATTTTAAATGTCAAAGAAAAAACAAAAGATGATTTGCAGTGTCGTCGTGATTTTATGGAATGGGGTATAAGAGCAAGACTTCATCCTGAGTTAATTGGTCAAAATAAGTGGAAAGTCCATGTTTCCTATTATTCTATGACAAATGTGGAGAAAAAACAATTTCTTCAGGTCTTGGAAAGATTGATGGTTCTGATTGTTATTCAAGTAATATTTCGAAAAGGGTGAATACACAAGATGTGAAACTC
Source organism: Viscum album (assembly GCA_963277665.1). NCBI lineage: Eukaryota > Viridiplantae > Streptophyta > Magnoliopsida > Santalales > Viscaceae > Viscum > Viscum album. The sequence goes on along the minus strand of OY728122.1, from coordinate 2,139,961,974 downwards.
AAATCTCTTAAAACCCACGATTAACATGTCTTGTTACATGAGTTGATTCCCATTTCCATTCAACATTTACTTTAACATAATTTTAGAGTTGTGGTGATTAAGTTATGTCAATTTTATCGAGATCTTTGTGCCAAATGATTGAGCAGAAGTGTTGTTCAAAAATTGGAGAGAGATGCACCGATTATTCTTTGCGACTTGGAGAAAATTTTCCCACCATCTTTTTTCACATGTATGTTACATTTGACTGTGCATCTTCCCTTGGAAGTTCTCTTTGGTGGTTCTGTTTCGAGTCGGTGTATGTATCCTACCGAAAGAATGATTTTTACATTGAAATCTTATGTGAGAAATAAATATCATTCTGAAGGCTCTATTGTGAAATGTTATTTATCACAAGAATGCATGGATTTTTGTTCATCGTACTTGGCTAATGTCGCTACGAGTTCTAATTTACTAATGAGAACTGAAGATGAGCAATATGATCCCATTGAGCCTGCATTTCCTTCACTTCACCAAACAGGGGGGATATCTGGATCGTACACATTGTGTACTTTAAGCAGGGAAGAGTGGGAAATGGCACATCGCACATTATTATTCAACTATGGTGTGCTTGATGATTATATCAAGTAAGTAAACTAATATATATGTATTTTTTTATTGTGTTATTTCATTAGATCTTCTAACATTTTAATGCTTTAATATCTGTAGAGAACATTTAGAAATTATAAAAAAGAGACATCTCTCTCTATCTATTAAGAGTAAGGGACTATTGCACAGCAAATAATTTTTTTCCTAGTAAAAGTCAAAGGTAATAGATTTCCTTTTCCTCTTCTCATAACTTAATCACATGTCTCTGTTTAATATTCTATGTTGGTATCTTTTATGTTTTAACTCTACCAATGATTGAAGTATCAGATTAAATAAAATCATTGTCCTTTGGTCGAAACGATGTGGTACGTGATTGTAATTCAATGGTTGTCAATGGATTTAAATTTTTTATAAATAGTTGTGCAAAAAAATGGAAACACATCATGACGGTGTCATGATAAGTGCCACAACAGATTGTTATGCGAGTGCATCAGATAGGCAGTCTCGATCAGAAAATATATCATATTACGGTGTTGTTGAAAGAATCATTTTATTATATTACAGTGCACATGGTCGTGTCACAATGATGAAATGAAAGTGGTTTTATTCAATTACATGACAAGGAATTCATATTGATAACCATGGATTTAGAGTGATTGTTATGAACCGCCAGCTTCATACCGATGAACCTTATATTCTTGCGTCACAAGCTAAATAGGTGTTTTATGTAAGTGACCCGTTACAACCACAATTTGGTGTTATTATAGATGTTATTCCTAGAAATATTTTTGATGAAGGAATGGATGACAATGATATTGTGGATGAACCTATCTTTCTTTATTCGAATATTTCATTTGATGATACGGATGATGTAATTGTTAGAACAGATTATGAACCAGAAATTGTCACAGACCCCACATAGTGTTGACACATTAGTAAGTATTTACCTGATATTATCACAATATTGTATGTGTTTTTTTAACTTCCATACATGATATTAAAATAACTAGTATATTTTATACTATTATCGAATATAAAACTATTAATATCCAGACCAATTTATGTTAAACCACTTCTCTATTAAATATTGAACATAGAAAAGTCTTGATATTTTATCAATATAAATATCACACATGCATATGTATCTCGTTGTTTTATGATACAATTGTATTATTTAACATTTTTCATTATTTCTATTTATTTGAGAATATTATTTTAAATTTCTGGGTAAAAATGTCTGATTATGATGATAGTAGAATGAGTATAAGGATACCGAGAAACGAACAACGTAGGTCTCCTCCTGGAAACAATGTAAGTACAAATTATGTTTGAATATTATGGTATTTCATATTATTTATCTTGTTATCGTTCATTTTATTTTATAATCTATGTTATTTTAGGCTGCATCGTCAAGGAGACGCTTGGATTATTCCACTGAGGATAATATTGTGGCGGGGGGTACTGATTCTATAGGTCAGCTTACTACTACACCGTGTGAGACACCAGGAGGTCATCCTTCGAATATTCCACCACCATATTATCCATACCCACCTTTTCTATATCTCTTTTTGCCCGCACCCACATCGGATGGTAGTTCTTAGACTCCCATCCCTCATTTTCCATTCCCACCCTCCACTGTACAGGGTACTGTGCCCCCATATATCCCACTGTCATATCCATATCCATATCCACCCTCATCTGTACAGGGTTATCCATCGTATTTTTTGCCTACATCAGTACAATTTTCATCTACTATACATAGTACTTCTGTATATATATCACCTACCATTGAGGATGCCTCCCCTCTAGACGCAGCACTTCAGGGGTCAGCTGATCCCCCATCTACTGGTATTTGTTTAAACACTACTGTTACTGATTACCGATAAATTCATATATATTATTTTCTTTTATTTTTGGTTTCATGATTAGCTCCAGCCTCTACCAGACGATGAGGCCGCACAAAAATGCGCGAGGTTTGGAATCAGCACACGCAAATCATAGTTGATTACAATGAGGAGAATTCTATAATTAATAAAAATGGCACAGAATGTAAAAGTTTTATGGGAAGACTTGCTAGACACAGCAATATCATTCTGGTTCAACCGATAAGTTGGAAGGAAGTTGGAAAAAAAATAAAGGACAAATACTGGGCAGATATTTGGGTAAGTAATGTTAATCACCTTTTATATATATAAAAATTTATAATATTTTCTTAACAAATATTATGTCCATTGCAGCTTCGATATAATTTTTCTAATGGAAAAAATGAAAAGGCTGCAATGATAATGGATTTAGGTGAAATGTGGAGAGCCTACAATTATGATTTATATCTTGGTTGGAAAAAGAGAGTTGGTACAGATCTTGAAGAAGTATCGGTGATTCAAGATTTCCCAATATCACAATATGAAGAGATGATCAGCTATTGGAAGAGTCCAGTGTTTAAGGTGTTTGTTAAATTTATATATATATATTCATTTATTTAATTGAAAACAATTTTAAATTACTTGTTTTATTTATGTTAATGAATTTATATAATTATTTGTTTATATGAGAAATCAAATAGAAATAAAACAAACAAGAGTGCAATGAAACACATTTAAACTCGCGGACACACTTCATTACCAGATCAAGAGCAGACGCAGGTAATTTAACATTTAAAATATTTAGCATTTTTTAGTGTAATTTTTTTAACTTACAATTTTTATTTATTTCATTCTTTTTTTCCAGAAAAAAGTCATCGAATATCGAGGGTTGCGTTCCTCTTTCAACTTTTTTTTGTACAAGATGGAAAAAGAAATATGGTACTGTGCCAAATACCAACACCGAGAAGGCGATTGTAAGTATATTTCAATTTCTTTGATTTTTACTGAATTTAATTCCTTATATTATTTTATCATTTTAATTTATATTATATATCAATCAACATAATTCTTTAGAGTCATTGGCAGAAAAAGAACCTGACAATTTGGTCCCAAACGATCATCTATATCAGGTATTAGGAGATGAGCAATAGGGTAGAGTGTGTTGTCGACCTGGAAAGAAGATTGTACCATCTTGATACTGGTCTACTAATGTTTCTTTGAGTTCCGGTGCTGGTTTTTTCACAGTGGAAAAAATTAATTCCGCAATCAAGGAAGCAAGTCAAAAATCAGAACATGAGATAACTGCAAATATGATGAAATTTTTGTATGCCCTTTCTTCTACACTTCCACCAGAATCAGCTGCAACGGATGATGCCTTTTTGATATCGATGTGTTCTGATAATGTAGATTCTTCTATCGGAGCCGGAGCCGGACCTAGTGCTGGACCCGGTGCTGTTGCTGGTTCGGATGCAAATTTCGATGATGATGTTGGTGGTGTGAGAGGTGGTGATGGTGTTTCTGTAGGTGGTGTGGATGAGTGTTATCATGATTCTGATGATATTGATATTGAGCCTCACTTTTGATGTAAATTGTATTTTTAGATTCGTAATGTATGAAGAGTTCTTTAAGACATAGGATGGTGTGTTTCATGGCCATGTACTTGAATGGGTTTCTTTTCCTGGTAAGGGATTCATGCTTTAGAATACAAGTTAGCATATCGATGATGGAAGATTGATTAGCCGAGTGGTGACTACATAATCTATCAATGAAGATTATTTCATGGCCATGTTCTCGAATGGGCTTCATTTTTTTCTCTCACTAACATGAAAATTTAAGCAAATTAACACTCACTATAGTCTAATCACAAATGTATTCTATGGAATCCTCAGAGTCTCTAGATTGCGTTAATTAATCCTTTTTTATGAACATTATCAATAAATTAATGTTCGAATCATTTCATATCTTTGTCCAGATTTATTTTATTTATGATGTACATTATAATTATTTGATCTAATGTTTCATAGATCATTAATGATACCAATCCATTTCATAATAGAAATTAAAACTGAATTTTTGTATTTGAATTCTTAAATCTCAATATATTTTTCTTAAGAAACCCTAATGAATTCTTACTAACAAGATATTCTATACTAATGTATCTGCTACAGTTTTCAGGGGATAAGGATATGAATTTGGATTTTTCGTAGGCCTCCCAGTTATATAATATATGACTTTGTAATTTTTTTCTCCTTTTCTATTTATGAATAGTTGATATAGAATGGGGAATGCAAATTGCTTTCCCGTCATGAAGAGAATTCATTTTTCCCATGATTACCTTGTCAAATTTTCAACCTAGTGGTCATGGTTTATTTTTTATTTAGATATTATAATGTCTTGAAAACATGACCATTCATCTATTTTATTTCAAGGTCTTCCTGCTTAGAGCATATCCTCCAATCCATATTGAGGATTACATCAAAAAGGTTTTTTTTCGAGAACTAGGAAATCCCATTCCAGATTGACCCTTGAAAGAGTGAGAGTGTGGGATGGACACCTGAAACCCTGATCCTTCTCCTTATTGAGCATGTTCAGTAACTACATCTCATAAGGGATGATATCGATCATAAATTTCAAAAAAATCCAGAAGAAAGTAAGAAATAATGGAGTTAGATTCACTAGTATCAAACAATCCTACAACAATAGATTATACCTTAAGAGTAGTACATCAAACAATCACATTCCATGCATCTGATTACACTGATTTTTTGATAAATATCATTAATATTTACCATATCTTATTAGGAATGAGAATGAATACTAACCTGTAGATCTACCTTAAACTAACTATGTCTAGTATTAGATATAGTCCTACCACCATGACTTCTCAATCGATAAGCTTCTTCCCTTGATGGTTCTGACTGGGTCATCATTCCCCTAGAGGTTATGGAACCCAAACCACTCTGGTGTGAGTCTCCAACATTATATAACCACTAAAAATTCCCCATTAGTTCACAATGATGGAAAGGTTTAGGTGGGGTTGGAAATTCTCATCACAAATTCTCAAACCTTCCAAACTGATGGCACAGGACTGATCCTACATCTGAAGCCTTAGAAGAAGATGGTCGAGAAGGATAGCCTAAGATACCACATACCCTCTTATCATTTTTCCAGTCCTCCACTTCGTTTCATATGAACCTCCTCCACCCTAGCACACTAATGATGAAATTAGGGATCAAAAGTATTATAAAGCCCTTTTTTCAAGGAAATGACACATTTGGTTCAATACAATGAGTTAATATTGAGGAGACATATATGAAATCATTGGCTATGAAAGGAAAAAAACCTATGGTTGATGCTGATTGCTTCATCACACCAAACCCCCAAAAAACTAGGAAATGAAGGGACTTCTCATTGGTAGAAAGAACCATTGTCACACGCTCGATCAGTACACCTAAGGAAAATACCGAAACTGTTCAAAATCCTATTGTGGATGTCCCTAAGGAGAAGTAAACCCAACACTGTATGGAACCAGTGCTTCAGTAATTTGATTCTCACAACAAACGACAAAGGAAAATTGCTTACCAGAAATTCCAATGTGGGGAAATATCTTCGGAGACCTACCTTAAGGTTAAACAAGGTATATTTAAAAGGAGGGTCAGTTTAACATTAACTTCTCCATATGCCTGAATTCTGATTTATCACTGTTATCCTTTCATGTCACATGGTTGTATAATTTATGTGACTTCACTTTTTCTTCTTCAGTTCGATTTTGTCAAATTTTATCTGGGTTAAAGGGCTTTTCAGGATGTCTACTTTTCTGCTCAGTTAGATTGTTTTTCTGAATGTTTCTGGTTTTGGGATTTGGTTCTCTGTTGGTCTGGTTTGGTTCTTTACAGACTGAATGTTGTCTTTTCTTTCTCTCTCTGCCTGGACTCTACACTACATGCATGAGTCTCATTATTGACTTCAGGTATTGAACAAATCACTGAGGCTTTACTGTGTTGAATGTCTACTGGAATCCAGAATGATTTCTCCCTGTTGAGGCATGTTTTGAAGAAAGTGTAGGTCTGGAACTCACTTCCCTATTTTGTATTGGATCTAATGGGAGAAGCTGACTGCATGAGCCCTATTTTCCTCCTCATGAGGGTTGTATTTCAAGGTTCATACTGCACCTATTGAAGATTTTGGGTGATCAGGTAGGGGCAGGGGACAGGGGGTTGCAGGAGGGAGGGGTGTGCAGGTGGGGGCAAGGGGCATGGGGGTAGGGAGAGGGTGTGTATAGGTGGGGGGTAGGGGGAGTGTTGGGGTAGGGGGAGGGGTGTGTGCAGGTGGGGGGTAGGGGAGGTGGGTGTGCAGGTGGGGGAAGGGGAGCATGAATGGGGGGTGTGCAGGTGGGGGCGGGGGCAGGGAGAGGGGGCAGGGGGGTGTGCTGGTGGGGGCAGGGCGCATGGTGAAATTCTCATTTTCTCCCTTATTTTTTTCTCCCAGATCAAATCTAAACAGTTTTTATTACTATTGTGATTTATTCCAAGAGATTTTGAGTGTTCTACACACATTATACAACTTTTTAATTAAAATTTACTATTTTGAAATTCATATAACATTTTCATTTCATTCTAACATGGGCATCACAAATGTTCTTGTGTGATTATTATTTCCTGTTAATGTTTTATTGATTTATTGATTAATCTGATTGAAAACTACATTATTCTTGAGAACTCAATTGAAAACTACCATATTTCATCTATTATATATGTATATTATATGCATGTATTAATTTTTTCTTTGATCATAATTATCACAGTCCGGAGTGGCTAAACCACTAAGGGGAAGGGTTGAGTGTATGAGTCTAATGATCTTATTGGATTTCTAAATCAGAACCATCTAACCCAAATGATAGTAATAATGTAAAATAAATTCTATGTATTAAATTATTTTATGAATCCTTTACCATATTATATTTATATGATTTAACTTTTCCTGATTAGAGTTGAGTTGGCTATGACTATTAACATTTTCCACTATCTGCCATTACAACTAGGATTAAAGAATCATCGTTTTTAGCTATATCAAAACTAAGGAATATTTAACTCTTATATAGATCTATTTTGAGTTTTCCATGAAAAAATAGTGTTTTAAAATCCACTTCGAAGTCTATTCCCTAGGATTATTCCATGTTAGGACCAATGTTATCCTTTTTACCTCAATCCCGAAATAGACCGTGATCCCTATTTCTTACTAAATGTTAAAAAAAACTCAATAGCATCAATCATATCCCAAAACCAATAAAAATTTTGAGGACTCCTAAAAAAATTAGAGTCCAATTTTCTATTCTACCAAACATTCTCCATGGGTTCGACCCCACACTATCAATATACTAAAACATTATAGCATGTGTAGTTTGGGATAAAAGAATTATAATTTGACTGCAGTCCATGTTAAGTAAATAATAAATATGGGATCATCAAATTTTGATGATGATTACAGGAAATATGTTTACTATCCTTATGCATAGGGACCTTTAGCATAAACCTAGGATAACCTCACCCTCCCCATATTCTATTTTCAATCATTCCTTTTTATTTTGGAAGCCATTATGTCATTATTTTTAAAGCCTAGTTCATGTTTCATGACCCTCTAACATATTCAAATGGTCATGAAACCCATTAGATGCTTACCTTCATGCCTAAAATTGAATGGTACCTTTCCTATTTCTTCCATTTATGTATGGAATACCACAACAAACTAGCCAGTCCCAACCGACCCAACATTAGATATGTTCCAACAATACATCAAGGAGATCTTCCAAATATGCAACTAGAGTGAACCATTATGGATTATTTCTATCCATGAATCAATATTCTCACACCCAGTATTGTGTTCCCTCCTCTTCAGGCTGATTCATTTGAAATAAAAAATGGTCACATCAGTATAAACTATAAAATAGTTCATATTAGCAAACAGCAGAGTGAGAATCCTCATGAACACATATCTAACTTCATTGAGGTCTAAAATACCTTTTTCAACCTAGGTGTATCCTCTGATGTAATCTAATTATCTATATTCCCATTTTCCATGCATGATTAATCAAAGTATTGGTTTAAAATTTGACCCCCTGAATCGACCGGGAGGGCTTCTATCAAGCAGGGGGGGCTATCCAGGGGGGCCCAGCAGGGGGGGCTGCTATCCAGCAGGGGGGGATGTCCAGGGGGTCCAGTAGGGGGGCTGCTGTCCAGCAGGGGGGTTGTCCAGGGGGCTCCAGCAGGGGGGGTCTGTCGGGGGGGGCTTCTGTCCAGGGGGGTTGTCCGGGGGGTTGCTGTCCAGGGGGGTCCAGCAGGGGGGATGCTGTCCAGGGGAGTCCAATTGGGGGGCTGCTATCCAGCAGGCAGGCTGTCCGGGGGGTCCACCAGGGGGGGCTTCTGTCCAGGGGGGGCTTCTGTCCAGGGGGGTTGTCCAGGGGGGTCCAGCAGGGGGGTGGGAGGGCTGCAGTCCGGGGGGTCCAGCAGGGGGGCTTCTGTCTGTGGGGGGCTTCTGTAAATTATCCTTTTAGAGTTCTTTCATATTTGTATTTTCATTTATTGAGTCTACTTTTGTCTTTTCTTAATCTGTTATGTTAGAAGGTTTTTGTTCAATTGAATATTATTTTATAATTATTTGTTTCACATACAGGGATCTCTCATACAACTCAATGATGGGGAACTTACCTCACAGTTTCAGGTCGCTTTCAACCCTTGGTACACTGTAAGCAACTGAGACTTTAGTTAGATAATTATCATTTTTTAATGTATTTATGGATTTATTCAGGTATTTACAGATCAATCAATTCATTGGTCTAATTGATTCCCTTGTTGGCGTTCCCCTTGAAGATTTTTAAGTTGATGGTATGTTTAAACAACACTTACTTGAATTGACATCTTTCTAGTTTACATAGTTTTTGTTACCATGTAATTAATCAGATTTCACTGCTTTAGTTTGTATTAATTCTGAGCATCCTTAGTGAAAAGTCTTTAATCTTTTCTGGATTTTACTGATGCTATCAGGAATGTTTCAAACAACCAATTTATTGGAGCTTATGTATGTATCGTTGTAACATTATTAGCACATGGTGGACCACCCTTATTATATGTATATAGATTGTTACTATTTTATTTATTTTACTTTATACTCACTAACCCAACATATTATGGGATATATTAAAGTAATTAATTTTAGTGAACAACTTAATTTTATGCTCAATTTCCCACACATGTATACAGATTGTTACTATTTTATTTATTTTACTAGTTTTGTGTTTTTTTACTTTATATTCACCTCCATTGGGGGGTGCTGGTGCAGCGTGGGGGGTGGTCTAGGGATAGGGGGTGTGTAGTGAGGAGGGGGCAGGGGTGGGGTGTAAGGTGCAGGGGGGTGGGGCAGGGGAGGTGTGATGGAGTAGGGAGTTCATAAATTTGGTTCATGTAAGATGCGGGATGAACGAATGGGCTTTGAAACTCTGGTACAAGGATATCCCAAACCAGATGATTTTTCTTGTTTGTTGAATGAGACATCAAGAGCTTCCAACGGAGGATAATATTTAGAATTAGGGGGTGGATCTGGCCTCTGGATGTCACTGTTGTACAAAGGACACACTATGAATCTTCTTGGAAGTTATTTTTTCAGAGTGACTGGGTGGGGGGATCTGGGCGTTTATGGGACAATTTCTGAATATCAACAGCTGCGGGAACTCCATGTAGGAGATTATTGAGGCCTTTTTCTAAGGGTAGAGCCAGGGGTGGAGGTTATGATTCATTTATGTTTTTTCTTGGATGTGTGTGGGACTATTTGGGATGGTAGGAAAATGTAAGAGAAGGAAAGAGGAATTCCTCAATCTATTTTCAGGTTCAAGTGAAAACGATTGGGGCAGAGTTGGGAGTGATTATCAAGGGAGGAATTTTTTCTACTACCCTAAAAAGATTTCATCCATGGATTTGTATAAATAGTGATTCTTTCCAAGGTAGTCAAGGAAATACGGCTTCAAATGAAGCCTCCTGCTGTGGGATTATAATTGAATGTGGATGGATCTTGTATTGTAGGGGAGATAAGGGGAGGTGGGTTGGTTCAGAACAATAGGGTCTTATCATTAAAATTGTATGTATATGGATTGTGTATTGCGAGGGAGATGAGGGGAGGCGGTTTGGTTCAGAACAATAGGAACTTGGTGATTCTATGTTTCAATTCCTTTTTCTGAATGGGTACCTTTATTGGGGAAGAGGTGAGTGCGATGAATACATGCCTTATGTTTTGTAATATTTTCAATGAGGAGATTGATGAAGTAGAATCTGACTCAATTGTGTGGGTTCGGCTATTTCTGAAGAAGGTGGTGGTTCCATGAGATTTGGATTACCTTGTATGGGGGGCGCTGGTGCAGGGTGGGAGCGGTCTAGGGGAGGGGGTGTGCAGTGAGGAGGGGGCAGGGGGGTGGGGTGAAAGGTGCAGGAGGGCGGGGTAGGGGAGGTGTGCAGGAGCAGGGGTGGGGGTGCTGGGGGTGCTGGTGCAGTCCTCCCAACAACCAGCACGGTGAACTGTGCTGGGTTTTTTTATGTAGTAAAAAGGCCTACAACCACGGTTTAAAACCCTGGCTCTAGGTTTGTTGGCATCTATAGGGCTGATCCTATATCCATGGTTTGAAACCGTGGCTATAGGGCTATAGCTACGGTTGGAGCCGTGGCTTTATGGATGTACCCACAGTTCGAAATGTGGCTATAGAGCTATAGCCACGGTTTCAAAATGTGGCTATAGGATCCGACCTATAGCCACGCCAATACTAGCCATGGTTCATGAAACCGTGGTTTCAACCTATAGCCACGGTTTTTGGGCCTATAGCCACGGTTTAGAACCGTGGATATAGCCTAAATTTCTAGAAGTTTATCTGAGTCTAAAATGGGAACATGACCATCAACTTTGGAAACATGAGTCTAAACTTGAACATCTACAATGAAAACTATAAAATTGGGGATGATGAAGAGATCCATGAGGTTAATTGGATTGGTAGTGATGATAGTGAACTCAAGGAACATCAAAGGCTTATCGAATGATGTTTAAGTCAAGAAGAGATTGATTTTATTTGTTCACATGAGGGAAATTTGTCTCCTTGGCTTGAATATCTTTTAGATAGATCTATTGATGATTTTCTAGAATCATCAATCAATGATACCATGGGTTAAATAAATAACATCGAGTCCATACCCATTTATGACACTACTCTAGCTAATTTAGTGGATGAAAATTCTTTTCACAAGGAACCAATTTTGTCAAGAAATATGAACAAAGAAACTAAGTTCAATACAAAGTCTCATCCTTTATTGGAAAGTGATAACCACTCTTATCTTGAATTTAAGTTTTTACCTTCATCACTCAATTATGCGTTCTTAGGGGAGAATCAATCCTTTCTTGTTGTCATTACTTCCAATCTTGAAACCGATCATGTGAGGATGCTTCTAGATGTCCTTAGGAGACACAAGAAAGCCATTGGATGGACCCTATCTGGTATTCCTAGGATTATCCCACTTATCAAGACTCATAGAATTGTTCTTGAATTTGATTCAAAGCCATGTCTTCAACCTCAGTGGCAACTCAAACTTAATCTCATGGAAGTAGTGAGAAAAGAAATTTGGAAATAGATAAAAGCTGGTATCATCTATCCTATAGCTAAGAGTGAGTGGGTTAGTCCAATCCATGTAGTCCCAAAGAAGGATGGAATTACAGTAATAACCAATAAGGATGGAGAGATGCTTCCAACAAGGGTCAGTAGTGGATGGAGAGTCTGTATTGACTATAGGAAGCTCAACTCTTATACCAAGAAAGACCATTTCCCCTTACCCTTTATTGATCAAGTCCTCGAGCGAGAGGTGGGTCATCAATTCTATTGCTTCCTAGATGGATTCTCATGGTATAATAAAATCAAAGTCTCCTTAAAGGATCAAGTAAAAACAACATTCACTTGTCCATTCGACACTTTTTCCTTCAAGCGCATGCCCTTTGGGTTATGTAATTCCCCTGGTACCTTCCTGCGGCGCATGATGGGAATATTCTCGAATATGGTGGGGGGTTGTTTATAGGTCTTTATGGATGAATTATCCATATTTGGGGATACTTTTTAGGGATGCCTTCTAAATGTTGAAATGGTTTTTTCAAGGTGTGAGGATAAGAATCTCAAACTAAATTGTGGAAAATTCCATTTCATGGTAAGGGAAGGACTTGTTCTAGGTCTTCTGGTATCTGGTAGAGGGATTGAAGTTGATAAATCTAAGGTTGGCATCATTCGCCACCTTCCCTCTCCTAAAACTGTTAAGGAAGTGAGGTCCTTCTTAGGACATTCTGGTTTTTATATAAGGTTCATTAGGAATTTCAGCTCTATTTCTCGACCACTTTGTGCTCGATTGGTAAAAGATTCTCTATTTTTTTGGATAGAAAGCTGTGAGGAATCATTCTCTACACTCAAGTAAACTCTTATATCTCCACATATCATGAAATATCTAAATTGGAAACATCCTTTTGAGTTCATGTGTGATGCAGGTGACATCGCTGTAGGAGCGGTCTTAGGACAACGGTATGAGAAAACACCATGTGTCATTTCTTATGCAAGAAAATATTTAAACAATGAAAAAATAAACTACACCACCACTAAGAAATAGTTGCTTGTTGTTGTATTTGCCTTAGAGAAATTTAGGTCTTATCTCTTAGGATCACCCATCATTGTCTTCACTGACCATTCATCCCTCAAATTCCTTTTCCAAAAACAAGATGCCAAGGACATATTGATTATGTGGGTTCCTCTTCTTCAAGAGTTATATTTAACCATTAAGGATAAAAATGGTGTTGAAAATGTTGTAGCTGATCACCTCTCTAGGATGTAATTCAAAGACAACTCACACCACCTCTCTCTTTCTGATTCATTTCCCGATGAGCACCTCTATTCAGTGAGTGATTGCCCGTGGTATGCTAACATAGAAAACCATTTGGTGACGAGTGACATTACAAAATTCCTGGGGACCCAAGCTAAGAGTAAAATCCTTTCTAATGTCAAACACTTTGTTTTTTATGATCCTTACCTCTTTAAGTTCTATCCTGATCAAATCATCAAGAGATGTGTTCCCGAGTCTGAACAAGAGTCCATTCTAAAAACAATTTCATGGAGAGGCATGTGGAGGCCACTTTTATACAAATAAAACCACTTAAAAGGTCCTCCAAAGTGGTTTCTACTAGCCGAACCTCACTAAGGATTCCTTAAAATTCTGAAAAAGTTGTCCTTATTGTTATAAATTAGAATCCATTACCAAAAGGAATAAAATGCCCCTCACTCCCATTTTGGTCGTTGAAATCTTTTATTGTTGGGGAATTGATTTCATGGACCCTTTCCAAACTCTAAGGGATACCTCTACATCCTCTTAGCTATTGATTATGTCTCAAAATGGGTTGAAGCCATTCCCACCAAGTCCAATGACCATCATGTTGTGATCTGATTTCTAAAAGAGCATATATTTTCTCGATTTGGAATTCCAAGGGCTATAATCAGTGATCCAGGAACCAATTTCTGTAATCGTCCATTCTCTTAACCCATGTCTAAGTACGGAATTTCTCAAAAAGTTTCCACTACGTATCATCCTCAAACTAATGGTCAAACTGAGTTAGAAAATAGGGAGATTAAGCAAATTCATGAAACAACTGTCAACCCCTCTAGGAAAGATTGGTCTAAGAAACTCTTGGATGCTCTTTGGGCATATCGTACAACATTCAAAACCATCCTAGGAATGTCACCATATTGGTTGGCTTATGGAAAATCGTGCCATTTACCTGTTGAAATTGAGCATAAGTCATTTTGGGCAATCAAAAAAATGAATTTCGACATTTCTTTAGCCGATGAAAAGAGAAAATTAGATCTTAATGAACTTGAGGAACTTAGGATGGAGGCTTATGAAAATTCAAGGACAAATAAAGCTAGAGTTCAAGCCTACCAATCTAGGAATATAAAAGTCAAACAATTTTAACTGATAAAATGTGTGCTCTTGTATAGTTCAAAACTTCATTTACACCTGGGAAAGTTAAGGTCTATATTGTCAGGTCCATTCATAGTGAATCATGTGTACCCCCATGGGGAAGTAGAGATTCAGGATCCCACAAGTGGTAACATTTTTAAGGTCAATGGTTATAGGTTAAAACCATTCATTGAATCATTCAATAAATAGGAAATAGAGGTTGAGTTAACAGAGCCAACCTATGAACCAGAAAAAAATTGTTAGATTTAGGATCCATGTCGGGCTAACGACGTTAAACAAAAGCATTGCACAGGAGGAAACCCATGGTTTTCATGTTTCCAATAATTTTGAATCATCTTTTGTTTTCTTCTTCATTTTTTTATTTAAAAAATATATTGTTTAACTTTTCTTCTTTTATGATTAAGGATGGGTATGAAAGGGGATGGAAGTATTCATTTGTGTCATGCGGTGTGATCCCTGGGTAATACCTTACCTAAAACATTTAAAGAAGACAATGTATCTTCAGTTTGAAATATATATATATATATATATATATATATAT
Organism: Viscum album; assembly: GCA_963277665.1. NCBI lineage: Eukaryota > Viridiplantae > Streptophyta > Magnoliopsida > Santalales > Viscaceae > Viscum > Viscum album. The sequence continues at coordinate 2,139,946,951 of OY728122.1, read as the reverse complement.
TGTTAACATTTTCTTCTTTTGTGAGTAAGGATGGGTATGAAAGGGGAGCACTATATTCATCTGTGTCACGCGGTGTGATCCTTGAGTAAAACCTTACCCAAAAAATATAAATAAGACAATGTATCATCAGTTTATTTTATTTTATTTTATGTTTTTGTAGATATTTCAAAAAAATAGATTGTTGAATTGTTCTTATTTTTTGAGTAAGGATGGGTACGAAAGGGGAGCACCGTATTCATCTATGTCACGCAGTGTGATCCATAAGTAATACCTTACCCAAATATTTAAGAGAAGACAATATATCATCAGTTTATGTTATTTTTATGTTTTTTAGGTTAAAAAATACCAAAAAATTATATATATTAAAAAAATAGGCATGTCATAGGTTATTGGGAGAAGCTGGACACAACTATCCAAGCCATTGGGACTCAAACTAGAACTGATGGGAGACAGGGGAATGCATTTTCAATATCATCCACCAGGTGACTTCATTCCATAATTTTCATTTTCAATGTCTTTGTTGAACTTCTATCCCACCCCTTCTATGTTTCAATTCTTTAAACACTGGGGATAGTGTTATTCTATGTTGGGGGGAGATGAAAATGTGTGGAAGGAAAAATGTCATTAACCATGAACATGATAACACACATTCCAAAATCTGAAATTGGATATCAAATAATTTTTCTTGCCTTTATTCTGATTTTAATGCAAGTTTATGTTCATGTGCATAGATATTGGAAAGTGCGGTTGTCCGATGTGATTTTTTACCGTTTATATTTTCATCTAATTATTTAAGAAAACACAATGCACATCCTCTAGATTGTGGGGCTTTATTTTGAGTTCTTGGGGACCCATAATAAATAGCATAGGATTGGCGATTATTTTAATTTTAACATGAGTATTCAAAAAAATCAATTGTGCGTAGAGCAATGAATTGACCTAATGTGTGGCTTTCAACACTTGGGGATCATGAATCCATAGTTTTCTGGCCCAGAATTGGTCATTTTATCTCTATTTGTGGTAACTTGAATTTTTTTATTGAGTTAACTCGAGATGATGCCCGATTATGCGAGCATCACTTGGTGCCCTAAGGTCTTTTATCCTGGGAGTCATCGGCAAAGTCTTACTACATGGGTTAACTCGATTGAGTTCAATTTCAATTACCACGGTAAAATTGCAAAAAAAATCCAAAAAAACAAATAAAATAAAAAATTTAGTACTCATCTTATTATTAAAATTTTATTTCTCATAGTGCTTCCATATTTGCTCCCTCGAATGAAAATGATCCCCCATGTCTATTGTGATGCACAACACTTCATCATGCTTTATTGAATTTGGATGAAATATGGTAATGAATTTGAACAAAGGAATGGGCTTGGGATTGAGATATTCCTAGGGACATAGCTTGTTTTAAATGATTTTTATGGGTTTCATAATTGTTTGGTATGAGATCTTTGGGTGAGAAATGTGTATTAAAATGTTTTTGGAAAAGGTCATTCGAATTTCATTTTTTTGAGATATATTTTGCTCGGGACTAGAAAAACTCAAGTTGGGGGTGTGATTATCCAATAAAAACACATATTTTGATTTTATTTTAATGGTATTAAATGTTCATTTTTGATATTATGGGCCTGAGTTGGTGATTTTAATTTTGAACATCCATTCTCATCATTTGTGCACTTCAAGCCTAATCTGCACCAATTTAGGCCCAATGTTTCATTTGATTTTAAAGAATTTAATTATCTATATTTTAATTTGATATTTTGGGAAATGGATATAATCTTAAATATGAACACTTTTCATTCAGGGATCAAAGGAGTATTCATAAAGGATGATGGGGATATTTGGCGATGAAAGGAAACAATTCTGGAGAAGGCAGATTGGATATCATCCCACTGATGAGAATGTGGGTCCCACCATATAGGCCCACTGAAGCCCAAATTTCATGGGAGGATAGAATACATATAGAGTAACAAATTATTATACTGGATCAAGTGTTAATCCATCCAACATGGTGGTGATAAAGGTGGCCCAATTTGAGGATGCAATTCTGGGCCAGATTCTGCGGCCCAGAAAAACATACCACCATTTAAATAATATCTCGCTAACGGATTATTATTTTGGGATAAAAATTTACAGTATGTTAGGGGACATCTAGGGATTCATTTAAGTATTCTATGGCCCACTCCAATTCGTCATTCGAAAAGGTCCTTTCGTCGAGTCTTTCCGGTGGATGCAAGCTGGCTGCAACTTCGGGGCAAGAAGTGGAAAAGTCTTCTCTACATTTATGTTCCACCTACCTTGGCCCACCACATTTAATTAAAGAGACTTGGGGAGTGGTTTATCATCCAAAGGCTCCATTGTTTCCTATTTAAGGCAGTAGTTATGGAGGATTTAGGGATCTTGGAGATTTGTTTTCATTGTAATGTTATTATGCCAAATTGTCCTTGTAGTGTTTTTTCCTTCTCATGTAAGTTGTTTCGATCACCTTAGTTTTAAATAAAAGTTCTTCTTATTATCTTATTATGTTCATCCTCTTATCACCTTGATACTATTGACTCAAGGTGTGAATTTATTCACACCAAACCTTGTGATTTTGTTCACACAATGGTGGAGTGATCGTGATTTTTTGTTGTTGTTTTTTTTACTTCTTCAATTCCACCCTCATAAGTCAACTTACTACTTCCGTTGAGAAAATGTTATCAATGGAGGGCTCTCTCTTTTATGGGTTGATCCAAGGGAGTAGAAAGGGGATGGATTTGATTTTATTTCTCACTCTCTAAATGTTATTAATTTCTTTTATTTGAGTTTCTTTCATTAAATGAGTTTCTCTCTTCCTCTTCCTTGTTGAATTTATTCTCCACGCTTTTATGTTCTAAGTAGATCATTTACCTTAGAGTCATAAAGAAAATGATCCTACAAGTGTATAGATTATTAGAATGTTTTTTTTAAGGTGTTTAATCAGTAAGTGTTGAGGGTAGTTTGAATTCATTTCATGAATCCTTCTCGAGTTAATGAAATTGAAATCGTAAAAAAAAGTAATTCATCCAATCCACCCCGAGAAATATCCTAGGATCAACTCATTTCTCATAAATTGAATTCACATAGATCTTGGTTCTCTTTTAAAACCCATATAAAAACAACCCATGTTGGCCACTTCATATTGAAAAATCCATCTCTTTATATTGTGTGTCTAAAGGTTATTCTTATGTCTGTGAGGATTCGAAAACCCAAGCTACACTGCAAGCGACCACTTGACCCTTAAAACTTAGGTAAATTTGGGTGACACCAGATCTCCAATAAGGTAACGTCTCCAAAACATTAGGTAAAATAGCATTTCTACTAACTCGAGATCATTGGTGGAATATTTACATTCATTGGGGAATAACTACCAAAACCCATAAGAAATGACTCATATCTACAATATCAGAACAAAACCTAACCCAATATGTGAAGGATCACAAAAAACCTAAAATTGAACTCCTTCTACTGGAAGACAAAGAACCGAAGCACTGACCAAATTCTCCTTTAGATACTCAAAATATGACTGACACTGATCAATACACAAAAATTCATACTCCTTTCTGGTCAACAATGTCAGAGGAGCCACAAACTGGGATAAATCAGCTTCGAACCTCTTATAATAGCCTACAAGACCAAGGAAACTTCACACTTCTGCCACTCTCTTGAGGGAAAACCAATACAAAACTGATTCCATCTTTGATGAATCCATTTCTACTCCCTAATGGGACACAACATTCCCCATGAAACAAACTTCTCAAGCCCAAAACTCGCACTTCAAAAACATCCCAAACAGCTTCTATTAATGAAGAACTCCCAAAACAACACGCAGATGCTCTGCATGAAACTCCTCAAATGCAGAGAATACAAGGATTTCATCGATGAAAACCACCATAAAATTATCTAGGAACACATGAGACACAAAATTTATCAACCCCAAGAACACATTTGGGGCATTATTCACACAGGACGGCATCACAACAAACTCATAATGCCCATTAAGATATTGAAAAGTAGTCTTTGGGATATCCTCATCTTACACACACATTTGATGATATCTTGACTGCAAGTCGGTCTATAAGAACCAAATTTCACCCTTAAATTGATTAAATAAATAATCAATCTATGGAAGAGGATACTTTTTCATCACTATCACTCAATTCAAGTGGTGATAATTGACACACAACCACAAACTGTCATCTGCCTTCTTCATAAACAAAACTAGTGCACCCAACAGTGACATGCTTAGCCAAACTAAACCACACTACAACATACCATCGAGATATATACATAGTTATATCAACTCATAAGGTTACATCCTATATAGATACATTAATAAAGGAGACACGCCTAGTTGTAGTTCTATCCTGAACTCGATCTCTCATCAAGGGGGTGAGGTAATAACCTCTTCTGGAAAGACATCAGGGTACTCTTCAATGAACCTGGGAAACACTGACTGATGAACCTCCAATGAATTCAACATCAACTCAAACATCAAGGATAATAAAGAAGTAATGTGCCTCTAACCCATCGGAGGGTCTTTCTCACCAAAAAACATCATTGTCTCTCCATTAACATCAAAGAACACCACTTGCCTCCTGAATCAATCCATGATAACTTTTACCAAATAAAACCAATCCATGTCGAAGATGAAATAATATAGTGGTATCCATAAAAAAAGAAATATTCCCAAGAGTGGTGTTACCCCAGCACTAGCTCAATGTACCTACATACTTAAAACAAGTCAGTTTCACCTTCAGCTGGCATAGTCAGCGCCAAGGGCACTGGAAGCCTCTCTACCTCTAGTCCCAAGACATTGAAAATTTCAGATGATATGAAGGAGTAAATCACTCCCGAATCAAAAAAATCATGCACCCAAGTAGAAAACAAGAAATGGGAACATCGAAAGATGTTTGGATTGCCTAACTCTTGTAATGTCAAAGCCTGAAGCTGACCATGACCTTCTGCATGGCCTCTATACCCGTTCCGATGACCACATCTATGGGAACACTCTGCTCTCTGAGGATGAAGAGAATCCTAGGATTTTTCTCTACCCTCCCCATCTTCTCTTCACTGATCCAAAATCAGTGCAATATGCTAATGCTTCCTCGGCTAGAACTACCCCAGTGGACGAACCTGAAGTGGAAAACTCAATGTATGATGACTTCTCAAAAAGGTTGGAAACTCTCTATGCTAATGACCTCGGTCTCTATAAGAAAAACAATAACCTAATCCCTTAGTAGATTTTGAGATTCACTGCCCCTGGAGAAATAAGATGTTGAGGGCTGGGACCTACCCCCGGTTGAACAGGGACTCCTCTTCCCTAAAAACATGGAAACTTATACCATAGATCTACATAATGAGGAATCTTAATGACTCTCCTCTCATGATGATCCATTCGTGGATAATGACCTCTTGATGACCATTTCCTTCTTCAGCACCTCAATATATGTCTTTAGCATAAACACGGTGACCTGAAATAGATCTCTGGATGAAAATCCTCATAGAAATAACTCTTTTTAGCCTCCTTATCTGGAAATAGGTATAAATCCTATCGCAAAAGGTTCCTGAAAAGGATTCCAAACTATCGAATGTTGGAGCTTCCCCATCAAAGGGTAAGCATCTCCAAGATATTGGACACCTTCATGGTCAAATAAATAAACTCCACATTGAATGTATCTCAGAACTTCTCCCACAAGACTACCAAATCCTTTCAATCCCTAAGGAAAAAGACAACAATAGCCTCATATCCCCACGCAACATCGTCACAACCAATAATACCTTGTACTCCTTCCGAGAACCGGTCAAACTGAAATCTATCTCAAACTCATCCAACCATTCTTCCATGACTTCATCTGAAAGTGACCTCATACTTCTATAGAATCTGGTGATGAAAGTCTCAAATTTTCCTCCTCTAAGTGTTTTCATCATCAACCTCTACTTGGTGGAAATTTTCTGGCGCAACCTATTGAACATCTTCCACGCAAACCTGATAAGAATCTCAACCTGGAGAAATACCTGAAATAGAAAAAACATTTAGATCTCCTAAACCTAGAATACGGAATACATTAACATTAATTAATTGTTTTATTTTATTCATTTTAGGTTAACCTATCCCAATATCTACCCATAAAACACTTGTGAAAATAAGAATATTGCATGATCCTTTCCTAGGTCTATACCTTACAACATGTATCACCTCATTTAGTAGCCATTGTAACTTAAAGGTATGTTCATAGGATCATAGGGGGACCAAAATAACAGTGTTTCAGCTGGTCTCTAGTGTTCACAGTTCTTATTAAACTTAGATGACATTGTTTCCCTACCAACCCTTGCAACCTCACCTGGGTCTAACTCCAAACTCCATCATAACCCTAAACCTCCCTATGACACCACTTCTTCATGACCCCATACCAGCAATGTGTACCCCTCCTGCACTGGCAATGTGAGAAGAGAGATAATGACCCTTGATTCCCATCTCCAGTAGGCCCTATTTTGGTGAGTAGAACCGAGGGAACAACAAATACATTGATGGGAGTCATTACCCTCTAAGAGAACACATGTGAAAGAGATAGATAAGATAGACACCAACCAACCCTTGTTCGGACTAAAATATAAAATAAAACACAAGTACACATATGTAATTTCATGCAAACAGCTAAAACTAAAAAAGGAAACTTCATTTACCAAAAGAAATTAAAATGGAAGTGACCACGAAGCCCAAACAACTCCTGAAAAAATCCCAAGATAATAGTAACCACCTTGATCTCTAACCTATTCCAAGTGACCTAAAAACCATTTTATATAATGTAGGGTCAGTATAAAAATATACTTAGTAGGATCCTCCCCATATCATCTCATAAAAAAGTAAGGAAATTGTTCTAAAGAACATTTAACAACTACTGAAAGTAACTCATCACACAAATGGGTATACTAACCTCCCAGCCTCTCCATGGAAACTCTCACTATGTATTGAAAATAGGAGTATATAATATAATAAATAATATGAAGGGTACCCTACTCCCACTTCACCACTGGTTTTCTTCTTTTCCCCAACGTCGCACGTCCTAAGCACCTCTCTCCATAAAGGCTAGCCTGAACACACCTGGGCAAGGAACCACAGCTTGCACCTCATGCATCTCACCACCAGCACATCTACATAACAAAAGTAACAAAGTATTTTATGGGAGCCACTAAGACTTTCATAACTTGTATCATACTTCAGCTATTATACCTCAAGTCATCATAGGCCATATACAGAGTAAGGACCCTCAATCCATCATAGCCTATACACGTTACACCTACAGTAGTCTGTAGGAAACTATATCCAGAATATATGTGCGTGAATAACCACAATCCATTATGGCCATCTACATACAGATATGGGGAAAACTAAACGTCATGCACACCAGCAAAAATAACCACCAAGTGAAGAGAGTGGGGAAAAAGTGGGTACTCATTCATCCATCCACCCATTGGGATTTTTAAGAAAACACCCCCCAACCAGGACTCAGAATCCCTGGGGTGGCATTTGACCTAAAAAAGGGTGGAGTAGCATATAGAATCACAAAAACTTACATAATATAATATATCTCACAACCACACTATGGTCATAACCGATTATTAGACTCAACTACAACTAATGTCTCTTGGAGTTATGGTTTCCACTTCTAAGACTACATATACTATAAGTGAGAACCATTCAAAGAGATACATTAATTCACCTTATCAGTTTTCATCAATTTCACTTTATGTTATTTAAATATTTAAAAATTAATTAACCATTATCCAATTTTTCATTAAATTTCATTAAAATATCAACAAATTTCCATGCCCTCTAGGCATAACAAAACTGAGTCCATGACTTCTAAGAATCATAACCTCAGCATTGCATCCTAACAAGCTCCAACCCCACAGGTTAAACATCACTTATTCATTTATTTATCAACATTACCAATTCCATATTTCTAGGTATTATTAGAAAACATTATAAGCTGAAAAACACAAGCGGATCAAAATGATGGGTAGCTGAGATACTCGTCTAGTCGATTCAGCCTATAACATGAGCGTATACCCATCCATCGTCAAGAACCTAAACCCAAAAATCATGTGGCATACCCTTCATGTATTTGCCTCTTTTGGAAGGAGGGTAAGCAAGACCATCTGCCTCAAGTAATGGGGAAAGTAAAGAAGATAAACAAATAATAGATTCAATAGAAACCCCCTTCACATCAATAGGTAAGCCCAACTTCAACTTGTTTCATCATCCCTAGTGTCCTCCTCGACACCCACATGCATAAATTGATTCATCTCACCACTCTAGCAATCAATTATTGATATAATCACTAGACCTCCCTACACCCACATACCACAAAATCCCTCCAAGATCATCCATCTGAGGATCACGTCACATATGGGCCTATCTGCCCCCACAAACACTAGTCTGGTATCCAAAGCACATCACAAGAAGCAAGAACAAAAAATGATCTTATCCCTAAAACAAGGCATCCTGCCTTCACACACAATGAGCTCCCATTTCTCCAAATCTCATGTAACTATACCGTAACAAGAAAGTGGGAAACATAGGACAGATAATGGCATTAATTTTATCACACAACTAGTTCTTATTCAATCTTGAACTAATCAATTCATTATTCATAGTTTCTAAATACGGGAAACCTAAGCAACAAGCTATCACAAGATACCACAAAATTAATTAAAAAATTAATTTATCAGGCCTTAAACTCTTTTATCGACAAGTTTCAACATGATTCACGTTCATCAGCAAATTAAATTAAACACACTCACTTTCATCAATTAGGTTATCCTCAAATTACAACAATAAAAAATGGATTCATTAAACATGACTCTTTATCTTTTATCCAATTAATTGTCAATTAATTCTAGATTTACATTCTTTACCAATTTCCAACAAGAATGAAATTTTAAATAAATAAAAATGTAGATATCAAACTATCTAGAAAATAAAGAAGAAAACAGTTATCACTGTATAAATCAACAATATATAATTAATACAAATTTCTTTAATCTAGTTCATATAAGTATTAGGGAAACTTCATTGTGATACCAAGGGATAAATCATGATATCTCTATGATTGGATGTACGTAAATAGATAAGCATTGAATCTCATGCCTCAAAAGTTCATTGATGATCTTATCACAGGAATAGATCAAATTAATGGATCAAGATCACCTCTCCCACCAAAACTAGATCCACACAAAGACATCGTGGTACAACCACAACAACCGACCACCAATAAAACTCCATTAGAAACATGGATATCTTGCTTCATCATATGGAAAGGATAAATAGGTGGAAACAGATCCAAGAAACCAAAATAATATAGGTAGATCATACCTTATATGGAACATGAATCACTACAGTTCGAAGGTGGGAGCGAGGTATCATTCCTTGATGAAGGAATCCCCAAAACGCTGAAGCGAGGGTCATAGATTCTCCAAGGTTCAAGGGAGAACCAATGTAACCATAGGTTTGAAAAAACCTAAGTGGCTAGAGAAACATTTAAAACATACAACATTGAGACATTACAAAATGTGTAATTCCCTTTCCCATCATATAATGCCTCGAGGTCGAGTTTCCCCAAAACACACGTTGCCTCAAAGATTTATATTATTTTTCAAACCCCATTGTATTTCACGTTGTGAATCCAACTTTCACACTGTGTAAAAGGCTTTACTTCTTGAATCATTTCAGGAAAACCTGTGAAATAGGATTTCACGTCATTCAATGCTATTACATGACGTGTAATCCCCTCCTTCTAGCTATTAATTAACTAAACTTCTCCAAACAACTTTCAATCCAACTCTGAGCACTTCGATTTTCAAAAACATGAAAAGTATTGATCCATGTGGATTTGGGACCTCATAGACATGGGTTCAGTATCATATTAAAATCACATAACAAATAAATTTTCATATAGATCACAACCACATAATAGGAAAGTACCTAGTGTTAACAACAATTATAGCTATTATATCTCAGACACCCTACTTCCATTACTAAAGAATATATAGCCTATAATCACACAATAATTTCAAATATAATATTATTTAATTAATTTTTCTATTAATTATTTCTCAATTACATTAATTAGTAGCCAATATAATTACCTCCAGGAATAAACTAAATAATCGCAAGGTCTCTCAATAGTTTTCATCATTTATCATTCCATTATGTGTTCATCCCCAAGGGGTAAATTATTCAACAATCATTATCATTCCATAATTACAGGCACACATAAACTCTTCATATGCTACAGTAAAAAATAGTCACAAACCATTCATTCCAATTTACATTATGTAGTGGGGAAAGGAATTCAAAAACTAATAAACTTATTCATTTTTCCTTTAAAAAGGATTCATTATCAATAAATTATCCCAACTTTTAGAAAAAAATAGTATTAAATCCTAGATTCAACCCATTCCAGTATTCCAAGTGCCATCCTCAAAGTCACCATGTATATCATCATCCATCCCTCCATCATAGTCAAAAAATGATACCACAAACTTTGGAATCCTCTCACACATCTCGCTAAACCATCAACCAACCCAGGCTCACATCATGTCATGTAGAAAGTATCCTCATTAAGATAAAACAAACAGGGAACTAAGGAAAAAACATTCAATAGGGAATCTATTCCCTAAAAACATAGGAAACCATCCTTTATAAGAAAGCTAACTTTATCATCCCAAAAACAATATCACTATCAAATAACCGGTTCCTTACCATCTTGATTTAATTGATTAATTTATCATAGGTTTCAACCATAAGAAATCTTATGAATCAACTATCAACAACAACAATATATAAAAAGCATTCTTTATGTGGGATTTATAAGGGGTTATGTAAAAAATACCTTATCACTAAGATTATGTGCATTATTTTTTTATATAGTAAATAATATACATTCATTTTATTATTGTTACATTGTAAATAGTTTTTAAAGCACAAACAGTATTTTTAGTTAATATTTAACTACGAAATCTATTTTGATAAATTAATGGATTTTTGAATTAAATAATATTTTAATAAAATATTATTATTATTAAATTACTTTTTATTATGTATAAATGATCGTATAATTTTTATGAATACAATATTCATTTTTATTAGGATTTGAAAGCTATTTTTGTAAAAACCAATGAATTTTCGATAAATGCCATTTTTTATTTTAAAGATGAAAATTCAGATATTTATAAAATTATTCAGATAAAATTAATGTTAATTTTGGAATCAGTATGTCGAAATTATCCAATGGTGAATTTTTCATAATTTTCTAAGCCTGTCGAATTTTTGGGTAAAAAATAAATACCATTTAAATATATAATGTGTTTTATGAAATCATAATGACCAAATAGTGATGTAATAAAACACAATAAAAATTTTTTTCAGAAAATATGTTCTTTAAAATTAAAATAATGTGATTTTAGGTTTTTTTATTTTGCAAAGTCTTAGTGGACCCTCCAAGACTTATAAAACATTTTAGATTTTTAAATTTATTTCCATGAGAGTGTGACTCACCTACACATAAGATACCCAATTATTTTACGAGGTTTGGCCATTGGCATTATAAAATATTTTTTTTCACTCCCCGTTGGAAAAAACCATGGGCTGGTTTTTGGTTTTGATTCGTTTAATGTGTGGTGTCCCAAACCTAAATAATAAATAATTCTCTCTCTTTTCTTATATAAACCCACCCAAGATCCCACTTCCTATTTTCTCAAATCCCGTGGAGTTCATCCAAAAATTTTCCTCCCCTCTCTATATTCCTCCCAAGGCGCCCCAATCTCCTAATAAGCCTCTCTCAAGCCTCTCCCAAGCCTGTGGGATCACACTTCTAAGTAAGGGATTTCTTCCTTTCTCATTTTTGTCCAAATTTCATTATGTTGTTATTCCCTTTTATTTTCTATTAAAAATTCTTGGGTATGATTTCTCACCTCCCCCATACTTCCGTCTTAATTTTATAATGATGTTATAACCCTTTTTTCTCCCATTAATGCCTCCCATGTACACTCGTTACCATGCCGATGTTCTGTAAGGAATTTCTCTCTCCTCATTTACATTGAAGAAATTATTTTATATTATGTAACCAAATTCCATTCCATATGTTGGTATATTATTTTACATGGTCCCTTTAATGTCCATTTAATTTATAAATTATGATATACCCATTTCACTATCATCAACCCATTTTATCAATTTTTATTTGACGTCATTATGCTGTCGAAATTACACCAAAATTTCCATGCCAAAATAATTGTGCAGTGAATGCTATACCCACTCCTCAGTCAAGGGGGTTCACCTTTATGCACATGTACTTGTAGATTGAGGACTTAAATTTATTTATTCTACATATCTTATTCGTATAATGAAATATGGTGTTAATGAATCCATGTTGTATGATATATGTGGCGCACTTATGCATGAAATGAAATTATTATGAAGGGTGCACCCTAATAGCGCTCCAATGCATTGGGTAAAGTATAGTATCATGATGCATCATGTGAAATGGGTGTTGACTCATGATAATTCAAGTGCAACAAGGTTTTACACGTCCTTCACGTGCAGTGAGGGTTTACTCATGCTCCATGTGCAATTAAACTTGGCTCATGCAAATTCCATGTTAAGTGCTGTTGCCACATCTCCATGTTATGATTATCACGCTTTATCATGCCTTTATGTTCATGTTTCTATTGTAATCCATTGATATTCCTATTTTATAACATGTATTGTGTTCCTCATATTATTCCACGGTTATTCCCTTACTGAGCATTATAGCTCACCCCTTTCTTGTGTATGTCCTCAGGTTATCCCTTGCAATGTTAAGTACGAAGGAATGTTGTGGTCTTGTAATTGAAGTTTTCGATAAATATGTTGTATTTAATTTTTTAAGTTGTTACATAATGATCCTAAGAACCAAATACCCTATACCTCTTGATATTCTACGTTGTATCAAGTGAAGATTTTATGTAATAAATCATGTTTAAGTGTGTAACAAAAAGAAGGGTTGTTATAGTTGGTATCAAAGGATAGGTTTAGTTATTTTTTGGGATTATGATTAGAAAAACATACTGAAAGACTTATGGATAAGACTATGTATAATAAAAACAACCCAAATTTTTGTTGATTATTGATTAAGTTTTTTATCAGGAAAATACATCCCTATCTAAATAAGAGCAGGTAGAGGCATCTCGGGCATAGATGTACCTAGGAGTGAAAACTCTAACAAGGAGTTTCGGGCTTGACCCGGGTTATCCTAGTACAAGAAAATGGGTCTTGCTGCACTCTTGGTTATGAAAATCCTAGATGATATTCTTTGATAAATTCACAAGCTTAGTATGAATAATTATTAAGGTAATTAAAAAATGCTCCTAAGAATATATGTTAGAAAGTAGATCATGGATAACATAAATTGAAGCCTATAGATTCATAAGTTAAGGAAATAAAATTAATTTATAAGTCATCCATTTTTTCCATTGTTTACCGTTTATGTGTTACCCCTAACTTTCCTTTTTTTCCAGCCAATGGTCGGTAATAGGAGGACTCAAGCTAACAACCAATGTGAGATCAATGTGATGATTATTCTATTGAGATACCTAGTCCGATGGGAGTAGGAATCAGGAACTTTGTCACGATACTCTCTCATTTAACTCAATATTTGAATAGAAACATGGGTCAAGAGGAATGTTAAACCCCCCCTAAGAAAGAACAAGTTTCTATTGAGAGCTTCATGAGACAAAGTCCTTCTTTTTATGGATCATCTGATCCTTCAATCACCGAAAAATGTATCAACTCCATTAAAAAGATCTTCTTCATCGTACAATGTTCCGAACAAGAGAAGTTTCTTCTATCTGCTTATCATATGGAGGGTGAAGCCGATCAATGGTGGACATTTATTAAAAATATGAAGACTGGGGAGGAGATCGAGGAATTGGAACGGAATGACTTCTAGAAAATGTTTTTCGATAAATATTTTAATCGCAACCTAAGGCTTAAGATGGAATAGGACTTCCTTTCCCTCAAGAAAAAATACAATGAATCCATTAGAGCGTATGAGGAAAACTTCACAAGGCCTGCATGATACACCTCTGGCTTTGTTGTTACCCCTGAATGTAAGGTTGACCACTTCTTTGGTGGGATGAAACCTTGCCTGTAGAAATATCTGGAGATCCGTGACTTCAATAGCTATGAAAAAAATTCTTCGATGTGCCCTCAAAGTCGAAATGGAGATCGGAGAATCTCAAGGGTATCATGGGGATAAGAATCATAAGGTGGAATTAAATTCTGGTAGTCCGATGGATAATTCCAATTGTGCTAAGAAAATCAAGAACCCCATATGCCCAAGGTGTGGAATGAAGCATCCTAGAAATTTCCTGAAGGGGGTGAGGAAATGCATTAGGTTTGGAAGAGAAGGGCACATAACTGTTAACTTCCGACAATAAAAACCCACGTCTACGACAAATGAGAGGAATGCTCTGTTCAATTCTCAATGAATTTTTCATTTCATCAACCACAAATAACTAGGGTACCTTGAAAATCAGTTCCCTAATCCAAGGGTTTTTTGAGGCAACCAACATCCTCCATGGCATCAAGGGAAATCTTTTTCCATCACTACCGCTGAAGAGAACCCCGAAAATGAAGTTGTGATAGGAACGATAGTTATTCATTCAAGAATAGAGAACGTAATTTTGATTCTAGTTCTATGCATTATTTTATATCCTGAAATTTTAATAGAACAATCCAAACACCACCACAAATCATGGAAGTGAAGATGCTAGTGAGTACGGAAAATTGGTCAATCATTAAATCCCTTGAATATAACTCCTCCCCTATCATAATCGGTGGATCAATCTTCCCAGTAAACCACGTAATACTCCCAAAAGAAAAATTTGATGCAATTATTGGCATCGATTGGCTTTCCCTATATAGAGCCAACATAAATTTTCGTGAGAGGGAAATCACTATCCATATAGAGAATCGACCCCAGATTCTGTACAACTCTAAGGAGGAAGATGAATATTATTTAGAACCATCATCTCAAGCATGGTTATTACTACCCTATGAGAACCTGGATATGGCTCAGATGCTTAAGTCTAAGGAATTAAATGTCCTCAAAGACATGCCTATTGTGAGTGAATTCGCTGAAGTGTTTCCTGAGGAATTATCTGGTCTTCCTCCTAGAAGAGATGTTGAATTCTCAATTGACCTTATACCTAGGGCATTGCCAATATCTAATACTCTATATAGAATGGATGTTTTGGATCTTGAGGAGATAAACAAATAGCTACATGAGAATATGGATAAAGGGTTTACATGCCCAAGTGCTTCACCATGGCGTTCACCAGTCCTCTTCATCAAAAAGAAGGATGGGTCAATACGCCTTTGCATTGATTATCATGATCTCAATAAAGTCGTGATAAAGAACAAGTATCCTTTTCCACAAATTGATGAATTGTGTGATCAGATGCATGGATCACAATAATTCCCCATGGTGTACATTCATTTGCGATATTATTAAGTAAGGGTGAAGATGGAAGATATCCCAAAGACTACTTTTCGTACAAGATATGAGCACTATGAATTCATAGTAATGCCTTTAGGACTCACTAATGCTCCATAAATCTTTATATACTTGATTAATAAAGTCTTCAGAGATTACCTCGACAAATTTTTGGAAGTATTTATAGATGATATTCTAATATAATCCAAAACCAAGGAGGATCATGAGGAGCATATATGAATTGTACTAGAGACCTTGTGGATGGAGAAGATCTATGCAAAGTACAAAAAGTTTGAGTTATGGTTGAAGTAGGTATCATTAATGGGCCATATCATCACAAGAAATGGTATATCTATGGATCCCTCCAAGACAGCAGTAATTGAGGGATGGTCGAGGCCACACTTGATAACTGATATTCGTAGCTTCTTGGGGTTAGTTGAATATTATCAACGATTTTTTAGAAATTTATCACGATTGTCCAACCCTCTTACCAATCTAACTCAGAAGGGGGAAAAGTTTTCAGAGAGTGATTAATTCAAATAAATCTCAAAGGAGTTGAAAAGGAGGCTTATCACTACACTCGTGCTCACATTACCCACAAGTAGTGAACTTTTTGTGGTATTCAGTTATGCTTTGATGAAGGAACTAGGTTGTGTGTTGATGCATAATGAAAAAGTAATTTCCTATGCTTTAAGGAAATTGAAATTTGATTAGTAAAATTATCCAACACATGATATAAAGTTGGCTATGGTTATATTTGCTTTAAAAAATTGGCAGCATTACCTCTTTGGGGAGAAGTGTGAAATATACAAAGATCCAAAAAGCCTCAAGTGTGTATTCACACAGAAAGAGTTTAATATGTTCCAAAAAAGATGGTTAAAGATGATCCAATATTATAACTGATCAATCCATTACTACCCTGGGAAAGAGAACAAGGTGGCAGATGCTCTATATAGAAAGGATCCATCGATTCTATCATTGATGAGAATTGGGAAGGATACAATCTTCATAGATATGATGAATATGGATATGGGAATCATAAAGAAGGGAACATCATCAATCTTTTTACAAATTATTGCTCAACTGTCTCTTTTGTAAAGGATAAAGGATTCTCAAAGAAAGGATGTGGATATTTTGAAAATGGTGGAAGATTTCAGAAATGATAAATCCTCATAGTTCAAGGTGGAAAGGGATGAAATCATGAGATTTGGGTCACAATTATATATACCATCTTATATAGAGATAAAGAAGGAGCTTCTGAATGATGCACATAGCTCAACCTTATCCATTCACCCTAGAATCACAAAGATGTATCGATATCTTAGAGAAAACTTTTTATGGGAAAATATGAAAAAGGATATTGATGAATATAATAAAAGTGCCTAGTATGTCATAAAGTAAAGGCTGAGAGGCAAAATTCTAAGGGGATGATGAAACCACTACCCATACCAACATAGAAGTGGGATAAAATTACCATGGACTTTGTCACTGGACTTCCAAGTGTTGAGTCAAAAGTCCTCTTTTGACTTATATATCATGTTTTGGAAATCACAAATGTATTCTACTCTTTGTTTTGGAAATCACAATTGTCTTTTCAATCGTATCGTACTGACCCTTTCAATCGTATCGTACTGACCCTGTCAAACATATTGTACTGACTCTATCAAACATATCGTACTGAATCTGTCAAACGTATCAAACTAACTCTGTCAATCGTAACGTACTGCCCCAGTCAATTGTATCGTACTAACTCTTCTATTCATATCTTCATTAATTGTTTTGATACTTAGTCAAAAACACTAGTTTCATATGAATTGTACCATTGCTTATCATCGACATATATCTTGTTCTAACCAATACGATGTCGTTGAGTTAGTTACAAACTAATCAAAATGATGTCGTGCTTTCTGTTTCAATATGACCGTTATGATGACAGGTGTCCAAGTCCCTCTGAGTTTTTTGGAGAAATATGACCGTTGGAGGAGTAATGACCATTGGAACCCGAGCCCTATAAATAGGAGGTCATTTGAAGCTGAAAAAAGAGATTGATGAAATGAATGAAGAGACTTCATGAACTACCGAGATTCTAGAGAGAGACACTGTGACTTCTCTCATCTACCTTGTGCATCTGATCATCGTATCGAGGGCTTTCAAGTGATTGAAAGACAGAGGTGTTGATTACCCATAAAATCGAGGGCTGTCGGGGATAGGCAGATAGACATTCCAATCATCATATTGAGGGCTACCAGGGATAGGTAGACAGACGTGCCGATCTTCGTATCGAGGGCTGCTGGGGATAGGGAGACAGATGTGTCGATCATCGTATCGAGGGCTCACCAAGGTGTTGGTGAGATAGACCTTTTATCCTAGGTGAAAGGATAACCCTTCTCTTTGGGTTAAAAGAATTGTAATACTTTTACATTTCTGCTGTTACTTGTATTAGAAAGTAATTTGTATTGTTTCCTTTCTTCTTTACATATTAAATTGTAATTGTTTCAATTACAATCTTTCTATTACATTTTGTATTGATTGATTCTATACGCATTAAGGTAGAATCATTCATCTTTGTATTACTCTGATTATTGTGTTCATCTTGAATACAATTGTTTTACATTACAATAGTATTACATTACATCATACCTTTTATATTCAACACAATTGTGGGTGTTTTTACTTGTATTAGTTTAAGACTTTTTAAACTAATCTCTTAAGTGCTAAAACTTAAAGGTTTTTAAACCTTCAATTCACCCCCCCCCCCTCTTGTATTGTTCCATCTAATACACATATATATCCATATATTCGATCCAACAACTGGTATCAGAGTAGGTTTTCCACAGATTTATATTAAAAGCTTTATTTCTTTCATATTACTATCTTTTTACTACTTACTACACTAACGTGTGGAGGGGAAAAGTTTTGTATTTGTATTAGATGGCAGGAATGAACATTGGGTCAATAGATAATCTGAATCCTTCTAGACCACCAATCTTTGATGGAAATGATTATGAGTACTGGAGAGATCGTATGAAGACTTTTGTTATTATTACCGGTGTAGACAATTTTATAATGCTTACTAGAGGTTACAAAATTCCTGACAAAGAAGCCAGTAATTTCACTAACCAGGAGAAGCAAGAATATCAACTGAATTACAAGGTACGCAATACTTTATTATGCTCTATGACCAGGAATATATACTGTCAGATATCTTCATGTGAAGCAGCCAACTGTATTTGGAAAAAATTAAAAGTCATCCATTTTGGTACATCCAAGGTTATAGAAACAAGAAGAGCAATGCTTAGAGCAGAGTATCATGGATTTGTTTTTCCTTATGGAGAGCTAGTATGTAAAGTACAACAAAGGTTTATGACAATTGTCAACAGCTTACAATCTATGGGAGAAAAAGGCCTTGATGATGAATCTCTAGTTGATAAGATCATAGATATAATGCCGAATGAATGGGAGTCAAAAAGGACAGCTATTGATGAGAATATAAAATTTTCCCTGATTACTCTTGATGAACTTTTTGGAACTATTTTACAGCATGAAACAAGAATTTAAAGAGATGCTGATTTCAACAAAAAGAAGAATGGGAATGGAAGTGTAGCCTTCACATCTAAAGCTAAAACACCTAAAAGGCTTACAGGATCCAAAGCCAAGAAAGCTATTATATCTGAATCAAGTGATAGTGATATCTCAAATAATGAGTTGGCCAATCTTGCCCGAAGGATGAACAAGATTTTGGGAAAGAAAGACTTCCAATACAGATTCAAAAAGAAATATAGGAAGGATAAGAAAGATTCAGAGGTAACATGTTATGAATGTAAGAAAGCAGGACATATAAGTCCTGATTGTCTGTTACTGAAGAGAAAAGATAGAAAGGAGAAACACTCTGAATGAAACAAGAAAAAGTATTACAAGTCAAAGAAAAAGAAATTTTTAAAGGAAAATGATACTTGGAGTGCAAGTGGTAGTGATTCCTCAGATGATTCCTCAGAATATGATTCCTCAGGACAAAGGAATATTGGACTCTTAGCCAGATTACCAATTAAAGATCATTGTCTCATGGCTAAGGTACATAATGCTGAAGCTATTACAAATGTCTCTTTGAATGAAAATTATACTGATAATAGATATTATGAATCTTCGAATGATGAATCTTCATCATCAGAAGATGATACATTACCTACTTTTGAAAAAGTATCTAGATTTGCTAAATTACTTGAAAATGAAAATTCAGAGCTCAAAAGGATACTTGAGAAAGCAAATTCTAGAATTTCAATCTTGACTAAAGAAGTATCAGATCTTTCTAAAGATCTTTATGTGAAAACTTCTGATTTTGAAAGTATTTTAAAAACCCTTTAGAAAGTTAAATCTGATAAGGATAAACTTTCTAAGGATCTTGAAACTATAATTCAAAGAAAAATATTTCATAGCCCAATTCTAGTTCAAATTCAAATGTTTTGGAAAATAAGAATTTGGTTTTAAAACTAAAGTCAGAGATTTTATCTTTGAAGAAATGTTTGTCAAACATTACTCATGGAAAGGAAAACTTTGACAAGATGTACTCTCAAATTATACCTTTGAGAAATAGTTCTGGTCTTGGTTATACTTATTCCAAACCTGTTTTTAGCAATAACTATTTTGTTCCTCAAAAAACTACTTTCTGTTCTAAGTGTCAATGTGGTGGACACTGTAGAAGAGATTGTTCACTTAACAAAACACAATCTTTAGGGTTTCATAAAGCTCATTTTTCAAAACAAATGTGGATTCCTAAAATTATTTTATCTAACCCTTCTGGATCCAAACATGTTTGGATTCCGAAAATCTAATTGTTTCTTTTTCAGGAAAATGAGAAATGTACCAATAAGAATGTTTGGTACATGGATAGTGGTTGTTCTCGACACATGACTGGAAGCAAAGATCTCTTTGAAAAGGTTATCAAAACAAAATGTGGAAAAGTTACCTTCGGAGATAATGCTCAAGGAAATATTGTTGAAATAGGTAATATTGTTTTTCTTGGAAAAGTTCTTATCTCAAATGTTTTGTTTGTTAAAGGTCTTTGGCACAATGTCATCAGCATAAGTCAATTATGTGATGAAGGTTACCTTGTGAATTTTAGAAATGATAAGTGTCTAGTACACAATTCCAAGGATGAGTTCATTATATCTGCCCATAGGCAAGAGAATGTTTACACTATTAACTTAGAAGACCTTAGGAGCCAAAACTTACCCTGCTTAAGTGCAATAGAAGACCAATCATGGCTATGGAATAGGAGACTAGGACACTGTAATCTGAGAAACCTTAGTAAACTCTCAAAGAAAAGACTTGTGAAGGGGCTACCAGACCTTAGATATGATTCTTCAAAAGTCTGTGATCCTTGTCAATATGGTAAGAAACATAAGACTAGCTCTAAATCAATTAATGAAGTTTCAACTTCTGCTGCATTACAGCTAGTGCATATGGATCTTTTTGGTCCCACACAAACTGGAAGCATTGGAGTCAAATACTATGTATTTGTTTTAGTTGATGACCTTACTAGATTTACATGGGTCTACTTTCCCATGAAGAAATCTGAAGCCTTTTCCTATTTCAAAACTTTTAGATCCCAAGTTAAAAATGAGAAAAACCTACCATTGATAACTATTCATAGTGATCATGGTGGTGAATTTCAAAACTCCGATTTTGAAACTTTTTGTAGTAAGAAAGCTATTACTCACAATTTCTTAGTTCCAAGAACTCCTCAGCAAAATGGTGTTGTTGAAAGAAGAAATCATATTCTTCAGGAAATGACTCGAACCATGTTGAGTGAATACTCAATTGCTAAGAACTTTTGGGCTGAAGTTGTTAGTACTGTCTGTTATACTATAAATCGTATTTTAACTAGACCATTTCTTAATAAAACCCCTTATGAGTTATGGACTGGCCGAAAACCTAAAGTTTCATACTTCAAAGTTTTTGGATGCAAAGTATTCATTTCGAATACAAAAGATAATCAACACAAATTTGCACCAAAATCTGATGAAGGAAAATTTCTAGGTTACTCCCCAACTTCTAAGTCTTATAGAGTTTTTAATAAAAATACTTGTATTGTTGAGGAAACAGTACATGTAAAATTAGATGAAACTAATCCTTTTGTTTTTAACCAATCCAATCCTAGATCCTTGGATGTGTTTTCAAAAACTGATCATCGACCTTTGATAGAAGATCCTTCTGTTAAGGAAAATATTCAAGAAAGTATTCCAGAAACATTTACCACAGAAGATTTTCTACCATATGTTGATGAACATGTTTTACAAAACCCAAATCAATTGTTTCTTAGGAATCATCCCAGTGATAATATCATCATTGATTTAAATCAACCCGTAAGGACCAGAAATTCCTTAAGAAATGAAATAGAACATCTTGCTTTTCTTTCCCAATTTGAACCTAAAAGTACAAGTGAGGCCTTAGGTGATGATGATTGGATCAAAGCAATGCAAGATGAACTAAATGAATTTGAGAGGAATCAAGTCTGGACTTTAGTTGATAGACCTAAAGAAACAATTGTAATTAGTGTGAAATGGGTTTTCAGAAACAAATGTGATGAAAATGGAATCATTGTTAGAAATAAAGCAAGACTTGTTGCTAAAGTCTATAATCAACAAGAGGGAATATACTATGAAGAAACATATGCTCCTATAGCTAGGCATGAATCTATTCATAATCTATTAGCCTTTGCAGCATATTTCAATTTCAAACTATTTCAAATGGATGTCAAATGTGCTTTTCTAAATGGTTTTGTTCAAGAAGAAGTTTTTGTCGAAAAACCTCCTGGTTTTCAAGACCCAAAACATCCTGATCATGTTTTTAAACTTACCAAGGATCTATATGGTCTTAAACAAGCCCCTAGAGCATGGTATGATAGACTTACAGGATTTATTTTACAAAACAATTATACAAAAGGTACAGCATATCCAACCCTTTTTATAAAAATGGAAAACAAAAATGTTTTGATTGTTCAAATCTATGTTTATGACATCATATTTGGATCAACTCAGAAATCTTTAACTGATTCTTTTGCAAATTTATTGAAATTTGAGTTTGAAATGAGTATGATGGGTGAGTTAACATTCTTTTTAGGTTTTCAAATTTCTCAAAAATGAGAAGGAACTTATATATCTCAACATAAGTATATTATGGATTTACTCAAAAAGTATGGTTATGACAAAACTAAAAGTATCAGCACTCCTATTGGAACCTCAAATACACATGATCTTGATGAAACTGGAAAACCAGTAGATCAAACAATCTTTAGAGGTATGATAGGAAGTTTGCTATACTTGACAGCTAGTCGACAAGACTTAATGTTTTCTGTATGCTTATGTGCAAGATATCAATCTAATCCAAAAGAATCTCATTTAAAAGCTGTGAAGAGAATCTTTCACTATTTAAAAGGTAATATGGATTTAGGTCTTTTTTACTCTTCTGGGAATGATTTTGTTTTAAAAAGTTTTTCAGATGCTGACTTTGGTGGTTGTAGAATGGATAGAAAAAGTACATCTGGAACATGTAATTTCTTAGGAGATTCTTTGGTTTCTTGGTCTTGCAAGAAACAACACTCAGTATCACTTTCCACTACTGAAGCTGAATATGTAGCAGCTGGAAGTTGTTGTGCTCAAGTATTGTGAATGCAACACACACTCACTGACTATGGATTGAGTTTCTCCAAAACTCAAATTCTTTGTGATAATACTAGTGCCATAGCTCTTAGTAAAAACCCAGCACACCACTCTCGTGAAAAACACATATATGTTAGGCATCACTTTCTTAGGGATCACACACAAAAAGGAGATATTGTTTTACAATTCGTTGGAATGCAAGAAGAACTTGCTGAAATTTTTACAAAACCTTTCCCTTCCGATAGATTTGAATTTATAAAACAGAAGCTAGGAATGATTACATTAAAATAATCATTCATATCCACTTCCTGTTTTACATCTCTCCTAATAGTAAGAAACTCCTCGTTGAAAGGGGGAGAACATTTATTTCTATGTTTCTAACTTTATTTCATCTTATCTTATGTTTTTCCCTGATATGTGTATTCTGTTTATCGTATTGACAGTTTTAGACTTCTTTTCTATTTACCGTATTGACAGTTTTAGACTTCTTTTCTGTTTATCGTATTGACAGTTTTAGTTTTCCTATTTATTTTATTGACGGTTTTATCTTTTCGGTTTATCGTATTTTCTTTTCCATCATATCGACCGATGATGGTAACGAATTTCTTTTCCATCATATCGACCGATGATTGTAATGATTTTATTTTCCATCATATCGACCGATGATGGTAACAAATTTCTTTTCCATCGTATCGACCGATGATGGTAACGAATTTCTTTTCCATCGTATCGACCGATAATGGTAACGAAGTTCTTTTCCATCGTATCGACCGATGATGGTAATGATTTTCTTTTGAATCTTATCAACCAATGATGGTAATGATTTTCTTTTCCATTGTATCGACCGATGATGGTAATGATTTTCTTTTCCATCATATCGACTGATGATGGTAACGAATTTCTTTTCCATCGTATCGACCGATGATGGTAACGAATTTCTTTTCCATCGTATCGACAGATGATGGTAATGATTTTCTTTTGCATCATGTCAACCTATGATGGTAATGATTTTCTTTTGCATCGTATGGACCGATGATGGTAATGATTTTCTTTTCCATTCAACCGACCGATGATGGTATTGAATTTCTTTTTCATCGTATTGTCAGTCCATGGTAACGACTTTGTTTTCCATCGGCATGATGATTTTTTCTTACGATTGTATTTTATTTTGATTTCTACTAAAACCAACAATCACCTTACTTTCTCTGGCAGATATGTTCCATTTTTAAAAAAAAATTGTTTTAAATTCTAACCATTGATCTTATCTCCTACAATCTTGACCGTAGAAGATCAAAGGTCACCCCCATATCACCTATAAATAGCCCCCCCCCCCCTCCCCAAACCCACATTGATTTTTCAGGTTTTGAGGCAAAGATCTACTCCACCATTTTTAAATCATCGTACGATCTTCTCATCGGCAGCACCTATATGTATCAATCCTCTGCTAACACTCCCGCTGGAATGTCTTCAAAGACCTTTACAGAGAAAGACTTTAATAGAGAAAGGTTAGTTTCTCGGGACTTTTTTTATTCGTATGATTCCACAATCAGAAGAATCATACTGTTTCAAGGATGGGAACATTTGTGTGTTGAAAAGATTGATTCTCAAGACCCGGTTCTTTTTGATGAAGTCAGTCAATTTTATAAAACCGTATCTTTCGACAAAGACATGACTATAAACTTTGTTGTGTACGATAGAAAGATATCCATGTCTGTGAAACAAGCGGCTCATTTTCTAAATGTCTCAACTGAAGGGGATTCATTCTTTCCATCCCACAAACTACCAGAGGAAGCTGGTACGTTTAATAGAGAAAGTGCTGAAAAGTCTTTGTTTGTTATTAATGAATAGAAAAGGAAAGTGTCTCATCTTTCTCCAGACAATCGGTTTGTCACTTTATGGATGCAAGGTTTTCTTATTCCAAGGAAGGGGGGTAGAGAAACTCTGAAAGTTTCTGATATATTTATGCTTGACTATATTGTAAACATGAGAAAGGTAAATCTCATGGGGTATGTTTTTGAAACTATAAAGAATGTCAAGACAGGAGGGATTAAGTCCCAAATGATAATGTATCCAGCCATTCTTATGAAGTTCATTCTCGAAAGTATGAAGTTTTGTAACATTCCTTTGAAAGGAAACCCCATAGATTTGAAACCCTCTTGGATTAACAAATGTACTATGAAGAAGTTGAATGTCCGTTTTGATCAGATTTCAAAACTTTTTGTCAGATATGTAGAAGCTGAATTGGATTAGAATCAATCAGCACCTATGCCGGCCAAAAACATTCAATCTACTGGTGTTACTCAAAAGTCTGATCCACAAACCAGTTCAAAGACTAAGAAGAAGCCAAGGTACAGTAAGGAGGTTGTAGCTAAATGGAGAAAGGATAAGGAACAGAGAAAGGAAGGTGATCCGAAGTTCGGTCTTGACCCGGCTGAGGCTTTTGCAGAAATAATAAGGGTAGAAGAAACCCTTAAGTCTGAAAAGAAGAAGAAGGTTCTTTTGAAAAGAAAATCACAGGAATTTGATGTCTCTAAAGTCTTGAAAGCAGTTGAAGATGCTAGTGCTCAACTGACGGAATATGTGCATCAAGAACCCATCGTACAGAGCCTTCCTAAGAAAGAAAAAGGAAAACAAATGATGGAAGAGATAGAAGTACAAGAAGAGGAAGGAGATTTTCTTTTAGAATTCCTCCAGAATTCAAAGAAGAGTAAGGAGGAATCGGTTCAAAAGCTAAGTGAAGGGGTTCAACAAATACCTCATGTTGATCAAGCTCCTATTCAAACTTCTGAAACTCCAGATAGAGTTTCATCTCAAGAAATCAAGGTGCTCAATCCTCTCACACTGATAAAATTCTTGTCATTAGTGATAAAGTTGAAGAAGAAAGAAAGCAGAAAAAAAAATCAAAAGGAAAACAGCTTGTTGTTGATTCAAGCCGATCAAATGAACTGGCTTCGTACGATGAAGATACTGATTCAGAACATACAATCTCTCTCAAGAAGAGTGATTATATTGTCCATGTTTTGATAAGGGTTGAGAAGACTATTCCTTACTTTCCAAGGTTGGAAGGGAAGATTTATTTCATTACTGACAATCAAAAGAAGAAGTTTGGCTTAGTAAAATAATTAAGAAAGAAAGTTTTGTCAGTAGAAGCTGATTTGAAAGTTCTTTCAGAAAGTTCAGTTGCTCATAAAAAGGCCTCCAACAAGATGACCAAGTGGTCGTACAAAACAGAGAGCTCTATCAATGATCATGAGATTGCAATTGAAGATATAAGAAGATTTTCAAATGAAATTGCAATTTCTTTCAATAAGCTTGAAAGAGAAATAGTTGAAAGGTTGAATCTTTTGTCTTCTCAAAGAGACGATGTTCCTTCAGTAAAAGACTTACAAGACAGGATGAATGCTTTCCAATTAGAATTATCAAAGGTTTCATCTTTCAAAAATGAAATGATTCTATTGAAGAAACAAAACTCTGTCCTATCCAAATATAACAAGAATCTTCAAGATAGAATTGATACCCTTGAAGAAGTAATCAGAGTCCAGGAGGAGACTATCAGAAATCAAGATCAGATTTATGCGGACCAACAAGAGCTTCTCAAAAATCAGGGTGAATCGATTTCTGAAGACAAGAAGGAGATCAAGAAGATGAAAGATGTTCTACATGAGATTATAAAAAAGGAGAAGGAAAGAGAAAACAAATTATTGTTTTATTTGTTTTCCTTTGGAACATGTCTTTGTTTTGTAATAATTGTTATGACTCTTCTTTTGTCCTGAATTTTTTTTTCTCTAACTCTTTCAGGCAACTCAAAGTAACCCCATTATTTTTGTAAACCACAAAGGGGGAGAATATTATAAAAGGGGGAGAATGTTATAAAAGGGAAGAATGTCTCACAATGGGGAGAATGTTTTACGAAGGGAGATTGGTTTAAACAAATGCTTCGAAACCAAGGAAAAACTATGAATACAATCCTTAGGGAAGTCCATACCTAAGGGGGAGTTAGTTGTATTCAATTTCTTATTCAGAAGAGTTTCCAATAACTCAGGGGGAGATAAGTATTTATTGTTACATTTACTTTTTGTGTTGTGCTTTCCAAAAAGGGGGAGATTATTGAGTCAAAATTCCTCTTTTGACTTCTATATCATGTTTTGGAAATCACAAATGTATTCTATTCTTTGTTTTGGAAATCACAATTGTCTTTTCAATCATATCGTACTGACCCTTTCAATCGTATCGTACTGACCCTGTCAAATGTATCATACTAACTCTATCAAATGTATCGTACTGACTCTGTCAAACGTATCATACTGACTCTGTCAATCGTAACGTACTGACCCAGTCAATTGTATCGTACTAACTCTGCTATTCATATCTTCATTACTTGTTTTGATACTTATTCAAAAACACTTGTTTCATATGAATTGTACCATTGCTTATCATCGACATATATCTTTTTTTAACCAATACGATGTCGTTGAGTTAGTTACAAACTAATAAAAACGATGTCGTGCTTTCTGTTTCAATATGACCGTTATGATTCCAGGTGTCCAAGTCCCTCCGAGTTTTTCAGAGAAATATGACCGTTGGAGGAGTTATGACCGTTGGAACCCGAGGCCTATAAATAGGAGGTCATTTGAAGCTGAAAAAAGAGATTGATGAAATGAATGAAGAGACTTCGTGAACTACCAAGATTCTAGAGAGAGACACTGTGACTTCTCTCATCTTCCTTGTGCGTCCGATCATCGTATCGAGGGATTTCAAGTGATTGAAAGACAGAGGTGCCGATTACCTATAAAATTGAGGGCTGCCGGGGATAGGCAGACAGACGTGCCGATCATCGTATCGAGGGCTGTCAGGGATAGGCAGACAGACGTGTTAATCTTGATATCGAGGGCTGCTGGGGATAGGCAAACAGACGTGCCGATCATCGTATCGAGGGCTCACCAAGGTGTTGGTGAGACAGAACTTTTATCCTAGGTGAAAGGATAACCCTTCTCTTTGGGTTAAAAGAATTGTAATACTTTTACATTTCCGATGTTACTTGTATTAGAAAGGAATTTTTATTATTTCCTTTCTTCTTTACATATTAAATTGTAATTGTTTCAATTACAATATTTCTATTACATTTTGTATTGATTGATTCTATACGCTTTAAGGTAGAATCACTCATCTTCGTATTACTCTGATTATTGTGTTCATCTTGAATACAATTGTTTTACATTACATTAGTATTACATTACATCATACCTTTTATATTCAATACAATTGTGGGTGTTTTTACTTGTATTAGTTTAAGACTTTTTAAACTAATCTCTTAAGTGCTAAAACATAAAGGTTTTTAAACCTAAAATTCACCCCCCCCCCTCTTGTATTGTTCCATCTAATACACATATATATCCATATATTTGATCCAACAACTGGTATCAGAGTAGGTTTTCCACTGATTTATATTAAAAGCTTTATTTCTTTCATATTACTATCTTTTTACTACTTACTACACTAACGTGTGGAGGGGAAAAGTTTTGTATTTGTATTAGATGGCAGGAATGAACATTGGGTCAATAGATAATCTGAATCCTTCTAGACCACCAATATTTGATGGAAATGATTATGAGTACTGGAGAGATCGTATGAAGACTTTTTTTATTAATACCAGTGTAGACAATTTTATAATGCTTACTGGAGGTTACAAAATTCCTGACAAAGAAGTCAGTACTTTCACTAACCAGGAGAAGCAAGAATATCAACTGAATTACAAGGTACGCAATACTTTATTATGCTCTATGACCAGGAATATATACAGTCAGATATCTTCATGTGAAGAAGCCAACTGTATTTGGAAAAAATTAGAAGTCACTCATTTTGGTACATCCAGGGTTATAGAAACAAGAAGAGCAATGCTTAGAGCAGAGTATCATGGATTTGTTTTTCCTTATGGAGAGCTAGTATGTAAAGTACAACAAAGGTTTATGACAATTGTCAACATCTTACAATCTATGGGAGAAAAAGGCCTTGATGATGAATCTCTAGTTGATAAGATCATAGATATAATGCCGAATGAATGGGAGTCAAAAAGGACAGTTATTGATGAGAATATAAAATTTTCCCTGATTACTCTTGATGAACTTTTTGGAACTATTTTACAGCATGAAACAAGAATTTAAAGAGATGCTGATTTCAACAAAAAGAAGAATGGGAATGGAAGTGTAGCCTTCACATCTAAAGCTAAAACACCTAAAAGGCTTACAGGATCCAAAGCCAAGAAAGCTATTATATCTGAATCAAGTGATAGTGATATCTCGGATAATGAGTTGGCCAATCTTGCCCGAAGGATGAACAAGATTTTGGGAAAGAAAGACTTCCAATACAGATTCAAAAAGAAATATAGGAAGGAGAAGAAAGATTCAGAGGTAACATGTTATGAATGTAAGAAAGCAGGACATATAAGTCCTGATTGTCTGTTACTGAAGAGAAAAGATAGAAAGGAGAAACACTCTGAAAGAAACAAGAAAAAGTATTACAAGTCAAAGAAAAAGAAATTTTTAAAGGAAAATGATACTTGGAGTGAAAGTGGTAGTGATTCCTCAGATGATTCCTCAGAATATGAGTCCTCAGGACAAAAGAATATTAGACTCTTAGCTAGATTACCAGTTGAAGATCATTGTCTCATGGCTAAGGTACATAATGTTGAAGCTATTACAAATGTTTCTTTGAATGAAAATTATAATGATAATAGATATTATGAATCTTCGAATGATGAATCTTCATCATCAGAAGATGATACATTACCTACTTTTGAAGAAGTATCAAGATTTGCTAAATTACTTGAAAATGAAAATTCAAAGCTCAAAAAGATACTTGAGAAAGCAAATTCTATAATTTCAATCTTGACTAAAGAAGTATCATATCTTTCTAAAGATCTTTATGTGAAAACTTCTAATTTTGAAAGTATTTTAAAAACCCTTGAGAAAGTTAAATCTGATAAGGATAAACTTTCTAAGGATCTTGAAACTATAATTCAAAGAAAAATATTTCAGAGCCTAATTCTAGTTCAAATTCAAATGTTTTGGAAAATAATAATTTGGTTTTAAAACTAAAGTCAGAGATTTTATCTTTGAAGAAATGTGTGTCAAACTTATTCATGGAAAGGAAAACTTTGACAAGATGTACTCTCAAATTAGACCTTTGAGAAATCGTTCTGGTCTTGGTTATACTTATTCCAAACCTGTTTTTAGCAATAACTATTTTGTTCCTCAAAAAACTACTTTCTGTTCTAAGTGTCAATGTGTTTGACACTGTAGAAGAGATTGTTCTCTTAACAAAACAAAATCTTTAGGGTTTCATAAAGCTCATTTTTTAAAACAAATGTAGATTTCTAAAATTGTTTTATCTAACCCTTCTGGATCCAAACAAGTTTGGATTCCGAAAATCTAATTTTTCTTTTTCAGGAAAATGAGAAATGTACCAATAAGAATGTTTGGTACATGGATAGTGGTTGTTCTCGACACATGACTGGAAGCAAATATCTCTTTGAAAAGGTTATCAAAACAAAAGGTGGAAAAGTTACCTTCGGAGATAATGCTCAAGGAAAGATTGTTGAAATAGGTAATATTGTTTTTCTTGGAAAAGTTCTTATCTCAAATGTTTTGTTTGTTAAAGGTATTAGGCACAATGTCATCAGCATAAGTCAATTATGTGATGAAGTTTACCTTGTGAATTTTAGAAATGATAAGTGTCTAGTACACAATACCAAGGATGAGTTCATTCTATCTGCTCATAGGCAAGATAATGTTTACACTATTAACTTAGAATACCTTAGGATCCAAAACTTACCCTTCTTAAATTCAATAGAAGACCAATCATGGCTATGGAATAGGAGACTAGGACACTGTAATCTGAGAAACCTTAGTAAACTCTCAAAGAAAAGACTTTTGAAGGGGCTACCAGACCTTAGATATGATTCTTCAAAAGTCTGTAATCCTTGTCAATATGGTAAGAAACATAAGACTAGCTCTAAATCAATTAATGAAGTTTCAACTTCTGATGCATTACAGCTAGTGCATATGGATATTTTTGGTCCTAGACAAACTGGAAGCATTGGAGGCAAATACTATGTATTTGTTTTAGTTGATGACTTTACTAGATTTACATGGGTATACTTTCTCACGAAGAAATATGAAGCCTTTTCCTATTTCAAAACATTTAGAGCCCAAGTTAAAAATGAGAAAAACCTACCATTTATAACTATTCATAGTGATCATGGTGGTGAATTTCAAAACTCCGATTTTGAAACTTTTTGTAGTAAGAAAGGTATTACTCACAATTTCTCAGCTCCAAGAACTCCTCAGAAAAATGGAGTTGTTGAAAGATGAAATCATATTCTTCAGGAAATGACTTGAACCATGTTGAGTGAATACTCAATTTCTAAGCACTTTTGGGCTGAAGCTGTTAGTACTTCCTGTTATACTATAAATCATGTTTTAGCTAGACCATTTCTTAATAAAACCCCTTATGAGTTATGGACAGGCCGAAAACCTAAAGTTTCATACTTCAAAGTTTTTGGATGCAAAGTATTCATTCTGAATAAAAAGATAATCAACACAAATTTTCACCAAAATCTGATGAAGGAATATTTCTAGGTTACTCCACAACTTCTAAGGCTTATAGAGTTTTTAATAAAAATACTTGTATTGTTGAGGAAACAGTACATGTAAAATTCAATGAAACTAATCCTTTTGTTTTTAACCAATCCAATCCTACATCCTCATATGTGTTTTCAAAAACATATCATCGACCTTTGATAGAATATCCTTCTGTTAAGGAAAATATTCAAGAAAGTATTCCGAAAACATTTACCACTGAAGATTTTCTACCATATGTTAATGAACAGGTTTTACAAAACCCAAATCAATTTTTTCTTAGGAATCATGCAAAGTCCCGTAAAATTCAAGGAAAATTGTTTCTTAATTTTATTTAGAATTTTAGAAGAGCGCGGTTTCTGACAGCACCTGATTCCGAGGCCCGGAGTGCCCGGAATCAATTTCTGAAGTTCGGCTCGGGTACGTTCAGTGAACGAACGAGCAGGAATTTCTAACTTTTGACCCGGTGCTCGGAATTGAAATCCAATGACACCGATGAACTCACAGCGCTGATATTCGCTTAAGGAGACCTTTTCCGAGGTTGCATTTTATGCGAGACGAAAGTTATTTTTGTGAGAAATTATAAGAAGTTAAATAAAAAAAATGTGGAAACACTTTTTTTTATTTTGTTGGTTAACTTCTCCCAAAGGGAGTTAAAGGTGGGACCCACATCCACTTAACCTCCCTTCGGAGGATTAAGTGTGGTGGGGCCCACACGAACCCCAACTTTTCATCTTCTCTTTTAAAAACTCCCTTTAACCCCTCTTTAAATGACATGACAACTTTGATAATTAATGGAGTTGTTTTGTTTGAATTTCAAACCTTTGAAATTCAAGTTGATGTTTGTGTAAATAAAATAAGCCTTAGCTCATTTTATTTTGTTTAGCCTTCTTGAGAGGATTTGAGAGCTCCTCCTTCTTCTTCAAACTTTGACGAAGAACGCTCAAGCTCCGACGAAGAACACCGCTCCTCTCTTCTTCGTAGCCGGTTGTTCTGAAGATCGACGACGCCTTCCGTGTCAACGAAAGGGAACGCTGCTTCCTCCTCGGACTTCCTTCGTCGGCTTACTAAGATTCACCAACGACGTACCTCTTCGTCAACGTAATTGGCGAACGATTACCGCGATGCCCGACCTCCGCGACGTTGTCTTCCGCGGGTCGTTGACGATCATCGATCTTGTAACCGAGGTAGGGGTTTGTTGTGGATTATTTTATTTACTCTTGTTCTTGGTTCTAGCATGATAATATCGTGAGGATAAATATTTAAGAGTTATCATCTAACGAGAGGGGGTCGGACCGCACAAACACGGCCGAATTCCCCCTCCTATGTTTTGATTTTTTTTATATTCTTGTGGATGAACGAGAAGGTGTGGTGTCGTCGCACCACGCGGGAAAATCGCACGGCTATATTGCGCGGCGCCGTCGCGCCGCGCCATGGAAGTATTATCATAAACGTGACGCCGCCGCGCCGTGTCTAAGGGAACTGAAGGCGCCGCGACCGGAGCGGGTCCGCGGCGGAGGGGCGCGGTGTCGTCGCACCGCGCCGAATGACAAAGGCCGCGGCCGGTTCCGGGCCGCGTTGGTACGAGAGGACCGGAGGCTAATCGGGCCGCCGGTGTCGGAAGCCAGAAGGGGACCTGCTTTGCCGGTCCCGTTAAAGAAGAACTGGCCGGCCAGGTGGGCCGGCCGGAAGGGGACAAACCGGGGGAATTAATTTCCCCCGGCCAACATGAATTCCCCCCCCCCAAATTAAGAGGGGGGGCCGGTTTCATAAAGGGGGGCAGGCGGCCCCCCGTTTTCCTCAAAGCAGGCCCCCCACGTGAGGGGGGGACGGTTCACAAAGGGGGGGCAGTGCCCCCCCCGTTTTGTTTCAAACGGTAGGCCCCCACAAAGGGGGTCGTTGATTGGAAAAGGCGCGACATGATGTCGCGCCGCCAGAAGGAAGAAGCGGGGGCTTGCCCCCCGCGCGTGGCACCGTGCGGCGCCAGGCCACACCGCAGCCGGCCGGGCCGCGCCACCGCGCCGGACCGCGCCGCCGCGCCGGGTCGGGTCGACCCGGTTCGGGCCGACCCAGGGGGGGTCGGGCCGGGTCTGCCCGGACCCGGACCCCCCGTTTTCGAAAGGACTTCGGTCTTTTGGCCATAACTTGAGCCACAGACCTCCGATTGATGAACCGTCAGCGGAAATGCGATCCTTGGATCGAGGCGGTCGATTCGGTATATCGCACTCAAAGTTTCGGAATACTTTGAGTTCATCCGGGTTGGTTCGTACACGAAACCAACCGGGCCCTCGGAGCGGAAACGCTCATATCTTGAGCTACGGACGTCCGATTGACGTGCCGTCAGCTTTGTTGTGTTCCTCTTAGTGAGACGGATCTTTTGGCATACTCAACCCAAGGTTTGGACACAGGTGGAGTACGGTCGGGTTGGTTTTTCCTTAAAAACCAACCGGGCCCCTGGGACGAAAAAGCCAATAACTCTCAGACTGGGCATCCGATCGACGCGCCGTCTGTTGCGTTGAGTTCCTGTTGGCGATACGGAACTTTTGGATACATCAACTCTGGACTTTGTGATTGTTGATGTATCAGCCTCTCGGCTCGTGGAGCGGACCCTCCTGAATGAGCTTGCTGTGTGCGGGAACCCAAATGCTATCTGCGACTGTTACTGTAACTACTACTGCGACAGTTACTGTGACTACTACTGTGACTGTTACTGTGACTACAACTGCGACTGTTACTGTGACTACTACTGCTACTACTACTGTTACTGTGACGACGACAGTACTGAGATCCTGTGTGGATTCGACGATGACTACAGCACTCAGCGATCCTACGTGGATCAGTGCTACAGGTCCTGTGTGGGCCCGATCCTGTGTGGGTCTTTGCGCTCAGCGGTCCTGTGTGAACGAGCGCCTACAAGTCCTATGTGGGCCCGATCTTGTGTGGGTCTTTTGCGGGGGTTAGTTACCTATCGATCCTTCGTGGGTCCGACGACTTAGATGGATCAGAGATCATCTTTACCGTCTTTCGAAGAAGTATACCTGTGCGAGCTGAATCCTGTTACTTTCCTGTGTGGATTGTGTTGTACTATCCTGTGTGGATTTCATTTTCTTTCCTGTGTGGAATACGTTTACTTTCCTGTGTGGACTGAGTTGTACTTGGGCTCGGAGGTTGGAGCGTATTGGAATTGATGACTTAGGTATATGTATGGGCATATACCTAAGCAGTGTCGGTTGTTACTTCGTGTTTGTATCTTCCTTTTGTGGTTTATCCTTTGTGGATTTTGGGAGACCTTCGGGGGTCTCAGGGTCCCTACTGAGTAGCTTATACTCACCCCTGCACGGGCTATGCCCGCACTACATTGTGTTGGTTGCAGACGACAGACAGCGTTGATCATGGTTGAGGCTCACAGAGCAGGATGGTACCTGGAGGTGGACCACTGGGCGGGACATGCTCGGAGCGGACGGCGGGACCCGAGGAGTAGTGGAGATATCTGTACCCACCCTTCAGGTGGGATTTCCAGTGGACAGCTCGGTGTTCCAGCTTTTACTTTACATTTGTTGTTTTCCCTTTCGAGTTGTACTTTATTTTCAGTTTGGGTTTGTATACCGGCCCATTTACTTTTCCGCACTTTCAGTTGTACTCTGTTTTTACTTAGTGTTTACTTTCCGCTTGCTTACTCAGTGGTGTTTGTGTACTTTACAAAGGCAATGCCTTCCCTTTTTACCAGGAATTACGCCTTGGTGCTAGTCGCCAGCCCCTGGCCTATGGAAGTCAGGCTTGGGGTAGTCACGGCACGGACCCTGAGGGCGGGTCGTGACAAATTGGTATTAGAGGAGTTCGGTTCTACCGCGAACTCTGATCTTTTCTATGTGAAGCAATAATGTTTTGTGTATTGAGTGTGGTTAACAGTCCAGGGATTCCAGTATTGGTGTGGCGACCGACGTATCCGTACACCAGGACCCTGACTTCTGATTTCCGACTTAATGCACGAAAACCTTGATTGTGTGTGTGTTTCAAAGTTTTCTTTGTGATTACTTTATATCAGCTCCCCAGGTATACTATTCTGACCGTGGCGCACCTGTTTCCTATTCAGGATGGCCCCACGACGATAGCCAGCTAGGGTTCCGAGAGTCGAGTGTGACGACAGTCCACTGAGCGACGAGGCCTCGGTGCAGGGCCCTTTGTCAGCAGTGGCACCAGCGGTAGCACTACCCGCCGAGCCACTGATACTTCCAGCACCAGCCGCTGACGATGCGCGTCGCCTCAGCGCACTGCATGAGTTTCAGCGCCAGCGACCACCCAGGTTTCGCGGGGATATGGATCCCCAGGTAGTCGAGGACTGGCTGGAGGCAGTGGTACGTGTGTTTAGTCTAGTGAGGACACCAGCAGACCTCATGGTGATCCTCGCTGCGAGCCTACTACACGCAGCAGCAGGACGATGGTGGAGCTTGATGCTCCAGGTGCACGATGAGGCATCTCTTCTATGGACGGACTTTGAGATCCTCTTCCACTCGGAGTTCGTCCCAGCCACCCTTCGTGCGGTGCGTATCCACGAGCTTCTTCATCTGCGGCAGGGAAACATGACGGTCGCTCAGTACTCGGCGAGATTTACCGATCTCTCGCGCTACTCGGCCGACATGGTACGGGACCCATTTTTCCGAGCCCAGACCTTCGAGCAGGGTTTGACACACGATATTAGGGAATCGCTGATATCCCTCACCATACCGACTCAGACAGGAGTACTGGAGCGGACCCTTTTGATCGAGAGATTCCTTGCTGAGTCTACACCAGCGCCGAGACCCACCGCAGGGCGGCACGTGGCAGAGTCTTCTGCGGCTGGCAGTCGACGGATGACTCAGGGGTCCAGGAAGACCAGACCTTCAGGCAGACGACCTCAGGACACTGGCTCAGCAGTGCGGGGCACACAGCGCGGAGCCAGTCTTTCGAGTGGAAGACAGTGCTATGCATGTGGTGGGAAATGCCACATGGCTCGTGACTGCCCGACCCGCCATGCAGAGGAGCAGCAGACGGTTGAGGAACCACCTAGGCAGAGGTAGAGGTTCGACCGTGGCGGTCCGCAGGGAGGAGGCGGATGAGGCAGAGGAGCTGGCCGAGCAGCAGGTGGTGGGCGACGCTTTGAGGCTCTACCACCACCACCACCAGGAGGTCCACCCCGACCTTAGGGGAGAGCACAGCTTCAGGCAGCAGAAGCTTACGATCATGGAGCTCCGGAAGCAGGTGGACTAGTTCGGGACTACCTCCAGGCATAGAGGCCTTTGCCCATAATGCCTTTAGCTTCGTAGATTGTGTTTCCTTGTGTCCTTGTACTTTAATTTGAAGTAATAAAAGATACTTGCCTTGGTGACTTTTGTTTTCTTGTCTTTTGTTTGTTTTTACTAAGAGGTTCCAGTTAAAAACTGTTGACTTGACCCTCACTTGCGAGATTCTTACTAGAGGAAACCCAGTGACCACACACTGATGCCGATAGTGTGACTCAACCCTTGGAGGCGAGAGTAACGGTTGGATCTATTGGTAGCAGCGCTGAGGTCTTACGACGTCATCCATTCCATGATTTAACTAATCATGACGGGATTGACTGTATTAGGCAAGAAACGTGGTTCATCCAGGGGATGAGACCGGATTTCACTTTTCGGAAAAGGAGAAATATTTGCAGCTTTGTCGTACATTAAGGAGGAAGGGGAAACCCTTTGTGTGGTTAGACAGATGTCAGTAGAGCTTCCAGGAGCTGAGACAGAGGTTGACTAGCGCACCTATCTTGGGGTTGCCTGAGGAGGGAGTAGGGTACGTAGTCTACTGTGATGCATCAGGGGTCGGGCTCGGATGTGTTCTGATGCAGGAGCGGGAAGTGATCGCCTATGGATCACGTCAGTTGAGACCGCATGAGTAGAACTACGCTACCCATGACCTGGAGTTAGCATCAGTGGTCTTCCCTCTGAAGACATGGCGACACTATCTGATGGGCGAGCGCTTTACAGTCTTTTCCGATGATCAGAGTCTCAGGTATATCTTCTCGCAGAAGGACCTGAACCTGAGACAGCGGCGATGGCTTGAGTTCCTCCAGGACTATGACTTTGAGATAGTCTATACTCCTGGGAAGGGGAACGTAGTAGCCGATGCCCTCAGATGGGAAGGGGTTACAGGAGGCGTTCGGGACGCAGCTACGTCTGAGCACAGCCTTTCACCCTCAGACGGATGGTTAGACAGAGAGGACCATCCAGACTCTCGAGGACATGCTCCGCGCATGTGTCCTCGACTTTGGTCGTAGCTGGGAGGACCACCTACCCTTGGTGGAGTTTTCGTACAACAACAGCTACCACTCCACCATCGGGATGGCACCGTACGAGGCGTTGTACGGTCGACCTTGTAGATCTCCTTTGTGCTGGACAGACCCAGGGGAGTCAACACTTGTGGGACCAGAGATGGTCCAGGCCATGACAGAGAAGGTCCAGGTCATCTAGGAGCAGATGAGGACATCTCAGAGCCGGCAGAAGTCATATGCTGATAGGAGGCGGAGGCCACTAGAGTTCGAGGATAGCGACCACGTCTTCTTGCGGGTCTCACCTCGACGTGGTTTGAGGAGATTTGGCCGAGGTGGCAAGTTGTCTCCACGCTTCATCGGACCCTTCCAGGTCCTCAGCAGGGTTGGCGAGGTGGCTTATCGCCTGGCTCTGCCACCTCAGTTGCACCGGGTGCACGACGTCTTCCACGTATCCTAGCTGAGGAGATACGTGCACGACCCGACGCACATCATTGACTATGGGGAGCTTGTCGTTGACGATGGGGCGACTTTTACGGAGGTCCCGGTGGAGATAGAGGATCGACAGGAGAGGGTCCTTCGTGGGTGATCAATTCCTCTTGTGCGCATCAGATGGCAGCAGGGGAATCTCCAGGAGAGCACATGGGAGCGGGAGGCTCAGATGCGTGCTCGATACCCTCATTTGTTTCCCTAGTTTTTTATGTATCTTTACGAGGACGTAAAGCCCTGAGGTGGGAGTAATGTAAAGACCCGTAAAATTCAGGGGAAAATTTTTTCTTAATTTTCTTTAGAATTTTACAAGAGAGAGGTTTCTGACGGCACCTGATTCCGAGGCCCGGAGTGCCCGGAATCAATTTCCGAAGTTCGGCTCGGGTACGTTCAGTGAACGAACGAGCGGGAATTTCTAACTTTTGACCCGGTGCTCGGAATTGAAATCTGAGGACACCGATGAACTCGCAGCGCCGATATTCGCTTAAGGAGACCTTTTCCGAGGTTGCGTTTTATGCGAGACAAAAGTTAGTTTTGGGAGAAATTATAAGAAGTTAAATAAAAAAAATGTGGAAACACTTTTTTTTATTTTGTTGGTTAAATTATCCCAAAGGGAGTTAAAGGTGGGACCCACATCCACTTAACCTCTCTTGGGAGGATTAAGTGTGGTGGGGCCCACACGAACCCCAACTTTTCATCTTCTATTTTAAAAACTCCCTTTAACCCCTCTTTAAATGACATGACAACTTTGATAATTACTGGAGTTGTTTTGTTTGAATTTCAATCCTTTGAAATTCAAGTTGATGTTTGTGTAAATAAAATAAGTCTTAGCTTATTTTATTTTGTTTAGCCTTCTTGAGAGGATTTGAGAGCTCCTCCTTCTTCTTCAAACTTTGACGAAGAACGCTCAAGCTCCGACGAAGAACATCGCTCCTCTCTTCTTCGTAGCTGGTTGTTCCGAAGATCGACGACGCCTTCCGTGTCAATGAAAGGGAACGCCGCTTCCTCCTCGGACTTCCTTCGTCGGCTTAAGAAGATTCACCAACGATGTACCTCTTCGGACGTACCTCTTCGTCAATGGAATTGGCGAACGATAACCGCGACGCCTGACCTCCGCGACATTGTCTTCCGCGGGTCGTTGACGATCATCGATCTTGTAACCGAGGTAGGGGTTTGTTGTGGATTATTTTATTTACTCTCATTCTTCGTTCTAGCATGATAATCTCGTGAGGATAAATATTTAAGAGTTATCATCTAATGAGAGGGGGGTCGGACCGCACAAACACGGCCGAATTCCCCCTCCTATGTTTTGATTTTTTTTATATTCTTGTGGATGAACGAGAAGGCGTGGTGCCGTCGCACCACGCGGGAAAATCGCACGGCTATATTGCGTGGCGCCGTCGCGCCGCGCCATGGAAGGATTATCATAAACGCGACGCCGTCGCGCCGTGTCGAAGGGAACTGAAGGCGCCGCGACCGGAGCGGGGCCACGGCGGAGGGGCGCGGTGCCGTCGCACCGCGCCGAATGAC
This sequence comes from Viscum album, assembly GCA_963277665.1. Classification (NCBI taxonomy): domain Eukaryota; kingdom Viridiplantae; phylum Streptophyta; class Magnoliopsida; order Santalales; family Viscaceae; genus Viscum; species Viscum album. The sequence continues at coordinate 2,139,906,798 of OY728122.1, read as the reverse complement.
GAAGGTCGCGGCCGGTTCCGGGCCTCGGTGGTACGAGAGGACCGGCGGCTAACCGGGCTGCCGGTGTCAGAAGCCTGAAGGGGACCGGCTTTGCCGGGCCCGTTAAAGAAGAACCGGCCGGCCAGGTTGGCCGGTCGGAAGGGGAAAAACCGGGGGAATGAATTTCCCCCGGCCAACATGAATGCCCCCCCCCAAATAAGAGGGGGGGCCGGTTTCATAAAGGGGGGCAGGCAACCCCCCGTTTTCCTCAAAACAGGCCCCCACGTGAGGGGGGGCCGGTTCACAAAGGGGGGGAAGTGCCCCCCCCCCCCCCCGTTTTTTTTCAAATGGTAGTCCCCCACGAAGGGGGGCCGTTGATTGGCAAAGGCGCGTCATGATGTCGCGCCGCCAGAAGGAAGAAGCGGGGGCTTGCCCCCCGCGCGTGGCACCGTGTGGCGCCATGTCGCACCGCCGCCGGCCGGGCCGCGCCGCCGCGCCAGACCGTGCCGCCGCACCGGGCCGCGCCGCCGCGCCGGACCACCGCCGGCCGGGCCGTGTCGGACCCGGGTCGGCCCGGACCCAGACCCCTCATTTTCGAAACGACTTCGGTCTTTTGGCCATAACTTGAGCCACGGACCTCCGATTGACGAACCGTCAGCGGCAATGCGATCCTTGGATCGAGACGGTCGATTCGGTATATTGCACTCAAAGTTTCGTAATACTTTGAGTTCGGCCGGGTTGGTTCGTACACAAAACCAACCGGGCCCTCGGAGCGGAAACGCTCTTATCTTGAGCTACGGACGTCCGATTGACGTTCCCTCAGCTTTGTTGTGTTCCTCTTAGTGAAAAGGATCTTTTGGCATACTCCGCCCGAGGTTTGGACGCAGGTGGAGTACGGTCGGGTTGGTTTTGCCTTAAAAACCAACCGGGCCCCTGGGACGAAAAAGCCAATAACTCTCAGACCGGGCATCTGATCGACGCGCCGTCTGTTGCGTTGAGTTCCTGTTGGCGATACGGAACTTTTGGATACATCAACTCTGGACTTTGTGACAGTTGATGTATCAGCCTCTCGGCTCGTGGAGCGGACCCTCCTGAATGAGCTTGCTGTGTGCGGGAACCCTAATGCTGGATGCGACTGTTACTGTCACTACTACTGCGACTGTTACTGTGACTACTACTGCGACTGTTACTGTGACTACTACTGCGACTGTTACTGTGACTACTACTGCTACTGCTACTGTGACTGCGACGACGACAGTACTGAGATCCTGTGTGGATTTGACGATGACTACAGCACTTAGCGATCCTACGTGGATCAGTGCTACAGGTTCTGTGTGGGCCCGATCCTGTGTGGGTCCGATCCTGTGTGGGTCTTTGCGCTCAGTGGTCCTGTGTGAACCAGCGCCTACAGGTCCTGTGTGGGCCCGATCCTGTGTGGGTCTTTTGCTGGGGTTAGTTACCTATCGATCCTTCGTGGGTCCGACGACTTAGATGGATCAGAGATCATCTTTACCGTCTTTCGAAGAAGTATACCTGTGTGGGCTGAATCCTGTTACTTTCCTGTGTGGATTATGTTGTACTATCCTGTGTGGATTTCGTTTGATTTCCTGTGTGGAATACGTTTACTTTCCTGTGTGTACTGAGTTGTACTTGGGCCCGGAGGTTGGAGCGTATTGGAATTGATGACTTAGGTATATGTATGGGCATATACCTAAGGAGTGTCGGTTGTTACTTCGTGTTTGTATCTTCCTTTTGTGGTTTATCCTTTTTGGATTTTGGGAGACCTTAGGGGGTCTCGGGGTCCCTACTGAGTAGCTTATACTCACCCCTGCACGGGCTATGCCCGCACTACGTTGTGTTGGTTGCAGATGACAGACAGCGTTGATCGTGGTTGAGGCTCGCAGAGCAGGACGGTACCTGGAGGTGGACCACTGGGCGGGACATGCTCGGAGCGGACGGCGGGACCCGAGGAGAAGTGGAGCTATCTGTACCCACCCTTCAGGTGGGATTTCCAGTGGACAGCTCGGTGTTGCAGCTTTTACTTTACAGTTGCTGTTTTCCCTTTCGAGTTGTACTTTATTTTCAGTTTGGGTTTGTATACTGGACCATTTACTTTTCCGCACTTTCAGTTGTACTCTGTTTTTACTTAGTGTTTACTTTCTGCTTGCTTACTCAGTGGTGTTTGTTTACTTTACAAAGGCAATGCCTTCCCTTTTTACCGGGAATTACTCCTTGGTGCTAGTCTCCAGCCCCTGGCCTATGGAAGGCGGGCTTGGGGTAGTCACGGCACGGACCCCGAGGGCGGGTCGTGACAAATTATCCCAGTGATAATATCATTGGTGATTTAAATCAACCCGTAAGGACCAGAAATTCCTTAAGAAATGAAATAGAACATCTTGCTTTTCTTTCCCAATTTGAACCTAAAAGTCCAAGTGAGGCCTTAGGTGATGATGATTGGATCAAAGTAATGCAAGATGAACTAAATGAATTTGAGAGGAATCAAGTCTGGACTTTAGTTGATAGACCTAAAGAAACAACTGTAATTGGTGTGAAATTGGTTTTCCTTTGGAACATGTCTTTGTTTTGTAATAATTTTTATGACTCTTCTTTTGTCCTGAAATTCTTTTTCTCTAACTCTTTCAGGCAACTCAAAGTAACCCCATTCTTTTTGTAAACCACAAAGGGGGAGAATATTATAAAAGGGGGAGAATGTTATAAAAGGAAAGAATGTCTCACAATGGGTAGAATGTTTTACAAAGGGAGATTGGTTTAAACAAATGCTTCGAAACCAAGGAAAAACTATGAATACAATCCTTAGGGAAGTCCATACCTAAGGGGGAGTTAGTTGTATTCAATTTCTTATTCAGAAGAGTTTCCAATAACTCAGGGGGAGATAAGTATTTCTTGTTACATTTACTTTTTGTGTTGTGCTTTCCAAAAAGGGGGAGATTGTTGAGTCAAAATTCCTCTTTTGACTTCTATATCATGTTTTGGAAGTCACAAATGTATTCTATTCTTTGTTTTGGAAATCACAATTGTCTTTTCAATCATATCGTACTGACCCTTTCAATCGTATCGTACTGACCCTGTCAAATGTATCGTACTGACTCTATCAAATGTATCGTACTGACTCTGTCAAACGTATCATACTGACTCTGTCAATCGTAACGTACTGACCCAGTCAATTGTATCGTACTAACTCTGCTATTCATATCTTCATTACTTGTTTTTATACTTAGTCAAAAACACTTGTTTCATATGAATTGTACCATTGCTTATCATCTACATATATCTTGTTTTAACCAATATGATGTCGTTGAGTTAGTTACAAACTAATCAAAACGATGTTGTTCTTTCTGTTTCAATATGACCATTATGATGCCAGGTGTCCAAGTCCCTCCGAGTTTTTCAGAGAAATATGACCGTTGGAGGAGTTATGACCATTGGAACCTGAGGCCTGTAAATAGGAGGTCATTTGAAGCTGAAAAAAGAGATTGATGAAATAAATAAAGAGACTTCATGAACTACCAAGATTCTAGAGAGAGGCACTGTGACTTCTCTCATCTGCCTTGTGCGTCCGATCATCGTATCGAGGGCTTTCAAGTGATTGAAAGACAGAGGTGTCGATTACCTATAAAATCAAGGGCTTCCAGGGATAGGCAGACAGACGTGCCGATCATCGTATCGAGGGCTACCAGGGATAGGCAGACAGACGTGCCGATCTTCATATCGAGGGCTGCCAGAGATAGGCAGACAGATGTGCTGATCATCGTATCGAGGGCTCACCAAGGTGTTGGTGAGACAGACCTTTTATCCTAGGTGAAAGGATAACCCTTCTCTTTGGGTTAAAATAATTGTAATACTTTTACATTTCTACGGTTACTTGTATTAGAAAGGAATTTGTATTGTTTCCTTTCTTCTTTACATATTAAATTGTAATTGTTTCAATTACAATCTTTCTATTACATTTTGTATTGATTGATTCTATAATCTTTAAGGTAGAATCATTCATCTTTGTATTACTATGATTATTGTGTTCATCTTGAATACAATTCTTTTACATTACATTAGTATTACATTACATCATACCTTTTATATTCAATACAATTGTGGGTGTTTGTACTTGTATTAGTTCAAGACTTTTTAAACTAATTTCTTAAGTGCTAAAACTTAAAGGTTTTTAAATCTACAATTCACCCCCCCCCCCCTCTTGTATTGTTCCATATAATACACATATATATCCATATATTCAATCCAACACCAAGGACATCTAGAGGAAACATTGCTATATGGGTCGTTGTGGATCGTCTTTTGAAGACAGCTCTCTTTATTGTGATTCGAGGGAACTTCTCATTAGATCAACTAGCATGGATCTACATCAAAGAAGTGGTAAGGATGCATGGATTACCACTATCTATTGTATGTGATCATGACCCAAGATTCACCTGTAAGTTCTGGAAAAGTCTCCAACATTCTCTAAGCACTGAACTAAACTTTAGTACAGCCTATCATCCTCAAACTGATGGTCAATCTTACAGAACTATTCATACAATGGAATATATGTCAAGATCATGTTCTATGGACTTCAAAAGAAGATGGGACTAGCATCTTACACTAGTTAAATTCTCCTACAATAATAGTTTCCACTCGAGAATCTGAATGGCACCATAAGAAGCCCTTTATGGGAAAAGGTAAAGAACACCAGCGTGTTGGGATGAAGTCGGTGAAAGTAATCTTCTGGGACCTAAAATGGTCAAAGATATGGTGGAGAAGGTGAAAGCCATCCAGCAACATATTAAGGTAGTCCAAAGTCGACAGAAGAGTTATGCAGACAATTGTGGACAAGACCTTGAATTCAAAGTTGGAAACACGGTATTTTGACGCATATCTCTGTGGAAGAAGGTTATGAGGTTTGGAAATAATGGGAAGCTAAGTACAATGTACATCAGCCCCTTAGATATTCTGGATCATGTCGGGGTTGTGACCTATCAACTAACACTTCCACCTATTATGCCCATAGTACATGATGTATTTCACATATCCCTTATAAGGAAGTACATACCAGACCCTTCACATATACTCTCTTCAGAGGTAGTACAGTTAGAGGATGATCTTTCTTACAAGGAGTAACCAGTAAAGATCTTAGATCGTAGAGAAAAAGTTCTATGAAATAAGACTATGCCCCTGGTCAAGGTTTTTTAGAGAAAACACATTTATGATGAAGCGACGTGAGAATTGGAGGAAGTGATGAAGCAAAGTTACCCACATCTGTTTTAGTGTGGCAAAAATAAATTTTCCAGGAGAAATTTCTTGGGGGGGGAAGATTGTAACGACCCAAACTTTTATTAATAAAAATTCTTCTTGATCTAATTAAATATTTTTTATGTAAGAAGGTTATATAACATATGCACTTACATTGTTTTATGTTTTTGGAATTTAAAATATCATTAAGAATTGTGATTGTTGATAATATAGTCGTTGAGCAGTGACCACATTATTAGTATAAATATAGGGCTTTAACAAATCCAATTTACTCAGAATAAGGAAGCAATGGCCTCATCCAGTAGACTTCTCCATACGAATCCCATTTGTTGAAGCTCAGAAAGGAGGTGGCTTCATTGGGTTTCACTCTTGACCAATCCCAAGCCAAGCTTCCACATGTTAAGCTTGAATGGAACTACCTACAAGAGAAGTGGAAGTTGATATAGATTACCACCCGAGTAATGTTATCGGAGCCACCTGAGGAGTATGTCACCATCACACATATTACCCTTCGGTCTTATGCAGGTGTTATAAGGGGTTATGTAACAAGACCTTAGCACTATGATTATGTCCATTATTGTTTTATATAATAAATAATATGCATTCATTTTATTATTGTTATGTTGTAAATAGTTTTTAAAGCACAAATAGTATTTTTAGTTAATATTAAACTAATAAATCTATTTGGATAAATTAATGGATTTTTTAATTATATAATATTTAAATAATATATTATTATAATTAAATTACTTTTTATTAATTATAAATGATCATATAATTTTTATAAATACAATTTTAATTTTTATTTAGGTTTGAAAGTTGTTTTTGTCAAAACCCAGGAATTTTAGATAAATGTCGGTTTTTATTTTAAAAGTTTAAATTAACATATTTAGAAAATTATTTGGATAAAATTAATATTATTTTTGGAATCAGGATATCGAAATTATCCAATGGTGAATTTTTCATAATTTTCTAAGATAGTCAAATTTTTGGGTAAAAATTTAATACTGTTTAAATATATAATGTGTTTTATGACAAACAAATGATCCAATAGTGATTTAATAAAATTCTATAAACATTATTTTTGGAAAATATATGTCTTAACATTAAAATAATGTGATTTTAGGTTTGTTTTATTTTTTCTTGAAAACCCTTAGTGGACCCTCCAAGACTTATAAAACATTTTAGCTTTTTAAATTGATTTCCTTGAGAGTGTGACTCAACTTCACATAAGCCACCCTATTATTTTAAGAAGTTCAGACATTTTCCTTATAAAATATTTTTTTATAATCCCCTTTGAGAAAAACCATGTGAAAAAACCATAGGATTGTTTGTGGTTTTGATTATTTTAATGTGTGGTGTCCCAAACTTAAATAATAAAGAATTCCCTCCCCTTTCCTATATAAACCCACCCAAGCTCCCACTTTCTCTTCACTCAATGCCCTTGGATTTCGTCCAACCTTTGTACTCATCTCACCATAAACCTCCAATGGCACCCCAATCTCCCAATAATCCTCCCTCAAGCCTCTCCCAAGCCTTTGGGATCACACTTCCAAGTAAGGGATTTCTTCCTTTCTCATTTTTGTCCAAATTTCATTATGTTGTTATGCCCTTTTATTTTCAATTACAAATGTTGGGGTATAATTTCGCACCTCCTCGATACTTCCCTCTTATTTTTTTAATGATTAGATACCCATTTTCCCCCTCATTAATGCCTCCCATGTACACCCGTTACCATGCCAAAATTCCAACAGGAATTTCTCTACCCTCATTTACATTCTAGAAATTATTTTATATTATGAATATGAATTCCATTCCATATGTTGGTAAATTATGTCCCATGGTCCCCTTACAGTCCATTTAATGTATAAATTATGATAGAACCCTTTCATCAACCCATTTTACGAATCTCAATTTGAAGTCGTTATGCTTCCGAAATTATACCAAAATTTCTAGGCCAAAATCATTGTGTAGTGAATAACATACCCACTTCTCTATCATGGGTATTCACCTTTATGCACATGTACTTGTTGATTGAATAATTATATTTATGTATTCCATATATTTTATTCTTTTAATGAATTATGATGTTAATGAATCCATGTTGTATGATCTATGTACCACACTTATGCATGAAATTAAATGATTATGAAGGGTTCACCCTAATAGTGCTCCCATGCATTGGGTAAAGTATAGTATCATGATACATCATGTGAAATGGTTTTTTACTCATTCTAATTCAAGTGAAATGAGGGTTTCCTCGTGATTCATGTGAAATGAGGGTTTACTCATGCTCTATGTGCAATGAACCTTGGCTCATGCTAATTCCATGTCAAGTGTTGTTTCCATATCTCCATGTTATGATTATCATGATTTATCATGCCTTTAGGTTCATGTTTCTCTTGTGCTCAATTGATATGCCTATTTTATAAAATTTATTGTATTCCTCATGTTATTCAATGTTTATTCCCTTACTGGTCCTTGTAGATCAACCCTTTCTTATGTATATCCTCAGGTTATCCCATGCAATGTTAAGTACAAAGGAATTTTGTGGTTATCTAAAGGAAGTTTTCAATAAAGATGTCCTATTTAATTTTTTACGTTTTTATATAATGACACTAATCACTAAATACACTAGATCTCTCATTCTTCTATGTTGTATTAAGGGAAGATTTTATGTAATAAATCATCTTTAAGTGTGTAACAAAAAGCAGGGTTGTTATATTCTTTAAATTGTAACTTCAGTTTCATCAAACTATAATTAAGAACATTTTGAATTAAACATGTCTCTTTAATCACTTCATTCCCACAAAATTATAAGGAATAAAGGTTTTATTTAAACATAACTCTATTATTTCATCAAAAAAAACTACCATTTTTCATTATTTATCTAATTTCTAAAGTAAAATACATGTCAATCCATAGTATAAATAAAATATAGCACACTAACTATAAAAATAAGATTTAAACAATTAACATGATATAAATACATGTGATCACTAAAAAAATAAACCATCTATTTTCTTTAGTCTATTTTTATCTTCATTAAAGTTAATTCTACCATTATCCAATAATATAAAGCATGGTAGCTTTACAAATTTATATAAAACAATAGGATAATAAGTCAATCCCTTGAATTGAATTTGAAGTTCAACATTCTCCACATAAGAATGGATAATATATGGTTAACCACCCCAAGAAAAATCACTACCATGTTGAAGTAATACTAGACAGAACTTATCATCAACAAGATATCAAAATCTAAGATCATATTTTAGCCCCAAAACGAATGGAATTACCACAATAGACACCTATGGAAAAATAATAACAAAGGGTGAGAGAATTGGAGGAAAACATGGTACCTTGAATGAAGATTGTTCGAATGTTAATGAAACAGGGGTTAAAATACACAAGTAATTGATAAATATGAATAAAGGGATTGTAAAATGAACATTTCATAGTAAAAATTCCATAAATAGAACCATAACATGAGAAATTGACCATCCATGCCCCAACATCTCTTGAGAATCTAAAAAATGAAGGAATATTCAACGAAAATGGAACATATTAATTAATTGGTTTAAATAATGTATTATTATAGCATCTAAAACCCCCACAACATCTCACATATTTAACCCCTTAAAAAATGTCAAAATCCATGAAGAACTGAGATGATTTCATCCATTTTGAAACAATCATGATCACCACCATGGCATTTATCATGCCTTGTCCATGGTTGTGGTGTTAATAAACTCTACAAACTAAAATGGATTATTAAAAGGAATTTTTCCCACTCATAGTGTGCTTTTCCTCCCTAAGTCTTCTAAAGTTTCTTGTCATTCCATTACAACCATCCTTATTTCAGACAACAGAACACTAGGGACACCACATCTTGCATCAAGTCATAGTGTATCCTGTTTTGGAACAAATAATCTCAAAATACCTCTAAAATCTTAAAAAACCCTCCTTAATACAACGAAGACTCAAAAAACTCATGGGAAACGTCAAAAATGTCTGTAAAATTCCATTAGATACCTACAAAATAATTATCATCCTCTATAATTAAAATCATATCCGGAGAGAAGTAAAATAAAATGGTTCATCTGAGAAACCATCCCATAAGATATCTCTTAAAAATATCACCATCCTTGGAGATCAACCACCTCACATAGCGAAAAAGGTCCCAAATTTAAGCAACACTAACAACTAGCTCTTTAACACTCTTCTAGGGGAGATACCTTTTGAAAAAGAGTAAATCATAAAAAAAGGCATCAAAGAAGGGAAAACCCATATCATAATCCTAATAAATGACAAAAACCAAAAAACATTTATAAGAATAGAGAGATAAGAATAATAATAATTGGGATACTATTTTTGTATCTATAACTCAAATTCATGGGTACAATCCTCTACATCACCATTCCACCAAAGGACACAAACAAAAGGAATAGCATACCCTTGAAACATGTTCTCTGTATTGTCTAAAATTTCCATAGGCCCCTCCTCAATGGTCACATAATTATCAACATTGATCTCTCCCAAATAGATGATATGTTAATCATCATGAAGATAGGGTGATGTTATGATACATGAAAGACATCATGTTTCTAGATCATATATGAGGGAAGTGTTATCTACTATGTGATATCTCATATATGAGACAACACCTTGAATGTCACAAAAAATCTTGGAGAAACCATACTCTCAAGAAAAAAACTTCACCATATATGGTGAGTATTAACATTCAATAACACATGATCTCTAACATTGAACTCCATAGGTATCCTCATATTTCCATCATAGGACATCTTATAATCTTGTGTTTCCTTCATCCTAATGTTAATTCCATGAACTATATCTGTCATGATTTTCAATAGTTTTGGGACAATAATTATGAACTTTTTCACCCTACTCCAAAATAATAGAGAATAAAACGGTTGAACATAAAAATATTTAAATGGTTCCATACCAATGGTGGAGTGAAAACTATTGTTTTATTGAAACTCAGCCAATGGAAGGTGCCTCATCCATAAACCTATGAAATAAAAGGCACAAGAAAAAAACATATCTTTAAGAGTCCAGATGATATGCTCTATCAAAATTTCCATCTAGTGATTAAAATAAGTTCTAAAGAACAAGAGAGAGACAAAAGATTGATAAAGAACACTTCACACCCTAGAGGTAAAATAAGGATCAATATAAAAGTTGATTATCCTTAGGACTCCATGGATCCTCCCCACCACCTTAATATACTCAAAATATTCCTAACACTGGTCAAACCACAATAACGCTTGATCCTTTCTAGACAAGGTTGTTGGAGGATTCACAATATGAGACAAGTTAGGTATAAACCACCTATAATAGCCAGTAAGACCAAGTAAAATGCATACCTCTATAAAATTATTTGAGGATACCTAAGAGACAATTTCCTTGATATTTTAAGGATCCATGGATACACCATTCTTGGACATGACATAGCCCAAGAAAAAAACTTAAGAATCCTAGAACTCACACATTGACATATTCTTTAATATCTTCAGATGATAAAGAAATATCAAAATTTTCCGCATATGCTATGCGAGCTCTTACTCATATGTGGAGTTCACAAGGATTCCATCACTGAAAACATCTATGAAACAATCCAAGAAATCCTTAAATATTGTATTCATCAACCCCATGAACACAAATAGAGTTTTCATCACACCATAAATCATTACAACAAACTCATAATGCCAATAATAACATCAGAAATAAGTCTTTGATATATCCCCATCCCTTACCCACATGTGATGAATCGGTCTTTGAGAAGAAACTATTTCCTTTCAGCTAATCGAAAATATCATAAATCCATGGAATAGGGTAGTGTCTCTTCACTATAACCTGATTCAAGGTATGTTAAGTGACATATAGATACAAACTTCTATCGTACTTCTTTAGGAACAATGCTGGTTCACCCCAAGGTGACACGCTCGGTACAAAAAAAACCTCTCTAAAAATGTTTATTTATTTGTATCTACATCCCCCAGTGACTAGCCACATTTTTAGTATAAGAAATTAAAAAAACTAAAAAATAGTCCCAAAAATTATCACATGATATATTAAACTCATAACAATTCTTAAGGAATGAGAACCACTACTATTTGGTTTCCTATGCAGTATTATCACTGCCACAAAAACCAAGTGCACCTACGGTGCACAGATCTAACTGAAGGAAATCTCTACATCCTTTTATTAGTCTTATATCACTAAATTTAAAATAGATCCCCCATACTTATATAGACTCTAGCATTTAATCTCAATGAATTTCCTCCTCTAAGTTTCATTTTCATCGACCTCAACCCTACGGTGATCTATTAGCACATCCAATTGAACATCTTCATTGTGAACATACTAAGGGAATTGAACAATATCCATTCCTATAAAAATAATAGGGACTTCAATACCCAAAATATGGATTATTTAATATTATTTATTTAAATAAGGTTTAAACTAATTTTAATATCTACCCTTTTTAAATACATGTGCAAATAATAATTAAGCATGTTTATTTTATATCTCTATACACCACATCCATAATTACTTCCCTTAATAGGCTCAGTAAACATAAAGGTCCTTACATTGGATCATTGGGGGCCTAAACAGGTATGATATGTCCCCATCCTCACCATGGAACTCTCACCAAGTATCATATAAAATTATAATATCCAATATAATATCAAATGAATGTACCTCATTATCTCTTCCCCACAAGTATGTCATTGTACCCAATATCTCATGACCTAATCCATCTCTCTCCAAAAGTAGTTCAACCTAAAGACACCCTAGAAACTATATCATATCATGAACATAATACATCACATCATCCCATCATCATATAACATTCATCCTATGAATGAAATCATATCATCATCATTATCCACATATCCATATAGTAATTGAGTTTTTTGTGGGATCCCCCACATCTGGTATATGTGTATTATACCTCAAATAATCATATCCCATACACAAAAAACCTATAATAATATTTAGGATACTATATTTGGAGATAAAATTGTGAAAAATATCCACAATTCAGTACATTACCCTCAACACATATTTGGGAAAGGAAAGAACCTTACATACTAGCTATTTGTCAGAGTGAGTATCTCAAGAGGGGGTAAATTGAGTACCTAATAATAATTTTTGTTAAAATAGGTTTAAGTAAAATACCCTAATTAATTTAAATACGTATATTTTATCAAAATAACATATTGATATAAGTTTTAATCTATTAAAATATTTCTCAAAATATTGAATAGGTATCAGTTAAAAAATATAATATTACCTTAACCTTTGAAAACAATTTACTAAATCAAAATCTCATATAAACACTAAAAAAGATAAACTGTCAAAGTAATGGTTTTGCATAAAGTTTAAAAAAGATTTGGTTTTAACATAGAGAATATAAAGCAAACAAAACACATCATGGAAATGAATACCAGTGGTTCAGTCTCAAGATGATACTTAGTCCTCTCCGCTTGGCAATCACCTACCACTATGTAGTTCATATAAAAATTAACTTTTATCCACAACCTAGACTGGGTATTACAAAAATATGATAATTGTCCAGGCAACAGAGAGGCCAATTCCATAGTATTCTTGGGAATAAAAATAAAATAATCCACATTCTAACCTCTACCACAACATCTGGGAAAAAGTGTAAAATAGTTTGAGAAGATATCTAAGTATGTTCCAGTTTAAAGTAGAAGACAATGTGTTTGTAATAAACAAATTATACACACACTTCTCATAATGTAAATACATATGAGAAATAGATACAAATGAATAAACAAAGAAGATAATAGTCCTAAAAGAAATATGTTTCTCTGTATGATAATATGTGTATCTTGTGACTCCTGAATGCATCTTGAGATGAGGCTTGAGTCAAAGTTCTTAGATTTGTAGTTTAATAGAGTGTCTTGAACTCTTATATTCTGAATGTAGAATCTTAATGTTTATTCATCTCCACCCTCACGATCATATGTATGTAATATGTAGCATGAAATCTCTTCTGGTTCTTGTAATGAGATTTATCTCACTTCATGTGTGAATATCTATGTGTGTCTATATGTTCCAGATCTACAAATCTATATGAATGATGGAGTCTTCTTCCTCTTTTATTATCAGTATAAGTAGAAAAATAATCAATATGAGAAGCAATCTAGATACCCTAAATCCTATTACTTTGGACTGACATATTCTTTAATTCATACCTATCATGAAATTAAAGAACAATTACTAAAATATGTTTCATCATTAAGTTTGATAATGTAGCCATTAGAAACATTTAATTTGAAAATAAATAAGATAGTTGTGGTGAGTATTTATAATGGTGACAATCTAAGATGGTGACTCTTCTGAGTGGTGACACTTTCTGGAAATTTCTAATACTGGTGGTGCTTCATACTTGTAGTGTATCAGACTCTAGTGGTGAGACTTAGTCTAGAGGTGACTCTTCTCAGTAGTAGGTGTCTTCAACACTTTACCAATTTTCAATGTTGCTGGTGACTCTTATGATGCTCAGTCATCTCGATACTTAGCTGATTTTTCTTCTTTGTGGTTACTCATCCTTGGCGGTAAGAATTCCATTGCGATGAGACTTCCTTGGTGGTGAGTCTTTCTTGGTGGTGATTACTTCCAAGAATTAAACATATTTTTTCAATCTATCTTATAACATAAGTTTCTATAATAAAACTTAAAGCTTGTTAATATAATATTAAACATGATTTGGAGATCATTAAAACAAGGAGGTCAAAAATATCCCCTTTTTGATGATCACCAATCATGACAGCAAAGGTAAATTAGGACATTGTATGCATACCATATCAAGGATAAATAAATAACACATGGTATTAAAAATAAAAACTAGATATTAAATAGTTTCAAAGGAAAAAAGATAATATCAATGGAATACTATAATTATATAGAAAAAAATTCCATAGAATCTTCTTTCTGTTTTCGGATTATCAAAAAGGATAAAGTAAATAGAAAAGGTATAAAAACAAAATATGAATAATCAAAAATATGTCCATTAAAAAATTCATTGACCGTATAGCCAAAATTTTCCAACCAAAAGTGACACAAAAATATTCCCACAAAAAACAAAGAGTAGAATTATCAATGCTTCATTTCATGCTCAGTAGAAGGAAACATAGGATATTTTCCCTTGTTATTGGACAAGTTTGTACCATGGTCTGGGGGAGAACAAGGGACAGTTATAGGAACACTAGTCAAAGGAATAGTTTCTATAATGATGATGGTTTATCAGTACTGAGCTAATTAACTATGAGAGGGATAAAAGGATATGAATCTAGATGATAAAGGTGAAAGAGGATCCCTATTCACACTAGGCCTGAAGTACTCTAAAGTTGTAGCTAGAGGTTTCAGATTGGAAGTAACATGTATGGTCTCATGAGCAACAACTACAGTTCCATACACATGTAGAAATGGTTTCATCAAATTGAAAAAGACTATTATGATATTTCCACACCTTTATATTTCACATAATAAGTCTTTCTTCTCTCCCATAAAAAGATTAAATAGAGGATTCAATACTTTTAACTAGTTAAATTTCTCCTTAAAGTCTTGGGAAACATGAGGCATCCTTATATTTTCTACCAAGAACATAAAATGATCATCCATTTCATGATTGGTGAAAATCCTAGACAGATACTTTGGTTTCATCCTCATCACTTCCTTCCTTTAAATTTTTTTCTCTTTTAGAAAGAGTCCTAGGTGGAATAAGTGCTCGATATGAAATAGGAAGAGATATTCTGGATAGGTCTAGATCACTTCACTCATCAATGGAGAATTATTTATCCTCTACTTCTCTAGTGGTATTATCCTATTCTTTATTATCAAAATAAGAATACTCAATAATCTCATTAGGATCTAGAAGAGTATACCCATGATCTCTTGGTCTTGAAGGGTGGTCAAATAGATTAAATTCATTATAAATATTTTCATTATCAATTACCCATTTCTTATTCCATGTAAAGACCAGTCTTTTCATGAAGGTATGGGTTGATAGTTTTTTAATTTTATTCCTTTGATGAATCATGGTATAGGGGTTTTATGTCCTGACAAAGGTCCTAGGAGCGTCTTGGGATTTTTTGAAGCCCTTAGTTCTAGAAAATGGGCTAAATAATTGGGATGCACAGTTAGATTAAATCATTCCACCTAGGTCACAATGTTAGCTTTAACCGTGAAAGGGAAAATAGGGGTGCATCCGGAGATATACAGTTTTTCTAAAACCTTTCTACTCTAACCACACAACCATGTTCCAATTATAGGATTTTGGGTAGTGGTTTATCCCACAGTTTACGCATGATTTTCAAATTGTGCGCCTAAACCATGTGCCCAATATTTTTGGGTGAAATGTCTATTTTCTCCAACTTAAACCTTAAGCCCATTTATTCTTTTATATTTATTTTCCATTAAATAAAAATTGGTTTCCTCATCCTCTGAGCTCATTTCTTCCCAAGGTTAGTCTTTAAGCTAACTTACCCCTCCATTGTACATTCCTAGATCTATCAGTAGCATTGGATTTGTCTTAGTAAGCTCCCCTATCTCTAAAATCCAATATATCTTTATCTTGGAATCCATTACACAATTTAGGTTTAGGATCATTTTCCCTATTTTCAGGTCATTAGATTGTTTCTCAAATCACTTCCAACCTGCTTCGAATCTAAGGCTGATATTGAGTGAGCAATCGCCTATAACTTTGAGGTAGTTAGTCAAGTCGTTTTCCCTTTATGTTTTGTCATCTACTAGCTATTCCATTGTGTTTCACACTAACCTTTCTCGAGAATTCCATTAATATTAAATCCTTCATGTTAAATTGGTCCTTGAATCTTGTTATATTCCTTTTTAATATTGTTTAGTGGTTTAGAGGTTGGTTTTCACACTTATATACAACCCTTGGGTGTGCCACTTCGAATTGGCCTTTGTAGCAAATTTCCAAATTTCTTGGAACCCCGATTTAGCCTTCAGCTTAAACTTAAAATTTAATTTACCTTGATTTATGAATGTTCATGGAACCTGTGGCACCTCTTAGGTTCTTGGTTCATCCTATCCTTGGAATTTCCCCAATAAGAAAGTTCCTTATTAACTATATCACCCTCTAAGTGATCCCTTTGATCTTATAAATGGAATCTCCATGTTTTAATAAATTGAATGAGTAAAATGTAATTGATTACATGGGTTAAGTTAAGAAAGATGGTAAGAACTTCTGTAATTAAATGAATCATTTGGTTTTAAATTGAATGACTTCAATAGATGGTAATGTCATGCCCCTTATTTATATCTAATAAAATTCTTAATATGAATTGTAACAATATAAATGGAATTGAACTTGGATAATGAAATGCATAAGAGGTTATGCCTTATTTATTATATTATAAATGACCATTCCACTACTATAGATACATGTGGACTTGGTAAAATATATGGATGGGAGTTAATTCCCTATAACAATTATAATTATAATATGCCTTTACAGAGGTTTTGATGTGATGGTAAGGGATTATTGAGCATGGTGGATAACCACACTCCCTTGAATTAGGTGTGGAGTATGGAATCTCACACCAATGATATTATATGGGTGTTAGAATTTACATGTCAAATTCCATGATTAGAGGTATTCCATGATGGATCACTCACCATCCCGAGTGTAGTTTCATAGTGTCTCTCACTCTATTGGGACATAGGTCATGTACCTTGTTTCCTAGGATTATAGGCTTATTTGACTGTCCATGGATGTCTGAGTTATGATCTGGTTCATCTAGAACTAGTATTCTGGGTATATGTCCACTTACATCTGCACATACTTGGTTCATATAGGTGGATTCAATATATATTATTAAACTATATATAAATTTTACTACTATATATAGTGATTGTCCGTAAATTCCATCCAAAAATGAACCGAAGTGGGTAGAGCTTCCATGTGTCCTTAGAAACCTAAGTGGTCTGATTATTTATTTCAGTATTTATTTATTTATTCTATTATGCCTTCACACTATTTAGTTTGAGAAATTCTTGTATTACACATACACATCATTGGTGGTGCCTTACTACGATTTTATCTCACACCCTACACAAGATGCCTTTGGTAAATGATAAGATTATCAATCTACATGTACTAATAATGGAAAGAACCCTGCAACTAATCTTTTACATTCTTTACCCTTACTTGGATCATAGAAGCATAGGATCACCCATACGCTCAAGTTGATTGAAGTTATTTTTTATTTTTGTCCATTTTTAATATTGTGTAGTATGCTTGTATCTTCCCACTTCATTTCTGTATTACAGAATTCCATGCATCCATGTATCAAACAATATGATAGAGGATTTTGATATTATTATTAGATGTTCATTTTTCTATTTCTTTCTCTACTTACTTATTTAGTAATTTATTTATGCTTCACATTTTTTATCTATTCTATCTATTTATATTATGCTTACATTGTTGATTGTTATCTATGGTATCTATTGTGCCACTTTGGTTTGAGGTTATAGTATCCCCACTATACCACTGTTACACCCTTACAGCTAGTCGAAATCCTCTGGCATATGGGGAGGCATTCTTGAGGCTATGTGACTCACTGCCCTGGGGTACGATTTATGTGGACCCCGAGTTGGGATGTTAAAAAGTGGTATTAGATATTTTTTTTCCTTCTTCTTACAGTTTGGGTATTGGATAGGAGACTAAAATTTAAAGGTATTTAGAATTTACCGTGTGTCTAGATGTAGCTAACCCATGTATATGGGAAACTCGAATTACATAGGATGGGAAATTGAAGTTATTGGTTAGGAAATTTATATTTGATATGAATTCACCATTGGGTTATGCACTTTATTTCTAATGTTATTGATATTGGTGTTATTGAATTTATGATATCTTTATTATAGCCTAATGAAATAAGGTTGTTTAATTATACCATGCATCATTATTAGGCCCAATATTACTAATATTCCATGCATTTTCCCATGCAATATTTATTTTTAGTGTTAATTTTCCTCTTCATATTATTAATTTCTTGATATATATTTGATTGTGATGAAACTACATGAAGGTATTGGAAAAAATTGATAATTAAAGTGTATTCTTTAACTGAATAGTGTTTTACTAAAAAAGATTAAATTAGACACCTTAAGTAGTCAAATATGGAATTTTGAGTTATGTTTCATCAGTCATATGAGATGGGGGTGTGTTTTTTTGTTCCTCAGTTGGATTCCATGTTTTTATTCATAAGGAGTATGGGACCTGATAAGTTTAAAATGGTAAACCTTATGATCCAACTATTCAAAGTGATTTAAATGTTTAAACTAGCACAAATTCAAAATGAATATGACTTTTAAATCGAAAACATTCATCTTATATATGTCTTACACTGAGACTTAGACCCGAACATGGCCTTAGTAGTGGGTAGTGGGGTATTATTGACCATTCTTATATAATGTTGTGGTCTCTTTCTACCATCTAGACCTACCTTTTGAAGAAGTCAGAGAGGCATGATCGTTCTTATAGGAAGGTTTTATACCTATCCCAGTTTCTTAAATTCAATACTCTAAATTGTTTAAATCTATTTTGAGGCATGTGTTTGGAATTTTAGTTTCATTCTTTCATGATGTCTTCTTGTCACATGCCATGAAGGCGGTGCTGACCATGATCTAGATGTGGTGTTCCCTCATCCACCAGGGATTCCTCCAATTGTGCCACCTGTGGAACCACTTCCCATTCTTGGTATGGGTATTGATTTATATTTCTGATAGGTGTTCTTACATATGTTGTAGTTGATGAAAGGTGTAGTTCAACCTGCCCTGATCATGGAAAAGTTTACTTGGGAGATTCAATAGTAGTATCCTCCCACCTTTTTGGAGGATGGAAGATCTCATGTTGGAGAGTCTTGGATCAAAGACATCCTTTCGACATTCGATCATCTAGAGATTCCTCCATAGTGTAGGGTTGGCAAGATTCATATAGGATTCACAATTCATCCAAGTGGTGGTGGGATGTTAACACCATGGTGGATCGACATCATGACATGGTCTGGGTAGATTTTCATATCATCTTCTATGAATACTTATTTCCCCAAAATACAAGGTATGAGAGAGAAAGATAATTCAATACCCTACATCAAGAGATTATGTCAGTTATAGAATACTCTCTTTGTTTCATAGAGATGAAAAAATATGATCCTACTCTATATTTTGATAATATTATGAATACTAGGATATTTGAGGATTAGTTGGTTTATTCCATTTGATCATAGTTCAACATGTTTAGGTTGACGACCATTTATAAAATCATCTAATAAACCCTTATTATAGAGCAGAACCTGAGGGAAGATGAAGTTGTCAGTTAGGGAAGTTCGGAAGCTAGAGCTATCATTGGTTAATCTTCCAGAAGAAATAGGTGTTGTGAGGTGGATCATGGAGATAGAAGTAGTTAGGTTCCTCACATAGATATCTTTGTGATTTGTGATAAGTTCTTGAATCCAGGACACACAAAATACCAGTGCTTGCATGATCCACTCAATTGTAGAGGTTGTGGAAGGATGGGACATGTTTAGCCTTTCTGCAGAACATTCCCTATAGTTTATGGTGACTGAGGATCTTCACCTACTCCTTAGTTAGGAGCTGGACCAATAGGATCACATCAAGAAGGCAATCTAAATAACACTAGTCGATCAGGACGAGGTGGCTTTTGAGTAATAGGCAGTCGGGCTTATGATTCTTAGCACTAATAGAGTGGTATTACTTAGGGTAATCAGGAAATAACTCAAGTATGTGGTATAAGATGGATACATGCATTCCTACCTATGCCTAATGAGAATAGTGTCAAACCTTCTACTATACAATGTAATACTATATTAACCTCCACTTTAATGTATACTTTATTTGACATAGGCGCATATTACTGATTTATATCATAGAAAATCACTAAAAGTCTAGGCATCAAGATCGATCACTACTATGGTGTTATGATTCTAGACACACCATTAGTTATCCATTCATAGGAATTTTACCATTTTAATAATTATCCCATTAAGATGGGAGGTTGCCTTTTTATATGGAATCTTTTTGTCCTTGATATTACGGGCTTTGATGTAATCATCGGGGTGGACTAGATTATTACCTATCGAGCCCATATAGACTGATATCATCATAGGGTGATGATTAAAACACCAAAATGTTTTTGGAATGTGTATACTGGAAAATGGGATGTCAGTGCGATAGGAGAAGGACCTAAACAACAGAGGTTGGGTAGTGTTACAGATCAGATCACTAGTCTCTTCCTTGATGACCATGGGTTACGACTCGCTATTTTCAATCACATAGTGGAGTGTTTTATATACATATTTCTTGATGAATTCAATGGTCTACCCCTAGTGTGAGAGGTATAGTATACTCTTGATCTAGTACTAGGAGAAACAATAGTGACCATTCATCCTTATAGGATGGAACCTAAGGAGCTTCTAGGGATCAAGAAGCAGTTGGATGGTTTGGAGGTTAAAGGATATATATGCCCAGGAAATCCTTCTTGGGGTTTACCAATCCTTTTCCCAAAGAAGGTAGATGGTACCTTTAGGCTCTCTGTGTATTACCATCATTTGAACCAACTCTTGGTAAGTAATTATTATCCACTTCCTAAAATAGTTGATCTCATTGATCGGATCTGAGGAGAGAAGTTGTTTAAAAAGATAGATTTGATGTTGGGCTATCATTAGGTGAATTTTAGGACCTCATACATACATCACATAGCTTTGAGGGGAAGTTATGGTCTATATGAGTACCTGTTCATGTCATTAGGACTCACGAATTAACCTTCTATCTTCATGTCTCTTATGAATCGGGTTTTCCACCCACATCTGGATTTATTTGAGGTAACATTTGTTAACGATATCTTGGTGTATTCACACTCCAAAAACGACCATGAAACCCATATTGAGATCATGTTTAATAAATTGAGAGAGCATCAAATCTATGGTAAGCTAATTAAATTCCACATCTTGATCAATAAATTCCACTTCTTAGGTCACATAATCTCAGAGTCATGATTTTCAGTAGACCTAGAGAATGGGAGAGCTTTAGTTCTCTAGGAGAATCCTAAGACTTTACTTGACATTAAAATATCCTTGGAGATTTATAAATATAACATACACTTCCTCTAGGATTTATCACACCTTTTACTGCATCTTACAGTCTTAATAAAGAAATGTGTGAAATTTATACGGTCAGAAGCTTGTGAAGCAACCTTTCTGGAGCTGAAGGGTCATTTGACTTCAGTTCTAATAATAATTATGTAAAATATAGAAAGGATTTATATTTTATATTTCAAAACATCAGGTATTGGTCATGGATATATTCTAATGTAGGATGAGAGAGTTTTCAAGTATGGGACTCACTAGTTGAGGCCTCACAGTTGGAATTAACTAACACATGACCTTGAGCTCACGGATGTGGTGCATGCCTTGCATTGTTGGGGACACTATCTTCTAGTAGATATTTTTTTGGAATTAACTAATCAAAAAAGATTCAAGTATATTTTTACACAATGGGATCTGAATATCATATAGTATATGAGTGTAAAGTACCTTCAGTCCTTTGATTTTGATCATTCCTACACACTTAGTAAAGGCAATTCTCTGGCTTATGCTCTGAGCTGGAAGACTTGGACACAAGAGGTTCAAGAATCCAGTTGAGAATGGAAGCTTATGAACATATTCTCCGAGATTCACATTGAGGTTTTGGAGGACCATAGTCAGACTTTCCTCTTGGACATAGCTATGACTTTTACTCTTTTGTAACATGTATTAATGATATAATTATCTGATCCCAAAGGCCTTGTATTAAGGGAAATTGTTTCAGATGAAGATACTTCTTTAGGAAGGATTGTGAAAGGGGATGATACCTTGTTGTTACATGGGAATCTATGGGTCCTGGAATACATCAGAAAGGATTTGATGTGGGAATTCCACACTTTATCAAGGGAGGTTCACCTGAGTATCACCCAAACTTGAAAGGGATGTTTGGAACCAGTGTTGGTAGCCTTGAATGAAACACGGTATTGTATTCTTCATCACCCAATATTCTACTATTTGGTAAGGTAAGGAAGAACATCAACATCAGGTAGGGATTTTATAGCCGTTTTCCATTCCTAAATATAAATGGGATGACTTTTCAAGTGATTTCATGAATATTCTACCCATATCACTAGGATGCAACAATACTGTGTGGGTTTTCATTGATTTCTTAATGAAGTTCATACACATATTACCTTTTCAATTGAACATCATGGTAGATGATATTGGGAGGTTTTACATATAGTAACCCAAGCCTTTTACATAAAACATTTCATGATTTTAAGCATAATTAATCATCAGAGTACAAGCCAAGGATCGTTAAGTCTAGTGTCTTGGAAGACTAGGTACATAAAACATAAAACATGGGGCTAAAAACAATTCTTTATTTAATCTCCATAATGAGATCCTAACTTCCTTTGAGTACTTACATATTCATAGGGTACCCTGGGGAACACATGAACAAAGGGACGAGCTAACAATGCCCAGTAAGGGAATGAACATAAGGATACACCTCAAGCACATGAATTAAGAGGCATGACATAAATATATCCAAAGCATTAAACTTATGAAATAATTTAATATAAGAATGGGATCATATAAAAATGGAATCATATAAATGTGGCAGAATCATAAATCATATCGTTAGTACGGGTCAAGGCTAACTGCCAATCCCATTTCCCATTTCAGTACGGGTCAAGGATAACCACCAATCCCATTTCAAATCGCATCTCATGAGAATTATCCTAACCCAATGCATTGGAGCACTATCTAGGTGCACCCATATCAACATGTTCATGAATATTACTTCCATGTAAATAATCATTACACATAAATAAACATACATAATCAACCATACATAAACATAAGGTTACCCATGGAAAGAATTGGGTACCACAATCATGACATAAAACATATCCAATGGACGTATCACAAAAGTGTCCATGAAAGGAAGGGATTATAATATAAATGGACATTAATAGGGTAAAGTAGGCATATAAAATGGTAAGTGGTGTCAAATATAAGTTACAACATATGAAAAATGTATTTTAGAAACATCAGAATTAAAACATTTCTGTGCGGTTTTAAGGAAAACACTCTAGAGCTTTTCAAATAGAAAAGAGGACATTATTTTATATAAAACCAGAATTGAACCAAGAAGGTTTTCATAATAAAAATACTGATTTTATAAATAAAATGGTGTTTTAAAACATAGGATAGAGTGCACTTGAAATTCGGGTAAAAATTTGGGAAGTCCCCTTAAAACAGGTTGGCTTATCAGAAAGTTCTAAGGAGGGAATCTTTCAAAATCATGTATACCCTTGAAAGGATATGATGAAAGGGTCTTGATATAATAATCTTTTAAAACAAACCAGAATTAATAATACTCACATATATAGATAATATAACACCATTTTGAAAGAAATATAAGGTAACCCAAAAGAACAAAAATGTTCGGGTAGAATTCGTTACGATTTTATCGGCATGGTGTCGGGTGTGACAAAGAGGGATTTATGAGAGATAAATGGGGTTTATCATCACTTAGAAATCCAGAATTAAGTATTGGGAGGTTCTTAAACATACCCCATAATTTTCTAGTACACATATAAAGGCATAGTATAGAGGACAATCTTGATTAAGAGAGAAAAGGAGGGGATCCCTTACCTCAAATCTGGTGGTGTTCTCCACTTGTTATTAATGACATAAATAAACATATTATGATTATTAATTACTAAGTCCAGAACATCTTATATATTTAATTGATTTATTATAACCCTTTTTAGTTCATTAAAATCTTTTTTGATTAGTTATATGGTTAAATTTCATTGTTCGGGCTCGTTTGTTTACTTGGCTTTAAAAGATTGGTTCACTTATATTCAAGTTTGGATTATATACAAGATGAAAGTGGTTGTCCAGAATTGAAGTTACATTATTTATTTCATATCCATTAGATTACATGGTTTTAATTTTTAATTAGGTTACTTATATTGATGTTGAATTATTACATATATAACCTTAGTGATAACTGTTTTTGTTATTTGGTGGGTTTGATTACAAAGAATGTGTTTTGATTTATAACTTAATTCCATTTGTACCAAAGGATTAAAGAACCAAAAATAGGATATATATTACATATATAATAATCTGTTTCAACCATAACATAAATGGTTTCATGATCAGAACTAAAGATAATAATAGAAATTGATAAACGGTTGTCCTTGAATGTGCTAAATTAGCACATCTCAAATGGTGCTTTCATTTCTTTCAAATAAAAGGGTGGAGAAAGGGAGAAGATAATGAAATATACCACTAGCATGAATAAATTCCAGTACATGTATGTTACTGGATTTATCATACTATTATGGTGAAGGGAGGTGAGGAAAGAAAATAAAAAAGAAAGGAACTTAAAAGAAAAGAGGAAATTTGGAAAGAGGAATTTACCTCTTGAGACTTCCTCCTTTGAGAACCTCTTAAGGGGAGAGGTTTTGGTATTTTGAGGAGGCTGAGAGATTTTGGACACGGGGGAGGACCTTGGGGACATATTTGGGCAGAATTTAGAGAAGTCTTGGAGCTTGAGAGGAGTGGAGAGAAGAGAGGGTGAAGGGGGGGTTTTATAGTGGAGGAGAGGAGGGATTTCATGATATTATAATCCTTAATTTATTATTTATTCACAAGAAAAATAATTGTAATTATTCCATGACCAATAATAGTAAATGGGTCATGTGAATTCGAACCAAGTGGTCTTACATTAGAAGAACATCATCAATGACCCAATTAATCCATTATTTAGCATTTATTGTACATTATCAGATTCTACTATTCATCAAAAATTCAAGTATTTTAGAAAAATTCCAAAAATTCACCCTAACCATTTTTCAACATGTAGAATCCAAAAATGAAGTCCATTTTTCAAAAATAATGTTCTAAATATGATTATTTTAATAGTTAATTAAAATAATAATTTATTATCAAAACTAGTTTTAAAACATTCATTAACTCATTCTAAAATATAGGTATATCATACTTTCAACTTGAATATTATTTTTATACCACCATAGGTGAGGTTAATATTCATTAGGGTATATCACTATTCATAAGGTTATGTTACTATTCATTAGGGTACATTACTATTCACCAAAAAAATTGTTTTATTAGACTCCAAAAAACATCTTGAACACAACTGTGTATGTCGTATTTTCGAAATTCCAAACACAGAAGTGACAGAATTTTGTTTAAAGGTCACTTATCTCTTAGTTTTTAGTTATGTTGTGCTTTCATGTGATTTTATGACATAAATATAAGAAGGGAATTTCCATTGAAAAAATTTCGGTCATTACATTCTTCTCCCCTTATGAAATTTCACCTTCATTATTTCGGTTTACATACTAAGACAAAAAACAGGAGCGGGTACTTTTCCTTCATTGCTTCCTCCAATTCCCATGTTGCTTCCTCAAACTTATGGTTCCTCCACAACACTTTGACAAGATGGGTTGTCTTGTTGCGTAGAACGTTATCTCTCTGATCCATAATCCTTATTGGCTGCTCCTCATATGAGAGATCATCTTCCAGATGCACCACCTCTGAGTTTAGTACATGTGAGGGATCAGGTATGTAATTCTTCAAGAGTGATACATGGAAAACATCCTGAAATCGAGCCATATTCAGTGGAAGTGCAAGCTGATAGGCCACGGATCTTATGCGGTCAAGGATCTCAAAGGGGCCAATATACCTTGGGCTTCACTTCCCATTCTTCCAGAATCACATGAATCTCTTCCATGGAGATATTCAAAGGAATAATTTATCTCCAACATCGAAATCCAAGTCCCTTCGACGGTTGTCAACATAGCTCTTTTTCCAACTTTTAGCATCTTTGATGTGTTTTTGGATGACTTGAACCTTCTCTGTCATCTCTTATACAAGATCGGGTCCAAGTAGCTTTCTTTCTCCAACGTCATCCCAACAGGTTGGAGTTCTACATCACTTTCCATACAGAGCTTCATATGGATTCATCTGAATACTCGAGTGGAAGATATTGTTGTATGAGAACTCAACCAATGGAATATGTTGATCCCAACCGCCGTTGAATTCAATAGATCATGCTCTAATCATATATTTGAACATCTAAACAGTTCTTTCAGACTGGACATCAGTTTGGGGGTGATAGGCCGTGATGAAATTTAATTCAGTACTCAAATCATGTTGAAGACTCCTCCAGAATTTAGATGTGAACCTTGGATCATGGTCAGAGACAATTGAGAGTGGAACACCATGCAGTCTCACCACTTCCTTCACATATAACTTTTCAAGTTTTTCAAGCGAGAGATCTTCCTGAATATCAATGAAATGGGATTTCTTGGTGAGTCAGACAACCACAACCCATATCACATTATTTCCATTTGATGTCTTATGGAGACCCGTGACAAAGTCCATAGTAACATTTTCCCATTTCCACATGGGTATTGTCAATGGATGCATCATACCATTGGACTTTTTTCACTCAGCTTTAACTTTCTGACATACCAAGCACCTTGATATATATTCCGCAATCTCCTTCTTCATGTTATCCCACCAAAAGTGTTCTCAGAGATCACGGTACATTTTGGTACTCCCAGGATAGATAGAGAAGGTCGAGCTATGTGCATCATTCAATAGATCCTTCTTTATCTCTAGATCAGATGGTACACCTAATCATGTCCCAAATCTTACTACCCCTTCCTCATCAATTTTGAAATCGGAGGATTTTCCATTTTTAACAGCTTCCACCCTTTTCTAAATTCCCACATCCTTTCTTTGAGCAACCTTTATTTTCTCCATGAGCCATGGTTGAGCAATCATTTGAGAAAGGATTGATGATTTTCCTCCCTTAATGATTACCATTTCCATCCTTTGAAAATCCAAGAATATCAGATCCTTTTCAATTCTCATCATTGATAAAGATGCAGTATCCTTTCTACTTCGAGTATCTACCACCTTGTTTTCCTTACCAGGATGGCATTGGATTGAGCAGTCATAATCCTTGATGAGATCTATCCGTCTTCATTTGTGCATACTAATCTCTTTTTGTGTGAATATATATTGGAGACTCTTTTGGTCTGTATATATCTCACATTTTTCCCATAGAGATAATGCCTCCAGATTTTCAATGCAAAGATCAGAGCCGCTAACTCCAGATCATGCGTGGGATAGTTTTGCTCATGGATTTTCAGCTGCCTCGAGGCATAGGCTATCACTTTATCATTTTTCATTAGCACACAGCCTAATCCTTTCTTAGAAGCATCACTATACACCACAAAGAGTTCTCCACTTTAAGGGATCATGAGTATCAGCGTAGTGATAAGCCTCTTTTTCAACTCCTTGAAACAGTCTTCACATTCCTGTGTCCAGATGAACTTTACTCCCTTCTGTGTCAGCTTGGTCATTGGGTTTGACAATCGTAAAATGTTCTTCATGAATCTTTGATAATACCCAGATAGACCTAAAAAGTTGGGGATATCTGTTACAGAAGTTGGCCTAGACCAATCTTCAATTTCCATCGTCTTGGAAGGGTCCACAGATATCCCTTTCCTGGTGATAACTTGCCCCAAGAATGATACTTCCTCCATCCAAACTCACATTTACTGTAATTTTCATACAACTTCTCCCTTCGCAAAGTCTTTAACACAGTTTCCAAATGCTCCTCATGTTCCTCCTTGCTCTTCGAGTATATCAGGATATCATCAATAAAGACCACCACAAATTTGTCGAGGTAATCTCTAAAGACTCTATTCATTAAATCCATGAAAATTTCAGGAGCATTAGTGAGTCTGAAGGGCATCACTCTGAACTCATAGTGTCCATACCTCATTCGAAAGGCAATCTTGGGAATATCTTCCTTCCTCACCTTTAGTTGGTGATATCTCAACCGAAGGTCCACCTTAGAGAAATAATTGGCCCACGAAGCAGATCGAATAAGTCATCTATCCATGGAAGGGGATACTTTTTCATTATAGTGATTTTATTGTGCTCACAATAATCAATGAAGAGGTGCATTGATCCTTCCTTCTTCTTGACAAAGAGGACTGGAGCACCCCACGGTGAAGCACACGAGCATATAAAACCCTTCTCCATATTCTCCTATAACTGCTTCTTTAGCTCTTCTATCTCTATGGTGGCCATTATGTAATGTTTCTTTGTGATTGGAAGATCTCCAGGGATAACTTCAATTGAGAACTCAACCTCTCGGTCAGGGGGAAGACTAGGAAACTTTTTGGGGAATACATCAGTGTAATCCCTCACGATGGGCGTGTCTTCATGCATGATTCTCTCCTTTGTCTCAATAATTTGATATAGGTATTCATGCTCATAAGGAATCAATATTCAAACATGAGACAAAGATTATAAAGGAAACTCATCTTCCTCCTTGCACTTGTAAAGAATCGTAGGATTCATCGAGATGTGAAGAGTAATCTCCCTTTCCCAGCAGTTGATGTTGTCCTTGTACAAAGATAGTCAACCCATGCCCAAGATAGCGTCAAACTCCACTAAAGGAAGTATTACAAAATTTTATGGGAGGTTTAGTCCACAAACATTAACCAGGGAGGAGTTATAAACCATGGATGCAATAATTTTCCCATTCTTTGTTCTCACAGATAACTTTTCCTACAAATTTTGAGGTAGTTTTTGAATAGTTCTACTAAACGTGAAAGATATGAAAGAATGCGTAGAACCAGAATCAAATAGTACGTTCTCTATTATTGAATGAATAACAAGTGTAACTATCACCAAATAATTTTTTGGTTCCACCTCAACAGTAGTGAGAGCATAATACCTTCCTTTTTGACTTGGTGGTTGTTACTGATTTCCGCTGACAACCCTCAGCTTATGGAAATTGTTTTCATAATGCCCAAGGTCCTTGCAGTTAAAACACTGCACTGTAGGTTGAGTGTTGATCTGAACCTTCTGTTATTCTTCAACATTAGTGGGATTTTTCATATCCCTTTAGTTGTTCTTGCCCAGATAACCAAACATTCTGCATTTGAAGCAATTCCTGGTTCCCTTGAGACAGTCACCAAGATGCTTCTTCCCACAATTCATACCAAGGGGAAAGTGAGGCTTCTTTCCATCATGGGATTTGTTTGATGAACCACCCATGTTGTTCTCCATTTTCCGCTTCTTGTCACTAGGCCCATGAGACCACTCAGAGTCTCTAATCTCTATTTCAACCTTGAGGTCACAACGGAAAATCTCCTCATAGTTGTTGAAGTCTCGAATTTCCAACACTTTTCATAGACTTATCTTTAGTCCACTAAAGAAGCGATCCACCTTAATTATGGTGTTCATGAAAAAGCCAGAGGCGTACCTTGAAAGCCTTGTAAAGTTATCTTCATATGCCCCGATGGAATCATCTTCCTTCAGCTTGAGTCCAGGGAACTCTCTTTCCATCTTGAGATGGAGTGTTCGAGGAAAATATTTGTTGAAAGACATCTTCTTGAATTCCTCCCAATATATGGAATAAATTTCCTCTTGGGACTTCATATTCTTGATCAGTGTCAACCACTGATCAGCTTCCCCATCAAAACGATAGACTGCCAGTACAACTTTCTCTTCTTCTGAGCACTGGAGGACTGAGAAAATATTTTCAATGGAGTTAATCCATTGTTCTGCAAGGAGTGGATCAGAAGACCCGATAAACATGGGAGGCCTTTTCCGCATGATGGATTCTACGTCAACTTGATATTTCCTTGGAGGAGGGGGATGTTCCACCTGATTCAAGTTATTATTCATAACTCGAGCCAGCTGAGCAAGTACTTCCATGAAGTTTTGAGCACCCACTTCCATCACATCAGGCGTGTCATTAGGGAAATCATTACATTTCCTATCACATTGGTTATTGGAACGTTTTCTTTTATTTCCCACCATTAACTATGAAAAACAATGTATAATTAGAGATCTTGAATACTTAGCTATTGAGCATAAATAGAAACTTTGAACATAAAAGTATGAACTTATAAAGAAAAAGTTTATCCTGACTTGGGATTCATTAGGTTTATATCTAGGTTATCCTTGATCTATTTCTTAACTTATATTCTTATGGGATTCTTTTTGTCCCTCAATAATGTTTTTTACTAATCTCGTGAATCTACCAAAGCATATCCCCAGGGAGTGTCGTAAACAAGAGTGCAGCAAGGCCCATTGTCATGCACCAGTTCCCGTTTGAGTCTAGCTCAAAACGGGTTTTTCGGGTTTTACCCCTAGATACATTTGTGCCAGAGCTTCCTCTACCTGCTCATATCCAGACATGGATGTATTTTCTGGATAAACCACTTACTCTATACTCACCAAAATTTAGGATTATTTTCTTATACTTAGTCTCATCCTTATGGTTCTCACTACGGTGCTCTATTACTAATCTACAAAAATAACTAGACCATCCTCTGATACCAACTATAGCAACCCAAGCCTTTTACATAAAACATTTCATGATTTTAAGCATAATTAAACATTAGAGTACAAGCCAAGGATCATTAAGTCTAGTGTCTTGGAAGACTAGGTACATAAAACATAAAACATGAGGCTAAAAAACTTATTTATTTAATCTCCATAATAAGTTCCTAAATTCATTTGAGCCCTTACATCTGCATAGGGTAACCTAGGGAACACATAAACAAAGGGATGAGCTAAAAATGCCCAGTAAGGGAATGAACATAAGGATACACCTTAAGCACATGATTTAAGAGGCATGACATAATGATATCCAAAGTATGAAACTTATGAAATCATTTAATATAAGAATGGGATAATATAAACATGGAATCATATAAATGTGGAAGAATCAAAAATCATATCTTTAGTGTGGTTCAAGGCTAACTACCAATCTCATTTCCCATTTCAGTACGGGTCAAGGCTAACCGCCAATCCCAATTCACATCGCATATCATGAGACTTATCCTTAACCAATGCATTGGAGCGCTATATTGTTTCACCCATCTCAACATATTCATGAATATTATTTCCACATAAATAATCTTTCCACATAAATAATCATACATAATCAACCATACATAAACATAAGGTTACCCATGGAAAGAATTGGGTACCACAATCATGACATAAAACATATCCAATGGGAGTATCACGAAATTGTCACTGAAAGGGAGGGATTAGAACATACATGGACATTCATAGGGTAAAATAGCCATATAAAATGGTAAGTGGTGTCAAATATAAGTGACAACATATAAAAAATGTATTTTAGAAACATTATCATTTAAACATTTTTGTGCGTTTTTATGGAAAACACTCTAGAGGTTTCCAAATAGAAAAGAGGAAATTATCTTATATAAAACCAGAATTGAACCAAGACTGTTTTCATAATAATAATACTGATTTTATAAATACAATGGTGTTTTAAAACATTGGATAGAGTTCACTTGAAATTCGGGTAAAAATTTGGGAAGTCCCCTTAAAACAGGTTGGCTTATCAGAAAGTTCTAAGGAGGGAATCTTTTAAAATCATGTATACCCCCGAAAGGATGTGATGAAAGGGTATTGATATAAGAATCTTGTACAACAAACCATAATTCATAGCACTCACATAGATAGAAAATATAACACCATTTTGAAAGAATGATAAGGCAACCTGAAAGAACAAAGAAGGTTCGGGTAGAATTCGTTACGATTTTATTGGCATGGTGTCGGGTGTGACCAAGCGGAATTGATGAGAGAAAAATGGGGTTTCTCATCACTTATAAATCCATAAGGAATTATGGGGGGGTTTTAACATACCCCCATCATTTTCTAGTACACATATAAAGGCATAATATAGAGGACAATCTTGATTAAGAGAGAAAATGAGAGGATCCCTTACCTCAAATATGGTGGTGTTCCCCAATTGTTATTAATGACCTGAATAAAAAAATTAGGATTATTAATTCATAAGTACAGAACCTCTTATATCATTAATTGATTTATTATAACCCTTTTTAGTTCATTCAAATCCTTTTTTATTAGTTATAAGGTTCAATTTCATTGTTCGGCTCATTTGTTTACTTGGCATTAAAAGATCGGTTCACTTATATTCAAGTTTGGATTATTTGAAAGATGAAAGTAGTTGTCCAGAATTGAAGTTAAATTCTTTAGTTCATATCCCGTTGATTAAATGGTTTTAATTTTAATTAGTTTACTTAGAGTGATGTTGAATTATTACATATATAACCTTAGTGATAACTGTTTTTGTTATTCGGTGGGTTTGATTTCAAAGAATGTGTTTTGATTTATAATTTAATTCCATTTGTACCAAAGGATTTCAGAACCAAAAATAGGATATATATTACATATATAATAATATGTTTTGACCATAACACAAATGGTTTCATGACCAGAATTAATGATAATAATAGAAATTGATAAATTATTTTCCTTGAATGTGCTAAATTAGCACATCTCAAACGGTGCTTTCATTTCTTTCAAATAAAAGGGTGGGGAGAGGGAGAAGATAATGAAATATACCACTAGCATGAAGACATTACAGTACATGTATGTTACTGGATTTATCATACTATTATGGTGAAGGGAGGTGATGAAAGAAAATAAAAAATAAAGGAACTTAAAAGAAAAGAAGAAATTTGGAAAGAGGAATTTATATCTTGAGACTTCCTCCTTTGAGAACCTCTTAAGGGGAGAGGTTTTAGTATTTTGAGGAGGTTGAGAGATTTTGGACGTGGGGGAGGACCTTATGGAGAGATTTGGGAAAAATTTAGAGATGTCTTGGAGCATGAGAGGAGTGGAGAGAAGAGGGAGTGAAGGGGGGTTTATAGGGGAGGAGATGAGGGATTTCATGATATTATAATCCTTAATTTATTATTTCATCACAAGACAAATAATAGTAAGTATTCCATGAAAATGAATAGTAAATGGGTCATGTGAATTCGAACCAAGTGGGCTTAAATCATCAGAACATCATCGATGACTCAATCAATCCATTATTTATGATTTATCGTAAATTATTGGATTCTACTATTCATCAAAAATTCAAGTATTTCAGAAAAATCCCAAAAATTCAGAATAACCATTTTTCGACGTGTAGAATCCAAAAATGAATTCCATTTTTCAAAAATAATTTTCTAAATATGATTATTTTAATATTTAATTAAAATAATAATTTATTATCAAAACCAATTTTAAAACTTTCATTAACTCATTCTAAAAAATAGGTATATCGTACTTCCAACATGAATATTTTTTTTATACCACCATAGGTGAGGTTACTATTCATTAGGGTATATCACTATTTATAAGGGTATGTTACTATTCATTAGGGAAGGTTACTATTCACCAAAAATTATTTTTGTTTTATTAGACTCCAAAAAAACATCTTGAACACAACCGTGTATGCCGGATTTTCAAAATTCCAAACACTGAAGTGACAAACTTATGTTTAAAGGTCACTTATCACTCTGTATTTCATTATGTTGTGCTTTCATGTTATTTTATGACATAAATATAAGAAGGGAATTTCCATTTAAAAACATTGGGTTGTTACATTACATTATAGAGGTTGTACTTCTTTATGGATCTCCATGTTATATAGTTTCTGATAGAGACACTAATTTCACGTCATAGTTCTTATAGGGGTTTTAGAAGGCCTTGGGTACATAGGTACTTTTGAGCATAACCTATCACCCTCAGACCGATGCACAGATGAATTGTACGATTCATGTACTAGATGAAATGTTATGTGCATGAGTCCTTGAATTTAGAGGATCTAGGGAGAAACATATTCCTCTTATGGAGTTTTCATATAATAACAGTTTTTAGGACACCATCAAGATGTATCCTTATTAAGCCTTATATAGTAGGCCTTTCCACTCAACTTTGTTCTCTCTAGTTGTAGGTGAGGTAGCTATGCTTAGACAACATCTCATTTAGGAGACTACATATAGGTTCAACTGATCAAAAAGTGCATTATCACATATCAATCCAGAAAACAGTAATATTTCAGTATAAATCAATGACCTCTGAAGTTTGAGGTTGGAGACTAGATTTTCTTGTGAGTTTCATTCAGGTTTGGTCATAGACATATTCAAAAGCTCGGTAAGCCCTCATTGTGGTTCATTAGACCCTTTGAGTTTGTGAAATGGATCAAACCAGTGGCTTACTAGTTAATACTTCCTCAAAGATAATAGTCTATGCATGTTGTCTTACATGTATCTAATCTTTCCCGATACTATCTAGACCCATCATATGTCTTTCAACAAGAGGATACCAAATTATATTTATATTCTTCCCTTGAGGTGTATCAAGTACATATTTTTGATTGAAGTGTGAATACACTCTAAGTATTTTCAGTTCCTCTAGTATGGGTTCTATGGTAGCACGACCAATT
This sequence comes from Viscum album, assembly GCA_963277665.1. Classification (NCBI taxonomy): domain Eukaryota; kingdom Viridiplantae; phylum Streptophyta; class Magnoliopsida; order Santalales; family Viscaceae; genus Viscum; species Viscum album. The sequence continues at coordinate 2,139,872,064 of OY728122.1, read as the reverse complement.
ATAAGATGAGGCCTTGGACCAGGAAGTGGATATAAATTCTATTTGTCTGAAACTCTTCGCTAACGATGCCTCTTTACACTGAGAAGGCCAAAAAAGGGATGAGTTTCTTAAAGAAGGGGAGGTTGTAACAACCCATCTTTTCAAAAATGTATGGATTGTTAGTTTTTCAATTTGAATCCTTCATTACATCATGGTAAAGGTGTGATATGGACTAAGGAAGGTCCCGAGAGCATCTAAGGTTTATTCGGATCTCAATTTTTTTTTTAAATGGGAAAAAGAACTGGGTCACACTGTTATATTTAACCATGCATCCTAGGTTACATGGTTAGATTTATCTATACCATGGAAAACAGAGGTGTAGTAGGAGGATCATGGTCTGTCTAAAATCGTGAAACTCCAAGCGCATGTCCGTGTAACAATTTCTGGTTTTTGGGTATTGGTTTATTTCACGGTTTGTACATGGTTTACGAACTATACACCTAAACCATGTGCTCCCTATTTTTTTGTGAAAATTATATTTTCCCCCCACTTAAACCATAATCGTATTTCTCCTTTCCCCGTATTTCTCTAATGTATTAAAATGGTTTTCTTCATCCTTTGAGCTCATTACCTCCAAAAGTTAGTCTTTGAGCTAATTACCACCTCTGGTGTCTATTCCACTATCAATTGGAAGAATTAAAGCTGTATCCTTAAGCCCCCCTAGTCTCTCGATTCCAACCTAAGTTTATAATGTCATCTATTTCACTATTTTGGTGTAGGACCATTTTCACTATTTTTAGGGAATTAGACCACTTCCCAGAGATCTTCCAACCTACTTCAAATATGAGTCTGATATCAATCAAGGAACCATCTACAACCTTGAGGTAGGTGTTCACATCATTTTACCTTTTAGTTTATTTGTCTCATAGCTATGTTCCTATGTTGTTATGTTGCACCCTGGCATTTTTCAATAATTCCATTTATATTGACTCATTCATGTTAAATTGATCATTTCATCTTGTTATATTCCTTTAGAATATTTTTTAGTGGTTTAAAGGTTGGTTTCCACACTTATGGACACCCATTGGGTGTGACACTTCGAATTGGCCTTTGTTGAAAATTTAAAAATTACCCAGAACACATCTTTATCCTTCAACTTAAACATAAAATGGAATTTCCCTTGATATATAAATTTACATGGATCCTGAGGCACCTCTTATATGTTTGGTTCATTATATTTTTGGAATTTTATAGGTAATAAGGTTACTTAATGACTATATTTCCCTTTAAGTGACCCCTTTGATATTAGAAATTGTATTTCCATTTTTCAGCAAACTGAATGAGTTAAATCAAATTGATTACATTTTTTGTGTTGTGAAATATGGTAAGATCTTACTTGAGTAAATGTACCAATTTTTTTAAATGGAATGACTCCAAGGGATGGTATGTTCGTGCCCATTTTTTGTTATTTATAAAACGATTTATATGAATTTTAGTGTTCTAAAAGGAATTAAACTTGGATAATGAAATGCATAAGAGGTTATTACTGATGAATTTTATTATAAATGACTATTCCTAATCTGTATATACATGTGGGCATAGTAAAATAGATATTTGGGAGGTAATTACCCAGGTCATTTATTTTTATAATACGCCTTTATATAGGTTGTGATACAATGGTAAGGGACCAATTAGCATAGTGGATAATCATACACCCTTACATCTGGTGTGGAGTATGGCATCTCACACTAGTGATACTATATAGAAGCTGGGATTTACATGCCACATTCCATGATTAGAGTGACACCATGATAGCTCACTCATCATCCCGAGTGTTGTTGAATGGAATCTCTCACTCTATAGGGATGTAAGGCATGTACCCTATTTCTTGTTCTTATAAGCTCATTAGAACGGTCCTAGATATCTATGTTATGTCATGATACATCCAACACAATTATTACATGTATATGGATACTTTCATCCTCATGTACATGGTTTATATAGTTGTATGAAATATATATAATTATACTATATATATTATTACTATATATTTATAGTGACTGTTCAAACATTCCTTTTGATAATGAGCTGAAATGGGTAGAGTCTTCAGGTGCCCCTTACGAACCTAAGTAGTGTGGTTATTTATTTTCAATTTTCCTTATTTATTCTATTACAACTTCACATTTTTTTGTTACGAGCACTAGTTGGATTACATCTAGACATCATTGGTGGTGGCCTACTGAGATTTTATATCAGACCCTACTCAGGTTTACTTTGGTAGCCGAGAAGTTTATATGTATGTAGGTAATGATAAGGAAATGTGCCATATTTCTAGTATTTGACATGATTTTCCCTTAGTTGGAGCTTAGAAGTAGAGGATCGAGCATAGGCTCAAGATTCTTGGAGTAGTTTTTTCTTTTTTTCCTTTGGAATTATTGTGTAGTATGCTTGTATCTTCATGTTTCATTTAGATATTATATCAGGTCATGAATCCACTTATCAAATACATTTTCATATTATTATCAAATGTTCAGTTATATATTTATTCGGTTGCTTACTTATTTAGTTATCTATTTTTGATTCTGCATGTTTTTATCTATTATTTATTTTTATATTATTCTTCCATTTTTTATAGTAATAAGTTCTATCAATTGTGAAACTCAAATATGAGGGTATAATCTCCCAATTGTACCACCTGTACACCCTTGTTTCACGTCGGCAGCCTCTAGCACATGGGTATGCTCGGTTTAGGCCATGTGACCCACCAACTCAGGGCACAGTTTAAGCAGACCCTGAGTCAGGACATTAAATTCCATGGGTTCTTACTTATTTTCATCCATTTAAAAATTATCAGTCTTGAATGGTCCTAGTGGTTCCCATTCCATGACTCCCCAAGACTTCATCCAATAGGCTAGGGGTTTGGAAGTAGCACCAAATAGGCATATCACTGACATGGGAGGCCTTAGCCTAAGTACATGTACACACACACTAATCTCTAAGCATGTACACACTGAAATGTGAATATAACTAAACCAGAATGCATGCATACATCTAAATCCCACAACTAGAGTATTATAGAAATTAAATGAAATTAAATAGAACCAAATACAATTCAACCACAAAGAGTCTGAAAACAGAAGTCCAACCTGAAACTAAGTGCTGAGACTGTTTCCAGAAACCTGTAGGAACACACCTTGATCTATTGGGTCTCACTAAGAACCATCTGGTCTTTTTCCACCTAGGACACTGTCAAAAGGTTGATCATCTGAACAAGACATGAAACGAGTAGTAAAAACACACACAGGGGTGATTATAACAATAATAAATAAGAAACCCCAAAAATAAAAATCCCACATTAAAGAAAATAACGTCATATCTACACAAGCATGTCTCTACAACACATATAACAAGAATATCCAAATATATGCCATTAAGACACAGAGCTCAGAGGTAATTCACAATAATAGTATAGCAGCCTAGGATTCTAGCTTGAAGATTCCATGAATCACTCATCTAAGATAACACACTCCTGAGTTGGACGGCACTGATGAAATCCTTCTGAGAGGTACAAATATTTGGGTATCATCGTGAGGAATAACACATTGATAGTCCGAAGAGAATACAATACACAAATAAGGATCACTACCAAGTCCATGAGGTGATACCAACAACTCAGTCCAGATTAATCTGCTAATAAAAGGACTGATGTCCACGTAGTGTTGGTCATGAAGATACCAAGAACTCCACTTAGGGAACAAATATGAATAGAGGATCTCACTTAGAGCCTCTTATAGGGGTTTTAAAGACTCTATCCAAGAAGCCCTGCTGAACGGATCATATTATTAGGAGTAGGAAATGATTCCATTCTAACCTTCAGAGAAGGGGTAAGGGGAATAAACGCTAATGAATATTTTCCAAGATACAAAAGAAAATATTTCTAATCCATGTATAAAAGAGTACACAGTGTGTATTAGGAATCATACACTATGTCCCTCGACCCTAGGTCCTACCAGTGTAAATGGCATGTGTCTAAACCCATGAACTTGTAGGGGAGTACACTCCATGTAGGTTGTCTGTCTACTCCACCCCATGTTCATATACCATTATAGGTACATGACAAGTTCACCCGACATGGACCACACGTTTTGTAGTCCTAGGCACATTAAGTGTGATAATTTTCTCCTACCCAAAACCCTAGCCACCACTCAAGGGGGACCACATGCCATTTAATCATGGATTACATGTTGTGTTGTTATGGTTTTTTCAGAAACCTTATTCTTCCTTCCACACGCACCCATGTCACCATGACCTTGTAATATAGCCTCAATCTCAATGGGATTTGTGGTTCGACATCAGTTGAGCATATTTATCGCCTATGATCGGATTCCAATCATCTGATTTTCCTGGAAAATGGATCAATAATTATTCTTTGTTGAGCACTAAAGAACACCAAAGAACATGAAATTAGGAATCCAATATCATCTGAATTTCTCCACCTCCATCATTGACCCTCCATTGTGCCCTATCGATCCCACATCTACGATATTGAATTGTTTCCCTAAGAAAAGGGCATGCAAAAATTTATTGATTGGGATAAGTCGATCCACGAGCCAAAGGAAGAATGCATCTGATGAATGACAAACAGGGGTGAAAAGTACAATAAAATATTTGAGTAATTAACCTTTAATGATATTCATGTCGATATCGATCCATATTCATTAGAATGCAAATCAAAATAATCAAATCACGATGAAGTTCTATCATCAAAACCCTACAAAATTAACCCATTCTACATATCAATCTAACCACGAATCAATATGTTTGTTTATTGATTCATGTTCATTGTAGAAATCAAGAACAATATGGAATATAATCAAAACACATTCCCTATATTGATTCAGTTCAATCACTGATGATGAATGAAGTTGTGTCACATTCATTGGAGAGATACTTCGAATCTGAGGTGTGTTGATCACCAATCCATGATATCATCATCATTCTCCAGAGATAATTCTCCAATGGTCTCTCCAAGGTCTCCAAGGTTATGTGGATAAACCTAGAATTCTAACATAACCATCTATTTAAAGATGTTTCAATCACTGTGTCAATAAAAAATCAAATAAAATAATTTATTTAATTATTTTATACATTTTTGTGTCCATGGTCACTTTTCTACAAACAACCCATGCCGACTAATTTTAAATCCCACATTTGGTAAAGCATTAATTCTAAACTTAGTGGTTCCCTCATTTTTATGATTTGAGTACCCATTAGGAAGTTTTTACACTTTTTCAAGAAAAATGAACATGCATGCTACTTAATATATTTAATATCTTTCAAAAATTTAATCCAGGAACAACGGGCCTTGGAATCTCACATCATCTCATCACCCAGTCTCAAAAAAAATACATAAAATATTCAAAAATTATACACTAAAAATTAGTGACATCAAATTCTCCCAAACATAGGGTTTTTCATCTCTGAAAATCCAAAATAAGGGATACTCAAAATGATGTGGGTACTAAGCTTGAATCTTAGACTCCCACTTCTATATACACTCCTTGATATTCTCCTGCTTAAAATGAACACTCACTAAATGAGTCAATACCCCATGAATGATCATCTCCATTTGATCTTTGATCTCCACTAGTCACTCACCAAAGGTTTCTCCTTCCACGATTTCCACCTCACCCCAGTCGACAAACTGTGATAGGTCAGGTATATACCTCCTAATCTATGACATGTGGAAGACGTTGTGTACCCGGTCTAACTATGGAGGTAGATCTAAGTGGTATTTCACCTTTCCAATTCTATGATCTGGAGAGGTCTAATGAAACTCAGAGATAGCTTACCACCCCAACCAAATCTATGTAACCCTCATCGAGGTGAAACCTATAGGAACATATGGCCTCCCTCCTCAAACTCCAAAGAAAATTTTCCCCTATCATCATAAGACTTATGATGGCTCTATATAGTATTCATTTTCTCCTGAATGATTTGCTCCTTCTTTGTTGTAGCTCACACCAACTCCAGGCCCATGAGTGCTGACCCTCCTGGGTCAGTCTAGAAAAGTGGTTACCTATTTGGTCACTAGTATAGAGCCTTGAATGCTGCCATGATGATGGTTGAATAGTAGCTATTATTTTATGAAAACTCCACCAGTGGTAGTTGATCTTCCAAACAATTTCCAAAGTATAACATGAAAGATCACATCATGTCCTCCCAAACCAAAATGGTACACTCTGTATGGCCATTAGTTTGTGGGTGAAACACAATGCTCAAGTGTAACTAAATCCCAAACTCCTCCTGTAATAACTTCCACAAATGGGATGTAAATATAAAATTATATTCATAAATGATAACCAATGGAAATCCATAGATTCATACTATCTCTTGAACATAAATGCATCCCAAACACTCTACTAAACTCTTCTATCATATAGGTAGGAAGTTGTTCGATTTGGTGAGTCGATCTATGATCACCCTGGTAGAATCATGTCCTCTGGACTTATGTGGTAATTCTATCATGAGTTACATAGATATATCATCCCCCATCTACTCTGGAACCTCATGGGGTTGATCTAAACTTACCATAACATAGATTTCATCCTTAACATACTGACAAGTAAGGCATTGAGAGACAAATTATGCAACTCCTTTCTTCATCCATGGAAACCAAAACTAATGTATGAAGTCCTAGTATATATTTTATAGAACTGTATGTACCTCTAAATTAGTCATATGAAATGATCTTAGAACCTCCCCCAACAACATCACTGGTACCATCATGCATCCTCTAAAAATAAAAACATGATCCCCACATTTAGAAAACCTATGAGGAGCATGTCCCGTGGATATATGAGTTTGTAGGGTCTCATAGTTTGTTTCCCCAAGTAGTGTCTCCCTGACTCCTAGTAATAGTGTAGGGGTAAAAACCATTGACTAGAGGTAAGCTACTCCATATCTATCTAAAAATGATAACTAAAATGAGGAAAACTACTTGGATTCCTCATTTAGTAAGTGAAAACAACATATCCTATTGAGAGCATCTCATACCATGTTCCCCTTTGCAAGAGTATAGAAAACATTGAAGTCATAATCCTAGAGGAAATATAGTCAACTAATCTATCTCAAATTGATATGATTTTAAAAGAAAATATACTTGAGTCTCTCTTGATCAGATTAGATGATAAACCACTCACCCATCAGGTAATGTCACCACAACTTCAAAGAGAATACCCCACTCCTAGCTCGTGATCATGGGTTGTGTAGTTCTACTTGTGTGGTATCAACTAGCATGAACCATAGGAAATATCACCACATTCCTTTACATCAAAACACAACCAATCATGGTTCTTGATTCATCACAGAACACTATGTACTCAACACCCTAATCTAGAAATCTAAAGATGGGATCACTAATCAAACTTGGCCTTAACTTCTCAAAAGCCTACTAACACCTCTCTATCCACACAAAAGGTTTTCACTTTCAAGTCAAAGCCATCATGGGTGGTGATATCCTGGAGAAATCTTGTATGAATGTTCAGTAACAGCCTACCAACAAAATTAATCTTCATACCTTTATCACACTCTTAGGTGGATCCCAAGATAACACATACTAGACCTTGTTCGATTCCACTACCACTCCATTTGTTGAGATAATGTGTCCCATAAATTGGACTGCATGAATCCGGAACTATAACATCAAAAGATTTTGGTAAATTTGCTTTTCTAGGAGTACATCCAGAACTATCCTCAAGTGTCTTGTGTTATCCTCCTCAGATTTTGAGTACACAAGTATTTTATTGATTAAGACTACCATGAAATGGGATCGGTAAAGAAGAAGGATCCAGTTCATGAGTCTCACAAACATTTATGGGGTGTTCATTACACAAAATGGAATTACCAAGTACTCATAGTGAAAAAAGAGATATTTTAATTTCATATTTGATATATTATTATCCCATACTTGCAATTGGTGAGATCCTATTCTGAGTTCAACCTTTGTGAATCATTGTGCCCCTCTCAACTGATCAATGAGGTCATTGATCCACGGTAGTGGATACATGTTCTTAAAAACCACCTAGTTCAAGTAATGGTAGTCCAAACACAACCTCAAGCTCTAGTCTGGATTTTTGGTAAACAAAACTAGGGCTTCACAGGGTGAAATGATGGGTTAAAAAAATACTTTCCTTTATAATTCCTCCAATTGCACCCTCATCTTCCAAATCTCTACAAGAACCATTCTCTATGTTGGTGCTGGTATCAATGTTTCTATGGGGTGTATATCAATTCAAAAGTCTATCTCTCGGTAGGGATGTAAACCTAGAACATCTTCAGGGATGATTTCATAGTACTCCACTACCACTTTTAGAAAATGGGAACTCACATCCACTCTACCAAGGATTATACTATCCAACAAATGAGTAGTCAACCACACCCTCCTAAGAATGAGTCCATCTGGAGTTTCAAAGGTTTTCTTTTCACTAATAAAGGATAACATATTTCTATCACTATAGACACACCACACCCTTTTCCAAAATAGTCAATCTGGGCATAAATAGAAGATAACCAATTCATAACAAGAAATACTTCATAATTCCTTGACTCTACTACAAAGACATTCCAAAAGAAACTATCCCCTCTAAGAGTCAGGTCACCCTATCGGTAGCAATACGTGATCACTGAGTCTTCTCCTATATAAGCCTACAAGAGTAAGAGTCGAGCCAAAGGTTAAACAAAAATCTCTAAGTCTCATAAAAGGTTTGTGGAAGGAAATTAATGACTATAACCTATGTCTTCTTGTACTGAAGATATGGGAGAAAAGACACAGATCATACATCATATCATTCCTAGATCCTCTTGGTTGTAATATTTGACTATATTCACCTATCCCAAACCCTATCCTACAGTTCCTTGAGCTTGATGTGGATCACCAAGAGATGAAGGTCATAACAAATCAAAACATTAAACACCTCATGATTCTCTCTTATCTCCTCAGTAATGTCTTCCATCCTCAAAACATGTATGCTTCGGCCATTGAAACTCGTGAAGCGTGCTCAGCTTGTGCACAACATCTACTGGTACCACATGTTTCTCTACAAGTGGTGGTATGGATGGTGCACCACGTGGAGATATAATCTTGAGAAATTTTCCTTGTATTGATGCATCAACAGTGAGGGGATAATCCTTATGATCATCATGATAAATCCTATCTGGAATACATCATGAAGGCATCCTAAAACAAACAATATTTACAACAGTTAATGAGTATATCTAGAGAGATGATTCAAAAAGGACATGGAAACCACAAAACATTCCTATATGATGCATGTACTATTTTTTTCCTACAACTACTGTTCTCATCTACAGAGTTGAAAAGTAGGTGATCAATGTCCTGGTGTAGGGATACGTCGGTCACCGCACCAACACTAGAGTCTCTATCCTTAAAGACAAAATTGAAGCACTTAACACTATTAAACAAAACCAATTTCATAAAATCTCACTAATAAATTAGAACAGATTCCCACTAATACAACTTTTTCACAACCTGTCCCCTTGCGGTCTGTACTATCACTTCCTAAGCCTGCCTCCAATAAGCTAGGGGTTGGTGACTAGAACCGAGTAGGAATATCACTAAAAAGGGATACCTTATCCTAATTACCTATGAACACACATACATATCTAATACTATACAAAGAATAAAAGTGAAAAAAAAACTAAACAACCATGCATGCATACATAGAAATATCGTGACCAGAGTACAATAGGAAGTAAAAGTAAACAGGCCCAAATACAAGATCACCACAAAGAGTCTGAAAACACATGTCCAGCCTGAAATTAAGTATGTGTACTACTATCAAAAAGACACAAGAACACACCTTGGAATATCTAGTCTCACTATGAACCATCTGGTCTCGGTCTGCCTAAGACTCTATCAAAAGGTAAATAATCTACACAATCATGACTCATTCTGACACAGCTCTTGCAAGTGTGAGTATAACAATACTCAGAAGGACACCCCGAAACTGAAAAACATAAAAGAAAGGAAAATATATTTAACTCAAAATAGGTATATTTCTACATCACATATAATTTGAATATCCAGATAAACACCACAAAGACAAACAATCTTGATTTAAGTCACAATTGAAATATACTAGTCTAGTATTCCACATCAATGATTCCTCAAATCACTTATCTGGGAGAACACACTCCATCTTCTGATAGCAATGACGGTTTCCTTATGAGAGATACTACTCAGAGGGTCTCGTCATTATAAAGAACACGATGATATTCCAAAGAGAATATGATACCCAAATGAGGATCATTTTCATGGCCATGGGGTGATACCAACAACTTAATCTAGATTAACCAGCTAAGTAGAGGATCAACGTCCACATACTGTTTCTCAAAAATATACAAATAACTCCACCTAGAGTTTGAATATGAATATATTATCTCACTTCATCCCTCTCTGAGGGATTATAATGACTATATATAATAAGTCTTACTAAAGGGATCATAGTCCTAGGAGTAAGAAACAATTCCATACCAACCATAGAGAAGGGATAAGGGGAATAAACCCTAAAAAATATTGTCCAAGATGTAGATTAAAATATTTCTAATCCATGTATAAAAGAGTATACAATATATAATAGGGGTCACATTCCATGTCCATTGACCCTGGGTCTTCCTTGTGAAAATAGATCATGTCTCAACTCCAATTCGTGTAGGGGAGTACACATCGCGTAGGTTGTCCATGTACTCCACTATATGTTTATGTACCCTTAAAGGTACATTCAAAGTTCATCGGGGAGGGACCACATTCCATGTAGGCCTAGACACATGCCATGTGATACTTTTATCCTAATCAAAACCCTATATCCCAATCAGGGGTCCCACATTCCATGTAATCCCGAATTACACGCTGTGTTTTTTAGGTTTTTTCAGACACCATATTCTTCTTTCTATGCACACCCATGCCACCACCACCTTGTAATATGTCCTCAATATCTCCAGGATTCATGGATCTACCTCGTTTGAGCATCGTCATCCCCTTCCATAAGATTTCTTCCAACTGATCCGCCTATAAAATGGATCAAATAGTTGTTCCTCATTGAGAATGTAAGAACATGAAATCAGATATCCCCCAAATTCTGAATCACTCCATATACATCATCACATTGATTTTGTGTCATCTTAATCCTATATCTATGATATCAGATCATTGCGCCAAGAGATAGGGGTGCAACGATCAATCGAGATAAGTCGAGTCATGGTCCAAATGAAGAATGCTTGTGACGAATGATGAATGGGGAAAGTAAAAAACCAGAACATATTGAAGGAATAAATATTGATTAATATTATTTTTTATCTCGGTCTATCGTTATTATAATGAAAATTGAAATGATCAAATCATAAATAAATTCTCTCGTCAAAACCCTACAAAATAAAACTATCCAACATCACGATAGAGCAATGGATCAATCTATTCATTGATTTATTCTCTTTCATCATAAAAATATATAATAGGTAAGAATAAATTCCAAAAAAACACCCTAAATTGATTTGGATTTACCACTGATGAATAATGAAGTAGCATCATGTTTGATGGTGAGATCCTTTTAATCAATTTTGCGTCGATCGCCGATCCACGCTCTCATCATCGTTCACTTCAAATAATTCTCCAACAGTCTCTCTAAGGTCTCTAAGGTTATGTGACTAACCCAATAATTCTAAAATAATAATAAATTTAAATATTCTTCAATTTATACATCAACACAAACTGAAATAAAATAATTTGGCTATATTATTCATTTCCGCACCCGCAATAAATTTTCTACAAAAGACCCATTAATACTAATGTTAAGTTGTACCTGGGGTAAAAACTACATTCTGAACTCAACAGTGGACTCATATTTGTGATATGGGATCCAATTGGTAAGTTATTCAACCTTTTCAAAAAAAATGTTTGTGTTTTATATTTAGTATATCTAATATATTTCAAACATTTAATTCGAGCACACAGGGCCTCAAAATTGAGCGTCGTCTCAATGCCTAGTCTCAAAAATAATCTATAAAATATCCAAATCTAATACATGTAAAGTACAAGACATTACATTATACTTTTTATGTAGAAACCACCACATTCCACAACAAAATCTTCATCTTCATAAACTAGACCTTTAACTTTTAACATAATAAAAATGAACTTTGGGTAGATTAGGGAGTTGGATCTCAAAGTGGGATTGGTAATTTCTACCATGTAAAGAATAATGTATCTACCCAGGTTTATCTTATCAAAAAAATTCATCAAACACAATAGGTGGAAATCTTGATACCTCTTGGTAGATAATTCACGCTTTCATAGAGAAATTATATGTTTTATGTACTTAATTTTAAGCGTTCATTCTCCATCAAGTTTTGAAGAAATTTGTCTTCTAAAATTCCATCTCCTATTAACTTAGTAAGGGAATATTCATAGAAAAAATCATCACTGGACTCTGGAATAGTCCCTTGATAACATCAAAACCATTGTCATGTCAAACTTTAAAACAATAATTCCATCATCTATAGGAGAACACAACTTTATGACCATTGATCCGAGTTCTTATCTAGTCTTCATTTTCTTCAAAGTTGAACTCTACAAACTCATAAAACTCATTTAAAAACATGGATGTAATGGTCTCTCATTATAATAAATCCAATCCACCCATCCTTTGTTCTCTATAACATAAAGCACCAAATACTTCTCAAAATCAACCATTCTACTTGAACTTCCTTTCGGGCATAATAACCAGTTTTGAAAGGTCGGGATTTACTTGTTCTATAGCTACATGATGACTCAGATCCCCTTTCTACTTCTCATAAGGACACAACTTATTCACCAAAGTTGGAAAAGGACATTTTACTTTGGCCATGGAGAACGGATTGATTAGTTCAGGTGAAAGAAAAGGAAGACAAATTATTGGGAAAGGAATGGTCGCAACAGTGTTTGATAGAAAAGGTGCAAGAGAGGTAAACATTAATATTAGATAATGTATCTCAATTTATATCTTTTAAGAATTGGGTATTCAAAAAATTGAATTAAATTTGAATATAAAAACATGGGAAAAATGGAATGAAATAAGAAAATTAAATAAACCATAAAAGAAATTATAATTGTTTATTTAAACACTAACATTGTGAAATATAAATTGAAAAGGTATGAGAACTCCAACAGTGAAACATTTAGTGATGAGAAATCAAAATGGTGAGAAGTTTCAATGGTGAGAAATATTAAACGGTAATAAATCTTTGATGGTGAGAAATATTTAATGGTGTGTCCTAGAAAATTAAACTTAATCATAATTGATCATTACTAACTCATGTTTGATGTAATTCATTCTCTTAGAATTCAAAAACGTAGAAAAAATATCAGTTAGCTGATGTTTTGTACCAATATTTTCATGACTGGTATCAACTTTTTTAAAATTATCTCTCAAAAATTGATGTCTTAAATCAATGTGCAATAGAATTTTTCTTCTTACTACACCAATAAACTATATAATTTTCTAAAAGGTGAAATGTTACAGAAGTAATTTTCTATCTAACTTACATCCCCTAAAATTAGTATCTGAATAACTAATCAAGTCAAATTCTTATCCTATTGGGTAAAACAATTATAAATTAGTAGTATATTTTATTTATTTGAAAATTATTTTTACAATAACCAAGTGTGACTCTTTTTAATTTTATTTATAGAGAGAACAAATACAAACACTAAACAAAATATCAAGTTAGTTTGAAGTTAGGTAGAGAATACTTCTAATCAAACCTCTATAACTAGTTTAATACAATATTTTCTTAACTTTATCAAGGTCCAATTTATAATTATTACTCATATGAGTACCATTACTCTTAGTACTATCCAAGTTAAAACGTTTTAAAAGATCCTTAGAATATGTAATTTGGTTCAAAATAATTCCTTCTTTATTTTGAAAGAGTTGAAAACTAAGAAAAACTTTAGTTCACCCATCAAACTCATTTATAATTCATTTTGAATCATTTTTTAAATATTAGTACATAGAGTAGCCACTAGTAAATAATCAATTCAACTCAAGCATCAAAGGGATTCACACGTTTTGATCAAAATGGGATTCACGTGTTTTGTTTAATTAGACCAGTTTTTTATCTATTAAGAAAACTTAGGTTATTGGAATCAATTTCACATTGAAATTGAATATAAAAACATTGCAACCTTTTAGATGTTTTTACTTTAAAACCCCACATTGTCGTCCTATTTGTGGGATTAAATTTAAGTAAATTTCTAACACTTATATGATTCAAATTTACAAAAATGCATTACATATTTGGAATAATAATAGATAATAATTTCTAATAAGTTCAATATAATTTTTTACCAAAACAATAGTGAAATTAATTAAAATTAATTACAATGATTAAGGTGAAATTAAGCTTAACAAGTGACTAAACCTTAAAATTACAGGCCAAAATGACCTATAAACTTGTCCAAAATCCATTAGATGACAATATGTTGACCCTAACTCACTTGTATCTAATCTGGACCATTATTGGGTCCACTCTCAATTTGAAAAACGTGGGTGGAATTCCCTTTCCCAAAATTTACAAGAGTGTCACTCCTCCTCCACTATAAAAAGGTCTCATCTCCTCCCACTTCCTCACACCTATCAGGACACTTTGAATCAAAAAATATTTTCCTAAATAGATCCTTAAAATCCCTACCATTATCCTATAAGCCTCACCTTGGGGATAAATCCATCCAATGAATCCCTTTGGTGCAAACCAAAAGGAGTTACCTGATTAAGAGGTAACATCTTTCCTTGACCTCTATAGTTTTATTTACATGATCCACCCCCTAAACTATTATTATTACATGACTATACAACAAAAAAAGTATAATAAATACACAAGTATGTTTTTAGGCTATGTTTTTTACCTAAAATATCACAAAATTCCATCTAATGGGTAATGAACATACTGTTTATGTGTACATAGAACTACCTCCTCACAAAATGATGATTGTTCATTTTCCTTTACCACCTCTCATGGATGGGAATTATGATGGGGACACAATTTATTTGTGATATATGTGATATTTATTACATCATTATACTTCTATAATTATTGTATAATGCAAGCCTTTATAATTTCCATTT
This sequence comes from Viscum album, assembly GCA_963277665.1. NCBI lineage: Eukaryota > Viridiplantae > Streptophyta > Magnoliopsida > Santalales > Viscaceae > Viscum > Viscum album. The sequence goes on along the minus strand of OY728122.1, from coordinate 2,139,856,903 downwards.
TTTTAATATGATAACATCGTTTGTGGAAGTCGGGACTACAACCTCTTCAAAGGAATGTGATTTGTTCACGCTATACATGGAACATATTAAGTTTGATTTTGAAAAACCTATGTAACATATATGACATAGATATGATAATAGAATTATAATATATGTATATATGTGTTTTTATCATTTACTTTTCATTATTTTAATATGGGAATGAAATTGAAGTAACGTTCATTCATATGTACGCTCTACTGTTTCCATGAATGGTGCACTTCATTTATTATCTCCAAATATTATGGATTTTTATAAATAAATTTTTAATGAATATATATGATAATTAAATAATTTTTTATATTATGGTGATGACGATATAATAATATTCATAATATGTACAAAAAATTACAATTCAAAACACACTTGAGAAACCTAGGCATTTAACACCCAAAATAGTGAAAATAATGAAAGATAGTTAACAAACGGTTAATAAGATGTTATAATATGATAATATATGAAATTATATACATGAATATGGTTCTCTTATAAATTAGTAACATATTTTAAAATTCTAAAAAAGGGGATAAATACCACACAATACAAAATAAGGATATGGTAAGGGATATTATCTTAGTTTACATTCCACTGAGACCTATTTATTATTACGCACCAATTTACATTTATATGGATTATGTAATAACCTTTGTCATGTTATATCATAATTATACTTATTTTCATGATATTATAAGTTTCATTTAATTCATGGGGAATTACGATTCAAATTTTTTAAAGTGGTTTGGGACACATTGGAATGTTTAAAGATTATTTTCCTCAAGAATGTTCATAATGATTATATTTGAAATCTCACTTAACTTTTATGATTTTTGACTTTATATTGAAACAATAACTTTATGGAAATAAATTTTCCTTATAATTTTAATTGAATATCCATATTCTCATATGCTGGATATTATTATTTCCAAAATCCTGTATTATTTTTACATATGGTGTTCACTTAGATAGTTGTTTGATTAATAGGGAAATTATTAATAAATATTTATAAGTTATTCAATATGGATGTTTGATAACGCATATTTTTTATTATTTGAATTGATTATTTGATTAGAGGAATGCTTTGGATGAGTACAACATGGGTGGGTTCCACTTATAGATAACCCCTTGATGCATCAGTAGTCTCATGAGATGAAGTAATTCTCCAAATTAGATGGGTTTTTACCTGATATGCTAAAATATCTCGTGTAAGGTCTTGATGGTAATGGTTCTATGTACCTAGGAAACAAGGTGTCTAATAATTAATAATTTCCATCATTTATCTTCAATTATTATTTATCAATGAGTTTTATGTGGACATATCTATAGATGAATTTCATTTTCATTTCATTGATTAAATGACAACTGTTTTTAGTTTTTTAATGTTCCATATTAATATTTCCTTATCTAGTTATTTGAATAGAATTTGTTATTAGTTATTTAACTTTCCATGTTGATTTATTCAGGTTAATTCATTATTTCTTCCTCTTTACATGCCCTTATTGAGAACTTGATATCACCCTTATAATTTTTCTATTTTCCAGGTTATAAAGAGGAATACTTTGAATAAGATTTCGAGGATGATGTTTGTTTCTTTTTCTTATGTGTCATGTTTTTATTTTCTATTTCTCAATGTATTATGGGTATTATGTATGTAGTATGGATATCCAAATCCGCTAAACTAATCTGTCAATTGGGATTTGATTCCTTCTAATCATGCCAATGTAATAAAATAATGCACCACCTTCAGGATTCTAGGGTCATGGAATTATAGTCCCTACCAATATAAGTTTTCTCAAAAATAACTTCATGTGACAAAAGATTGATACATGTCCACTACACAAAATTAAACTACGAATTCGGTCTTTTTTAAATTACATAAAATATTATGACATTTTTTCTACATTGAATGATAATAAACTAAATAACACCATCATCCATACTGTATGAAATTAAACTACATAGAATCATGGTCCTACATGAATGACCTTTAAAGGCACACCATATGGACCTAGTCATCTGATATAAAACTTCAAGAGATTATAGTCTGAGCTATAATAATTTAAACTACATATTATAACATCCTAGTCACAAGATTTTAAACTATACGACAACGTTCCTACTATACAACATAAAACTGCATGGTTCACATCCTTGTTGCATGACATAAAATTGCATAACATTTCAATCCATGCTTAACTGGATAATGATCTTTGGTGTGGGTATCCCACCATACCTTTTCAAGAACTATGTTCTTATTGATTCCTACCATCATAGAATACATAGTGACACCCAGAAATCCAATCTGTGGTCCATCCACAACATAAAAAAAATGCCCCTCCTCCTCCCTATCTATGGTACATACCTTCATAGGTTTACTTTCCAAGAACTATATATGTCTTTATTCACACTTTGATGAGATATGTATTTATTCTTGGATCCTACATCCTAGTCTAGACATGACAAAATCAAGATTCCCCTATCCTTTGTTCTTATCTCCTTTGTATGGTGGAAAAAACCTTTTCCACTCCTTTTTTCTCACACAGAGAATAGATCAAATTGGATTATGAGTTTTAGTAAAGGATTCCCCACAAGATCCAGGATTATAAATTAACATTGGGGTTACTATGGTCCTGGTCTCATGACCTTAAAGGTCACACCATATGTCTTTGTCGCAAGACTTTAAACTGCATGGTTCCTTAAGAACTATGTATGGATTGATTCTCATTAGAATGAGATATGAAGTGACACCCAAATCCTACATCTTGGTCTTGCCACAATATGGAAAATTCACCCACTCTTCTATATATGATTCAGATCTACATAAGAGGATCCAATATGAGTTCTCACCCCATTCATTGTCCCATATTATAAAAATACCCTTCTCTAAATAATAATTCAATCAGTATTAGGGGATTTACATTAGAACTATGTGTGGATTTATTCTTGGTCTAATGAGATATTTAGTGACACCCAGTTCCTATACCCTGGTCTAGGAACAATAATACTTTTTCACCAAGACTCACTTTCATCCTTACTGCAAGTCGTTAAACTATATAGCTGATATACTTTCCATATGACTTTAAACTATATAGTTCCTCAAGAACTACTTTTAGATTTATTATCATTCGAATGATATACATAGTGAAGCCTGGGACTCATGTCCTAGTCCCAAGCATGGGGTAAATAAATAATTACCCACTCCTGTATAAAAACAATGATCTATATAGGAGATCTTAATTTATGTTCCCTCATTAATAGGTCTATCAAGGAAATAGAAATGTCCCCTTCTACATATGAGTCAAATCTATACATGTGACTCTAAAAAAATTCCAATTTTATTCCAAATTCTAACTTTATGATTGGACATATTCCTTCCACGCATCATACTTCTAATCTTGGACAAATCCAAATATCCGTAATCTTTCTATGTATACCATAAATAGAATGTATATTACCTGAGGACATCATAGTCTGACTATGAAGTAACATTACCTAGTAGAATTAGCATAATTTACCCACCAAAAGAGACTATCAGATAGAGGATGTCACTGTTTGACTATTCAATAATAATCCATGGTTTTATTTGCATAAAGTATCCCACAAAAAGGGTTTGTCAATTGGTGACACACGTATCCTCATGAGAAGCCTCTTCTATCTCCATAATCCCTAGATGCATCATGCTAAAACCCTTTATTTGATCATGATCTTTGTTTATCAATTGCATGATTGTCCCATGTAACTTCTCCTAATCTAATAACCCCTAAGATCTTGGTTTAAAATTTCATCCCTCATGTTTGAATAATGATGGAACAACCTTGGTCTGGTAGGCCTCATATTACCCATAATTTCCATAATATCATGGGCCTAGTCATATGAAAAAAACTATAGGAATCATATCATCATTTTTTCATGACATTAAAATGAATGATAAGACCTTATAGAAAGACTTTATACTACATGGATGAACAAAAGTATATATGTATTGATTCTCATACAATTGAGATATGTAGCGACACGCAGACCCCATTCTTTGGGACCAGCCTTATTAAATAACACATATTTTCCTAGATTTGGTTCAAAAGTATGTAGGAAAACATTTCACCCATTATTGGGTAATTTTTACCTAAAATGATAATTCAATATTCAATAGGATGTGATTGTTTGACAATACAGTAACACACCCCAGTTGGTTTCTCCTAAAGTAACCCTCTAAAAGAGTTTTTCAACCAGAGGAACATTTGTTCTTAGGATATACCTCTTATATATCCATAATCCCCTTCCTCCATATCAATCATCATATCCAGAAACTCGATATTATATATTACAACCTTCACCCTCCATATTTGAAAATTATAGTACATTCTCGAGCAGATTACCGTGAAATGGAGAATCACTAATCTTTCAGTTGGAGAAAAAAACCATAAATTATAGCTCCCAATATCCTTTTTATACCACATTAAACTAAATAGAAAAATTTCTAGTAATAATGTGTTAAACTATAAAAAAATTTCATCTTTGTAAGATATTAAATGGCACGATACATTTCCTCACCTCATGACAATAAACATCATGATGCTTCAATCCTTGTTAGATAGGGTCCTTATCCCTAATGTCAATCATTTAACAGAATATACCCTCCTTTACACAATACAAATTCTTATTGGAATGGTTCCCATTCATGGACAATAAAAATATAGATTCTCTCTTCACTCTCATACACCTTCCTTTGTAAATCCACACATCGTGGCCTTGGGAAATCTATATCTATATAAAATTATCATACATTGGTAATAGAATGTCGGAATTCCTAAGGATACCATTTTTAGACTATGTATTAATATGCCCCAGTTGGGTTTCCATAATTATCCCTCCAAAAGGGCCTATCAGCCAAAGGATTGAACTATTTGAATATGTAATAACATTCCCTAGTTGAATTTTCTTAAATTATCCCACAAAAAAAGATTTCTCAACTAGAAGCATATCCATCCTCAGAAGAGATCTCCTCTAATCCCTTAATCCCTAATAGTATTGTGCTGGAAACCAATTTTAAAACTTGATCCAGGTCTAGAAATCACATACTTATCTTTCATCATGTTTTATTTTTGGGAATCACAAAATCATGACTCTAATTTTCCCATTGGGTTTTTGAAAAATACATAATATTTATGGATAACAACCCTTGATTGGGTCATCATTCTAAAAATCATGGTCAAAGTTGTTCAACCTAAAACATTAGTCATATTAGTCTATATTTCAAGAATTAAAATTTCATAAAAAAATAGAAACGACACTTTCCATGTTGAAAACCCTCAAAGGGAACCCTAGGAAAAAGTCAAGTCTCAACTCGCTAGACCCATGGATTGTAAGGTTTAAGCAAGAATCAAGCAATGAACAGATAAGAGGCACAAGACTTGTTAGGATAAAAACCCAAAAAGGTATGCTTAAGTAAAATCTATTTCTCATCTACTAATTATTCCTCAAATAATACTTAGGAAAAAATTATGGGGATGACACAAAAGACACAATGTTTTTAGGGTTGTCTATATGACTCTAGAAATAGTCGAACAATGCTCACTAGGCCCCATAGATTAGTAAAAAATTAGGGAACTCCCTCATCCCAATTTTTGTAATTATAACTCTATTAACTTAAATAAAATGGTTCATTTTCAATGTTATATTAAAATTACAATAATGACAGTAATACATGAATGGGTGATAGGAAAAAAATCCTTTTTCATTCATGTTCTAAAATATGTAGTAACATCCACATGTTGGAACCTTTATACCAAATCTTACAAGTTCTCCTCAACATAGAATTTGATTTGTTGGATTATGGATTGGGAATTATCCATTGTTTTTTTAAACCAAACTAAATATGTGTTGATATTATTCTCAGCATTACGAGGTTTCCCTTGTTCCATAGTAATAGAGTCCCTTACATATTCTAAGGCACCTTTTAAGGATCGATGGAGTTGGTCTATCTCTAACTTCAAAATATCCATTTATTCATGAAGTCATACCATTTTGAGAGATTATTTGTCAAGAAAACATTGATATTACTCCACCCCCTTCACGTCATGGTGGATTATATGGTAATCAAACCCTCCATACCCTAAAAAGAAAAACATGGTTGGAATTAGGTGAATTCACAATTAAATTTTTTCAAGATGTATCTTCAAGACTATCTTTTGGATGTCTCACCAGACCATATGGTGTGTGGGGAGAAAGGAAGCTTGTGTATCCAAGTTTCATTTAGAAAAACTCTCAATGGGGGAGATGTATTCTGGTATTAGTGCACTCAATGAGTCTCCAGGTTATGCTCCCTCTAAAATGGGGTCAGTTCCTCTTGCCAATATTTTGTAAACTATCATGGAAGATCCACGCTCAGGCTCGATCGTTGAAGTCGATGTCACTTAACAAAAAAAGGAAACCCCCATAAATATCAAAAGTTTAACATATAGTAAAGGAAGTGAAGTAACCAGATTATTTAATAACACTCATCCTTTTTGGGTCAAATTCTATGATAAATACCTCTCTAGTACTCCTGGACTGAGTTCCTGGAGTAGGGACCTCCTGACATAGAGCATCCTCGTGGATCTACCGAACGACTGAGATAAAGGTCCCTTGAGGATATCCCACTTTGGGATTCTCAACTATTAATCCCTCATAAATGTGATTATTATTGACTTGGAGGACTTATTAGTGAATTTACTTGGCAACATTATCTGTAGAAAAATCTGTAAAAGTCAAACTACATGTAAGACATCAAATTAAAAGAGGCTGGATATATTTTTAAAATGAAAGAAATAGAAAAATCATGTACATACAATAACTTAACAAACTTATGGGACTCCTCCAAAGAGTTAGGAATATTAATATTTCTAACATGTCTTAATGTTAAGTTACTTCATATAAAATTGCTACAGGTCTCATGGAATCATCACTATTATGGGTATCTGTGATACATTGCTTAGGACCCAAATTTGCTCTATTGTTGATTCTCTCAGTTGAATTCTCAGTAGGAACAACATAATCAAACCCTGTATGATCAGGATTTGCACTAACACCTTCATTAGATCATATAGGATTCCATTATACCCCTTTTAGAGTGGATACAATGCCAGTGGTGGTTATCATAGAGTCCTATAGTGTATAAAGAAGATCTAAAATATCACAAGGAATAAATTCTGTAACCACAACATGACACCTTATGATATATATCTAACATTACCATGGACCTATATCCTATCCACATTAATGGGGGAAGATACAGCCTCATGTCTTCATGTTTCATCCATCAAGGGGATGGATTCACCTACACGAGTTTGTGCCACCTCTAGGATGTCCCTCGTGATCCTTGAAGGACCAATGCTAGACCTCGTGAGGGAGGAAAGTGAATAAGATTATGAAAAAAGGATGGAATAGACAAAAAAGTATGTTCGGTTAGTCATAAGATTAAAATAATAGTAAAAAGAGTTACTATAGTGCATACATTGGGCCAACTTATCTTCCTAATTTCATTACTTCTCTTGAGATGGTGAGGGGAAAGTATCTTTCATCTATATAATAAGAACATGTGGTTGTGATCAATAAAAACCACCCTCCATTTCCTCCATCATTGTCATCTTAATTTGGGATACTTCTAGGGATTCAAAAGACTCATCCACTACTCTGATGGGAGTGTTATTGGGCCCATATTTCGGCAACTCAAGCGTCTTTTTCTCTAGTTGTTCTTATTCTCATCCAAACTATGATATAGATCCTCTAAAAATTAATAATTGTGGATAAAGGAGAAAAACGGAAGGGAAAAGTGAGAGATACCACACTCGGGTCTATATATTCATCCCATTCTTCTTCGAAGTGACCATCCACATCTTCAATGGAAGCTAGATCCAACATATAGGATACTCTCTTTGTGGTCGAGATCCAATAATCAATTGCATATATAAACCGTTATATGTCTTGAACATATTTCGCCACCTCATTTAAATTTTTATCGAGGTAAATATCAGAGGGTTCTTGGATATCCCATATCTTCGGGATACGTATTCCATCTTAAATAAATACCTACAAGTCTCTAATGTTATGATTTATGCCCTAAAAAGCTTGTATTTATAGTTGTTACACATAATATGGTTCTAACATAGCTAGATATGAGGAATACCAGGAATATTTTGATTTTTAATCCTTTTTAGGTCTCAGTTTTCTCATAGGAGATTAGGTGACTAGAACTTGGGTCTCCTCCTGGTGGTGATGAAAAGACTTCCGTGTCCTAGAGAATGTGGTTTTATCAACCCCAGCCTACTCTATAACCCATTCCCAAGATCTCTATAGATACTATGGATCTCCCAAATCATCACCTTCAGGTTGTAACTTCCTCTCATGCTAACCACGGCCAGCATTTGTTGTAGCCATGACTCAAGGGATGATTTTTTGTTTACATACCTTGGGGGTATAAATAAATCAAAGAACTGGCATACATAAACTCCATATGAATCGATACACTCAATTAAGGTAGATTGATTAAAATTTTGGGCTTGGTGCCTCCCAAATTTACCCAAGTTCTAAGGTTAAAGCGGTCGCTTGCAGTGCATCTTGGGTTGTCGAATCCTCAGAGACCTAAGAAGAACCTTTAGACACTCAATGAAAAGAGATGTATTTTTGGCTATGAAGTGGCCAACTGGGGTTTATTTTATATGATTTTAAAATATCCCTAAAATATCTATGTGAATTCAAATTATGAGAAAATAATTTGATCCTAGGTTATTGCTCGGGGTGGATTGGATAAATTATCGTTTTCTTTTACAATTTCAATTTCATTAACTCGAGAAAAATTCATGAAATGAATTCAAACTACCCTAATCACTTACTGATTAAACACCACTACAAACACATAATAATAACCTATACACATGTAGGATCATTTTCATGAGCAGTCCAAGGTAAATAATCTAGTTAGCACATAAAAGTGGGGTGAATAAATTCAATAAAGAAGAGGAAGAGAGAAAATAATTTAATGAAAGAAACTCAAATAAAAGAAATTAATAACATTTATAGACTAATAAATAACATCTAATAACGCCCCTTTATACCCCCTTATATCAACACATAAATGAGCTACCCCTCCATTGATAACATGTTCTCAACGGAAGGGGGAAGTAGACTTACGAGGGTGGAATTGAAGAAGTAAAAACTCAAAAATAAAGATCACTCCACCATTGTGTGAACAAAATCACAAGGTTTGGTGTGAAAAAGTTCACACCTAAAGGAAACGTTATCAAGGTGATATGAAAAACAATAGAAAAATAGAAGAAGAATAACTTTTATTGAAAACTAATGTGATTGAAATAATTTACATGAGAAGGGAAAATGCTACAAAGACAATTTGGCATAATAACCTTACAATCAAAACAAATCTCCAATATCCTTCAAATACTCGACCACTACTTCATTAAATATGAATTTTTCAAGACTTTGGACAAGACCCCATAATCCCATGTTCCTTTAATTAATTTTTTTGGGGAATGGTTGGTGGAAAATTAATGGAGATGTGACTTTTCAATTCTTGTCCTGAAGTGGCATCCATCTTGCACCCACTGGAAAGACGCGTCGAAATGACCTTCTAGAAGGCCGAATTGGAGGGTTCCATAGAATCCTTAAACGAATCCCCGTATTTCCCCTAACATCCTGTATTATTTCAGACCAAAATAATATTCTGTTCGCGAGATATGATTTAAATGGTGGGTTGTTTCTCTGGGTCGTAGAATCTGGCCCAGAATTGCATCTTCAAATTGGGCTTCCTTAATCACCACCATTTATGACGAATTAGCACTGGATCCAGAAGAATGATTTCTTCCCCTATATTTCTTCAAGCCTCCCGTAAAGTTTGGGCTTCATTAGGCCTATATTGTGAGCCCAAATGTCTCATCAGTGGAATGATATCCAATCTGCCTTCTCCAGAATTATTTCCATTCATCGCCAAATATCCACATCATCCTTGATGAATACTCCATCAATCCCTAAAAAAATGTTCATATTTAAGTGTATATCAATTTCACCAAATATAAAATTAAAATATGGATAATTAAATTCTTTAAAATTAGATGAAACATTGGGCCTAAATTGGTGCACATTGGGAATGAAGTGCACAAATGATGAGAATGGATGTTCAAAATTAAAATACACTAACTCAGGCCCATAAGATCAAAAATGAACATTTAATACCATTAAATTTTAATCAACATATGTGTTTTTATTGGATAATCACACCCAAAACTTGAGTTTTTCTAGTCCCGAGCAAAATATATCTCACAAAAATGAAATTCAAATGACCTTTTCCAAAAACATTTTAATACATATTGCTCATCCAAAGACCTCATACCAAAACAATATGAAACCCACCAAAATAATTTAAAAAAATCCAATTCTAGAGGTATAACCCAAACCCAATCCAACTCCTTTGTTCAAATTCATCTCTATATTTCATCCAATTTCAATTCAGCATGACGAAGTGTTGTGCATCACAATAGACATGGGGGTTCATTTTCATTCAAAGGGAGAAAAGATGGAAGTGCTAGGAGGAATGAGATTTTAATATTAATATTAGTATTCAAAATAATTTTGTTTTCTTTTTCCTTTTTTTTTTGCAATATTTCCGTGGTAATTGAAATTGAACTCAATCGAGTCAACCCATATAGCAAGACTTTACCGATGACTCCCAGGCTCAAAGACCTTAGGGAACCAAGTGAAGCTCACATACTCATGCATCATCTTGAGTTAACTCAATCAAAAATAAATTCAAATTACCACAAATAGAGATAAAATTCCCAACTACATGCCAGACAACTATGGAGTCGTGATCCCCAAGTGTCAAAAGCCACACATTAGGTCAATCCATTGCTCTATGTAAAAATTGATTTTTTTAATACTCATGTTACAATTAAATGATCACCAAACCTATGCAATTTATTATAGGACCCCAATAATTCAAACTAATACCCCAAAATCTAGAGGACGTACATTGTGTTTCTTTATTAAATAGATGAAAATATAACGGTGAAAAATCACATCAGACAACCAAACTTTCCAAAATCTATGCACATGAACCTAAACTTACATTAAAATCAGAATCAAGGTATACAAAATTATTTGATATCATATTTCAGAGTTTTCAATGTGTGTTATCATGTTCAAGGTTAATGAAATTTTTCCTTCCACGCGTTTTTTTATGACCACAAGATCAATTTTTTTTATTTCATATCCCCCCAACTTAAAATAACATTGTTACAAATGTTTAAAGAAATGAAATATTATAAGGGGCAGAGGTAGATGAGAGTAGTTCTAAAATTAATATTAAACAATATATATAGAACAAATCCACCTGGTTTTTGAAGTTGAAGTTCATGATTCTCCATATTACTCCTTTGATCTCTTGGGAGATGTAGGCACCTTCTTGATCGAATATGTATCACCCAAAATAGTCCCTGAACCATAAAAATAAGAACAAACCAGACAAAACAAACAACACAACAATTTATGTAATATCAAGTATCATCATTTTTATGATTTTCTATATTTTTTCAAAATGAAACTGATGATACATTGTCTTCTTTTAAATTTCTGGGTATAGTATTACTCAGGGATAACATTGCATGACATAGATGAATATTGTGTTCCCCTTTTATAACCATCCTTACGCATAAAATAAAAACAATTAAACACTATATATATTTTTTAAATACCTAAAAAAACATAAATAAAATAAAATAAACTGATGATACATTGTCTTCTTTTAAATTTTTGGGTATGGTATTACTCAGGGATCACACCACGTGACACGGATGAATACGATGCTCCACTTTCATACCCATACTTACTCATAAAAGAATAAAAGGTCAACATTCTAATTTTTTTTTATATAAAAAAATAAAATTGAAAAAAAATGATTCACAATGATAGGAAACATGAAAACCACGGGTTGCCTCTCGGGCAGCGCTTAATTTAAAGTCTTTAGCTCGACTTGAACCCCGGAAATTATCCAATTCCAAATTTCAAAATTTTAATGACCTCATATTTCTCCAATTCAACTTGATTGAGAATGAGTCTCCCTTTTGGTTGGTAAGAAGGTGTTGAATTTTATTCCTGAACAATCCTATTTTCTAAAATGAAATGGAAAATGCAAGGAGTATCAGAAATGGATGATCTTTTTTCTTCTATAGTTTTTCCTAATAAATCATAGATCAACCCCCCTTTTGGGTTTCATGAGATGAATGAATGAAAACCCCAAGACTTTGTTTATCACAAATGATTGGATACTTGAGTGGGGAAGGAAGGACAATTATTTTGAGTTCAGGTTGATTGAAATTTCCTAAAGAATATTGGCAATTTGAATGAAAATCAGTTTCTTCTCCAAAGACATTATAATGAATTGTTTGTTTATAAAAATATGATTCATCCCAAAAATTGTCCATTTTAATTCTAATATTAGGTATGGTCTCAATGTTTGGGATTTCTCCAAATTGTTCAGTGATTGGTGGTCCTAAAAATTAACTAATGGAGCCACGTTCTGGAAACTCAATCCATGATGTCAAGTTATTATCTTTTGAATTCAAAAAATCAATTTCTTCCAGATTTAAAGACCCTTAAAAAATTTCTTGATTCACTTCCCCTACCCCAAATCCAAAGGTTGGTTCTTCAATAAATTGATGAGAGTTTTGGGGGAAACTAGACGCTCCAAATAAGGTTTCGGAAGGTACATTTGGTGTATGGATGAGTTCCTCACAAGTATTAATGTATTGTAGTTCTAATATCAGTGATTATACATCAGAACTCATTATCTCCATTTGATTACACAATTGTTCAAGGATTTTTTGATTATTAGGTTGGATAGGAGTTTTCAAATCATGAACTTCATTAAGTTTCATCTCTTCAATCATCCTTGAGAAAGATGGAAATTGATCCATTAAACAACCATCATCCCCTTGATTGTACATCTCATTGGGTGTGTGGTAATTAATCAAGGGTTTATCAAAGAAATTTAATAATTTAGGGTCTTCCCAATATTCATTTTCCATTTCATTGCAGCCTGAGTTTGTGACATGATAAATTCGAAGATACCCCATTAGAGAAGATAGAAAGTTGGATTCGAGATTCTCAGGACACACACAAACATAAAGGGGTAAAGATAAGAGAGATGGGGGTGAGAATAGAGAATGTGGGCTGATAAAAGAAGATTTATTTATAAATTACATACTTGGGTCCCCGGAAATGGTGCCAATATTTGGTGTCGCCCAAATTTACCCAAGTTGTAAGGTTAAAGCGGTCGCTTGCAGTGCAGCTTGGGTTGTCGAATCCTCAGAGACCTAAGAAGAACCTTCAGACACACAATGAAAAGAGATGGAATTTTGGCTATGAAGTGGCCAACTGGGGTTGATTTTAGATGGTTTCAAAAGGGCACTAAAAGATCTATGTGAATTCAAATTATGAGAAATTGATTTGATCCTAGGTTATTGCTCGGGGTGGATTCGATGAATTATCATTTTCTTTTACAATTTCAATTTCATTAACTCGAGAATAATTCGTTTATTGAATTCAAAATACCCTCATCACTTACTGATTAAACACCACCAAAAACACATACTAATCACCTATATACTTGTAGGATCATTTTCTTGAGCACTCAAAGGTAAAGAATCAAATTAGCACATAAAGGTGGGGTGAATAAATTCAATAAGGAAGAGGAAGAGAGAAAATCCTTTAATGAAAGAAACTAAAATAAAATAAATTAATAACATTTATAGAGTGATAAATAACATCCAATACAGCCCCTTTCTACCCCCATGGATCAACCAATAAAAGATATATCCCTCCATTTATAACATGTTCTCAACGGAAGTGGTAAGTAGACTTACGAGGGTGGAATTGAAGAAGTAAAAACTAAAAAATAAAGATCACTCCACCGTTGTGTGAACAAAATCACAAGGTTTTGTGTGAAAAAGTTCACACCTAAAGGAAACGGTATCAAGGTCATATGAAAAAGAACAGAACAAGAGAATAAGAATATCTTTTATTGAAAACTAATGTGATTCGAATAACTTACTTGAGAAGGGAAAATGCTACAAAGACAATTTGGCGTAATAAACTTAAAATCAAAACAAAGCTCCAATATCCTTCAAATACTCCACCACTAATACCTTAAATAGTCATTTTGTAAGTCTTTGGCCCAGCCTCCATCATCCCATGTGCCTTTAATTAATTGTGTTGGGGAAAGGTGGGCAGACAATTAATATAGATGTGACTTTTCAATTTTTGTCCTGAAGTGGCATCCAGCTTGCATCCACTGGAAAGACGCGCCAAATGGACCTTATAGAAGGCCGAATTGGAGTTGTCCATAGAATACTTAAATGAATCCCCATATTTCCCATAACATCCTGTAAAATTCTAGCCCAAAATAATATTATGTTCACGAGATATGATTTAAATGATGGCCAGTTTTTCTGGGCCGCAGAATCTGGCCCAGAATTGAATCTTCAACTTGGACCGCCTTAATCACTACCATTTAGGACGAATTATCACTAGCTTCAGTAGAATTATTTCTTCCACTATATGTCTTAAAGCCTCCCATGAAATTTTGGCTTCTTTGGGCCTGTATTGTGGTCCCCATAGTCTTATTAGTGGTACGATATCCAATCTTCCTTCTCCAAATTTATTTCGATTCATCGCCAAATATCCACATCATCCTTTATGAATACTCCATTGATCCCTAAATGAAAAATGTTCATATTTAATTTTATATCCATTTCACCAAATATCAAATTAAAATATGGATAATTACATTCTTTAAAATCATATGAAACATTGGTCCTAAATTGGTGTACATTGGGAATGAAGTGCACAAATGATGAGAATGAATGTTTAAAATTAAAATCCACTAACTCAGGCCCATAAGATCAAAAATTAAAATTTAATACCATTACAATATTATCAAAATATGTGTTTTTATTGGCTAATCAGGGCTCCTCCATGGCCATCAAGATCTAGAAATGTTGGGCCACCATAAGGTGTTTCTCAATATGAGTGTGGGGCGAGTCACTTGACTCTTGTATACCCTGTAATTAGAAAGTAAATCGATATGGAGAATATACCTCATATATGATCTCACTATTAATATAGGATACTAGTATGATGTCTTTGAATGAAATCATGCATGACCTCAGATCATCATTATCATTTTCATTGTCAATAATCGTCCCAATAGGAGTATCACCACATAGGAAGAAGTTGAACTCCTCTAATACATTCAGAATCCTTAGGAATTCATTACATACCAAGGATAAATATTGGATACTAGAAAAAGCCTAAATTAATAGGTGACACTAGCCTTTAGGGACCTAAACTCCACTTAGCACAACATAACAACTAAAGTTTTCTATAATCCACCCCCACAGAACTAGAAATGGAACTGAAATTTTTAATGGGTCCATCCTGGTGTACACATGCAGTAAACACCGGTAGATATTTTCTTGGATGGGGGAATTCAACCATATGTGGCTCCATTCTACTAGTCTTGATACCATCACAAATGTTCCTAGTCTAATGCTGTAATTTTATTTTAGAACCAGTATCAGGTAGATACTAATCCACATCAAGAGGAATCCAACCAAATAGGTCCATGAATAAACCTCAAGATTAACCTTATAACCCCAACATGTATACTATACCTACTCTAATATATGTT
The DNA here is from genome assembly GCA_963277665.1 of Viscum album. Lineage (NCBI taxonomy): Eukaryota > Viridiplantae > Streptophyta > Magnoliopsida > Santalales > Viscaceae > Viscum > Viscum album. The sequence continues at coordinate 2,139,841,131 of OY728122.1, read as the reverse complement.
ATAATATACCAGTAATGTTGTGATTTTATAAGGCAGGTCATCCTGAAGGGTGATAACAAGTGGGACTTCATACATATAGATTGAGAAAATACTTCATCAACACTTAAATAAGGATTTCATCCCATGGATGAGGGTCATTCTTCTACACCTTGCGATTCACCTTAAAAAAACTCATGGTTCAAAGTTGATTTCCTTTCAGAATCACCCCACATTGACTTTAGTTGGATAAACTATTCATATATATTCCTGAGGATTGGAGCTCTAGAGATCTTGTATACATCCCACAGGTTGATGCTAACTTTGCCATGAAACAGATTCAAAGAATTTTTATGAGGACTCCATCTACTCAACAGTTCAGGGATGATGTCCGATTTATTTTAAACATATGTTTTTTCACCCAAAAATTCTCATATATATTGACATCATATAGCTCATTATTGATTTTTTCACAACCTTGGTACACCCAGTATGACCACATACATTTAGGCCTAACTCTCCCTCCAAAGAAGAAATTCCAATCCACCTTTCTTCCTAATGATTAGATTGTATTAGAAACCTATAAGGTTGAATCATAGAAATGATATTTAAAATCTTGGGTGTGAGGCTTTAGATCTAGTGTACAATGGTTTTAGTTCATGATACAGGCAGAGAGAACTATTCTTTCCTTGATTTTTTTCACCCTTATAGGAGACATGAGTAGTATGAAAATTAGTATGTTTCATAAACCAAGACTTTGGGAAGTAACTCTGAACCTTTGGGATGAGAGTCTCCCCCATAAGTTTGTGATCATATAAAGGTAGATAGTCAATTAATATATACTAACATTTATATTAAATCTTTTTCTTTTCCAAATATAGGAGAGTAGAGTCACACATATCATCTTAATTTGGAGAAACATTTGTGAGAATTTCTAAGACACATATAGTAGATTTTCCAGGAGAATCCATCAGGTTGGCCATTTAAAACCTATAAGAAGACGTCGATATTTTTCATTAAAGTCAAAATCTTGAATTATGAATGTTTAAAAAAGTTGGAAAAAAAATTTCCTTACGTAGGAACCTCGAATAGTTCCGTTATATTGTCCCCTCAACCAAGTGCCTCACACATGCCCCTTGACTAGGCGATCCTGCAAATTCCCCTTGACCATGTGATTATATGTAGAACATTTTCTCAAGTGGATGTACGATGTATGTGCCTAAGGAAGTTATTTAGAAGACCTATGAAAATGAAAAGTGAGAAAATACTATGTGGATTCTCTACATGATGAGATAAAATATCATGAAATAGGAAGGAAATATCTTATGGAGGTTTAACAGTATTTATAGACACCACTGGTCTTTGCATCAGGACAATACACTAGACCTTCTTCCCAGACCTAAACACTGAACCTATGCCACTAACCTCCATGGGTAATCTCCATGGGTAACTTCCAAAACATTGAGAATATTTTCCTCCCTCTACATCTGGACTATACCCTCTTATTATGATCAGATCCTATCCTGGGAGGGGTATTTTGTTGGAACTATGTTTTTCACTGGGTATGAAAAGATTATGAAGAGTAAATCTATTATTAGAGAGGTCAAGATCCCTAATAAGTATCAAAGGAACATTCAAAAACCATCATGAGTGCACCAACCTAGAGCACTAGAAGTCTCACGCATGCCTCCTATGTCGAACTGAAGGACTATCCCCCACTATGTGGGGTACCTTTTATAGGTACCTATGTTGGGTACCTGTGAGGATGAACTCCTTCAACTAGGGTCCCATGTTTTCCGATAAATTGGGCCCTGGGGATCCACATTTGACAAACTAAAATATAGAAGAATCATCCAAGCTCTGGTCATGTAGCCCCTTCACCTAGGTCCTACATAATCCCTCAGGTTTCTTTGTAAAACCCTATAGAAGAGTAAATAAAGTGAGATAGTGTGATAAAAGTCCCTCTAGCCTATGAAACACAAGACACCTATGTTAGGAACCCTTTCCCCCTGTTTAAAAATCACTATCATAGATGTTTATTCCCAAATCTAGGACCTATGTGAAACCCTTATAGGGACACCTGAGAATACCCATGATGCCTAGAGTAAGGACTCTACCATGTTTTGTTTCCTAGGTGGTCCATCACCCATGAAACTTCTAGATCACACATTCCCACACCTATGTGAAGCACTTCCATATCCTCCTAGGTCATCCTGTGTGGAGCACCTCAAGCTCACCAAACCATGACCTGTGTGAGACACCATCCAATCCCTCATTCAAGCCAATAATGGCCATTCTCACATTCCTTTGGATCCCTAATCAAAGGGAGTCCAAATTTAATCCTTCACAAAAACCTATATACTTTCATGTTCTTGGATAGTGACACATCATTGTGTCTCCCATTAAGTTATGAATTCTATCTGTCAAAGGTGTCCCACACTTATCCTACCTACTGGGTAGGGTCCTCAGGGTGCATGAATTTATGAATCTCATCAGTCATAAGGACACCCAACCCTAGGTATATTTTCAAGGATATACCAGTCTTGGATACTAGGTTAGGACCATGTCATTCTCTAACCCTCACTAAGACTAGGTACCTCTGGTTCTAGGGGGGAGGGAGAGGATCATGCTTACTTTTCTCTTTGAGGGTTAATTTTTTATCCTCCTCTATTCTTTGGAACCAATAGAAGGGAATCCCTCCTAGAGTAAGACTCAAGCCTTTTCTTATAGTCCATATCCATATAGGTAGATCGATATGAATATCTTGGACATGAAGTGGGAGGATATGGGTACATTAAATCCCTTTCTTCTTCTCTTGTATCCACGGCCTCATCCACTAGTGGAAGAAGGATCATGTGGTTTGTCATAACATTTTCTTCCTCCTTTTTTTATCATCATAGAATGACTCTCATGGTCGTAGAGGTTAGCTACGATCATACCTTCTTCATGGTAAGATGCATGTCTTGGTAGAGAATATTTTTTTCAAATCTTCCTCTCACCTTCCTTTAGAGGGCCTCTATAGCGACCTATGATTTACAAACATTAACATTGCATTACTTTTTTGGAATAATTAAACATGATATAAATAGATGCAAGAATACCATACTAATCTAATGCCTTTTGAAACATGGATACATAAACATGGGTACATAAATGGGCTACATTATCTCCCACTAGGTTCTTCTTGACTAGCACCCTTCTTAGACACATCAAACAAAATACATATCTTTACAACCTAGGGAAGGTAACATACAAAGGGGTGCACTAAAATTCTCAATAAGGGTAAAAATGGGGGACATGAAAGCATAATCATGATCATAAGGGTATGAGAACATGATTATGAAGATATAAGATCATACCCAACATTTTAGATATCATAACAGAGATCATGGCATAAAGATTGTAAGTTCATAAGACATGAATCATAATGAAATAAATAGAATAGGCATTGAAATAATAACATAGGAATAAGACATGGAATTATGGAAATATATAATCATATAATTATTTTCATAGTAGCCAAGGAATCACTACCAAGACCCTCATAGTGGACATATTCCTTTACTGAACCAGGTGAACCCCCATTCTAGCCATGTATTACTGAACCAAGTAAACCTTTGTTCCAGCCCTGTATAATTGAACCAAGTAAACCCTCATTCCAGCCCTATATTACTGAACTGAGTAAACCCTCATTCCAGCCCTGTATTACTGAACTGAGTAAACCCTCATTCCAGCACTATCTATCTCATGAGATATAAATCTTTACCCAATTCATTGGAGGGAGATATAGGTACAACATGTCATATAATGAAATCATACATACATATTCCACAAGATAATAAATAAACATATCATAACCCATGAAATGAAATAGGTATCATAAACATGTAAACATATCATATCCTGTGGAAAGAGATATATTTTATAATCATTTTAACATAACCCTTAAAAATAAGTGGGTTTCAAAATCATATAACTCTTGAAAGAGAAATGGGTTTCATAACGTCATTCCATCAAAACATAATCCATTAAGAGAAATAATATGAATGGAGACATTAAATAATTACAAATAAAGTCATGATTAAGACCAATGGATGTTATCTTGGGTGGAAAATAATTTTGAGAGGTCTTTTAAAAATACTTCTTGAGTAAAATAACCTTTATTCTTTGAAAAATTCTTTTTTTACATAAAACATTTTGAAAACCATTTTATTTGAAAATATCCTTGAAAATTTAAAAAGAAATATTTTAAAACAATAAAAAAATTTAAAAATCAATTTTTCCTTGATAATTATCTTCAAGGATATTTTGAAAATATTTTTGAAAACTTGGTTCTTGATAATAATAGATTTTCAACCAAAGAGAGAGGTGGACATATTTTACTAAAAACCATATCTAAAGTAACAAAGAGTGAAAATGGTACTAAAAAATTAGGGTATATTGAATAAAAAGTGTAGAATAAAACTCCTAGATATTCCTGAATTATGGATCATAATATTTCATCAAATTAATCATAAACATAAACAATCTCAACAAAATTAGGAGATTGTCTCAGTAAACTCTTATAACTTGGTGACTTGGGATCATACTCCCCATGTAATGAAAGGAAATTAAATGAAGAAAAATATATAATTAAAATATTTATATTCATGATATAACATTTAAAATGGAAGTATATACACATTGAATAAGAGTTTAGGTGCATAACAAAATAGGAGTCTCAAAGAAGGAAAATTGAGAAAAAACTGTTTTACAAATTTGGTAGCTTTTGAAAGTTAAACCCCCCAAAAGAAGGATCGTAGAATGGATATGTGAATACCAATAAATTTACATACAAGATACAAAGAATTCTACAATTTTCAGTACATACACCACAAAAAAGTAAAGTGTGGCGAACATAGCTTTTATCTCACAGAAATTAAAAGTGAGATGAAATTCCCTTACCTTGTGTCTTTACTCTCTCCGTACTCATACTAGATTCATGTAGAATAAATAAAATTTTAATATAAATCATTTGAATAATAATATTCTTATATCTATTACCAAATATGGTTTTATTATGACCTTATATTAACCACTTGTTAATAATCTTATGTTAAGGTTTCACTTCATGTATTATTTTCTTTGTTTTTCATGTGTCATAATTTGTTATATTGTCTATCCTTGTACTTATATCATGATTCAAGAATATATAAAATTAAATAAATATCAGGTATATCCATTATATATATATTATAATAATAAATATAATAATTAATTATGTAATGTAATACACTGTTCATGGAGACGGTATGTCGTACGTACGCTGGAATGTTGTTTTCTGTTTTTATTGTCGTATTGAAAGAAAGTATGTAAATGAAATATGTATATATATGTATGTATATATATATATAATTATTAAAGTATCATTTATATATCATATATATCAAATAATTTCATTAATCTCGTTCTTAATACATTCTATGTGATGTGTAACTGAATCACATTTCATTGAGGGAGCGGCAGTCCACACTTCCTCAAATGAGATTATCATATTAAGACCAAATAGAAGGTACAAAAGACGTGTGTTGTAAAATGGATAAATAAAATTAAATACATATTGAATATAACATATGAAATATATAAATATATTTCCCATCATAATGTCCACTATGATTTGTGGTGAAGGATAAATGAAAAAACATCGTTTTGTAAGACAGTAGTTCACCGTACAAAGAAACAGTATGTTTTACATAAATTAGATGGAGGTGTGTGTAAGTATAGATCATAAACATTTCATAAAAATGTCCTAGTATGTGGAGGATATAGTTGTTTTCACACAATAATTAAATAAAGATATTGTAGGGGGTGGATAAAAAAATAAAAGAAAGCAGCTTCAGAGAAGACATTACCTCTTAATCGGGTAACTCCTTTTGGTTTATACCAAAAGGCTTCATTGAGAAGCTTTCTTACAAAAGGGATTACTAAAGGTTGAAGTGATGATTGTTGGGAGGATAATTGGTCAGATATTTTACTAACCAAAAATTTTTAGAGGTGTGAGTAATGGGTAGAGTTGGTGACCATTTATAGGGAAGGAAATGGACTCATTTGGAATTTAGAAAAACAAGTTAGGTGTCCACATGTTATTACCTAAAAAAAGTCTTACCAAAAAAACCAAAATAAATAAGGGAAGTTTTATGGCCTAACTATGTATATCCAATGGTTTTTTCAAAAGTTCTAGGTCATTTGGTCCCTTAATGTAAAGGTTTAGTTCCTGATTAATCTTAAATTGGCCTTAACAAACTTCAACTTTATTTTTTATGATAAACCCAAAAAACATTTAAGAAAAATTGAGAAACCCCAAGAAAAAACATATTTATTAAAGTAAAAATTAATCCTATTGACATTTTTATCTTTAAGGAGTTCCAAGGAAAAAGATGTTACTGATGTTTCTGGATCATCCTTTATAAGGTCTTAAAATCACCACACCAGTCTTCCCCACGCTTTCATGTATTCCTCTTGGTTGATTTTCCAGGCATTGAGTCCTCATACTATGATGCAATTCTTCTTGTCAATCCAGTCCATTTCTTATCTATTGATGTCCTCCCGAACAGTCATTTACAACATTTTATCAGCATCATCTATTGAGTCATTGGTTACAAGAGATTCCTCTTCCATTTCTTCTTTGGAATGTAATAGTAGCTCCATGGGTTGCTCAGCATCCATACATTTATTCTGAAGTACATACCTAGTGGGAGAAGCCCCCTCGACAGTAGCGGTTGTAGCCCCTACCCGAACTGCATTGCATTTTAAGTTGAAAACACCTTCCCTCACATGGGAGTTCACTTTCCTAGGAGAGCGGTTCTCCATTCATGAAGGAAGGTGTGAATAATCCTTGCATCATTTCTTCCTTCCATGCTGTCCCTTCCTCCTCCTCATAGTACAAGTGTCGCTACCATAGAATGCATGAGCACTGACTCCTGACAGCTAGCTAGAAGAGTCATCACCAGACTCATCCCATGGGACACCCTTCTTCTAATTGAGAGATATTGTCCGATTAGCCTCCTGGTTATTCCCTTCATCCTCCAAGCTCCCAAAGCAGTTACAAATCTCAATAGCTAGCAACACACTCCTCAGGCATGACCTGATCACTGGATATGTCTAAACCTGGGGACATGCAAATCCATTATTCTCAAGTCCTAAAAGCATAGCCTCCCTATAATAATATGCCTTAGGGGGCCTTTGGATCTTCCTCTATGCCCTTTCAAGTTCCCACAGTTGGGTTAGAATCACTCCCTATCAATCTCACCACACCTTCCTCAATTGAGATGGGTGTAACTGGAGGATCCACCATAGCCATGCCTTAACTACTATGATTAATTTTAATCACTTTTACTAATCATTTTGGTCAAAAACTGACATTGTCTTATTAGACTATAAATGTTATATGGAATATAATGTTGTATGTCTGATTTCTTAAATTCACTTCATAGAAGCGGAAAAATTAAGATTAGTGTTAGTCCTGTAGAAGGAACGAAATTTCGAGTTTTTAATGTAGGAAAATGTTCAGATGTTTGGTAAGATATTGTTATTCAGTTTCAAAGAGAAATTGATTATAACGAATTTAATTATAATATTTGATGTAATATTTATCTAATTTGACATTAAAATTAAATTATAATCACATTTATCATTAATAATTGATTAGAAAAAAATTAATTTTTAACTAAACAGTTGTATCTTTATTATTCATCAAAAAATGAAGTTTCTCAGAAAAAACTCAAACATTCACCCTAATATAATTTCGACGTTCTGAATCCAAAAATGTAGTTTATTTTATAAAATTAAATTTCTAAATTTTTCTAAAATTACTTTCATTATTAGAAGTAGTTTATTCTAGAAAATGATGTTTTTAAACATAAAAATGACTTTACCAAAATTCATATCTTTTATTATCAAGGAGTTTTATTTATATAAAGAAATTATTTAAAAAAATTCAAAAGTAGTTATTATAATTAAAATTAATATGTTTAACAGATAGGTTATAATTATCTTATTTCAATAACTAAAATAATAAAAATAGATGATTCGTAGAAACTCAGTGTTGTGTGTATCACAGGCGAACTCAATGTTGCGGGCATCATACGCCAATTCAATGTTGTGTGTAACATACACCAAGTTAGTTTAGCATGTGAAAGGAATATTAGACTTAGTTCATTTAAATAAATAAATGAAAATATAAATTCATTATAAAAAAATAGGTCTCTAAAAACTTGGGGTATTACAGCCTCCAAAGGCATGGTTCCTCAAAGCCACATATCTAACACCCAATGTATCCTCCTAAAAAATGTAATCAACAAAATCATTCCTTAATTTTCTCAAATTTTAATGCCCCCTAGTGATACAAACCTACGGAGATCCTCTATAAGAGTGGGTCATTACTATTGAAAAACATGGGCTTTGATTCCTATCCAAATAGGATATAAGATCCCAAGTTTTTCTATGTTCTATGGATATTTTTAATTTTGGTTTAAATGCTTTTTTATGACCTAATCTGAATACCATTTTAGGATATGGGTGTATTGGGGGTTATTAGGTCTTGTTTAGAGCATGGAACCAAGATTTTAGGTAGAATAAGGTGGGGTTCACGGTTAATAGAAACCATATGGAACAGGCTTCATGGTTACTACTAACCATGTAATACCTGGGTAGAGGGAAAGAGGAGCCCATGTGATTTTTCAAACCATATAGATGGAGGAACACACCCATGTGATGGCCTCTATGGATTCTGATAGTGGATTGAGACACGTTTTGTGCATGGGTAGGAAAACCATGCACACTAGCTGTGTGAGGTGCCTCTCTTTATAGTGAAGGTAGCATAGCTTTCCCAACTATGAAGCCAAACCATGTGGCCCATTATTTTGAGAAACAATGACCAAAGTTCACTTAAATTACATTATAACCTAAAATATATTTCAATTCTCCTCCCATGGAAACAATATCAAGTGTGAGATCTCCCTTTAAGATCCTTTGGATATGCTTTTCCACTGATTCTCTGTCTAAACTCAGAATTGAGCATCATCGATCTTATTGGGTAAATATCAGTGAGTAATCCATTCCCTTTTTATGTAATTCATTATTCATGGTTTCAAAAACACTATTTAGGTGAAAACTAATATTCCCTATTTTGAGGGTTTTCATCCCTTCTTCATTTTTCTCCCAATATGTGTCAAATCAGGAGTTGATACAAGAATATCACTCTACTATGGAACTATGGTAGGTGGTCTATACTTTTCATGAGTGGTTTGATGATTTATATAGCTAGTTTACATATTGTGGCATTCCAAACTTTCTATATTCTCCCATAAAATAAATTGAATGCTTAAATTGAACATATTGGAAATAGTTAGGTATTCCCACTAGTTTCTTGAGACTTGTTGGGGGGTTCCTAATCTAGGTCACCCATGTGGTGTACCTTTGAGATTTACCTTTTTTTATACCACCCATAGGGTGTATGTTTGAGATTTCCTAGTTAGAGGAAGACCATTTTTAAATGAATTGAATTGAATTGATTAACTAAAGGATGTTTTTACTACTTTTCCATGTGATACATGATGTTAATTTGTTCCACTACTTAAATTTAAATTGATATATGAGTGGCTAAACTCAAGAAAAGTAATTGAATGTGAATTTTTGTATGAGTGAGTAAACTCATGGAATTAGAATGATTGTGTATTTATAAATGGAATGAATGAAGAATGTTTTCATCAGATTCCTTGTATGTTACTGCTTGGATCTTAACAGTAGTAGTGGGTGCCTTGTATGATATTTCTCCTTGGGTATTCATTTCATGGGATTCCATGGGCCTTTCTACCCCTTGGATATGTCTTGTTTTGGATAATAGTGTACATGGTCTATTGACATGCTCCTTGGAATCCAAAACCATGTCTAACTAAGTTTCCATTGATATGATCCTAGGACTTGATGAGGACACATTGGTTCATTATTCCTTGGATCCATCCCCATGCGGTTTGAAAATTATAATTATATAGCTCGGTTATGGTAAATGTCATATGCTTGATTAAATAGAATATTTGTGGTTGTTGTGACATTACAGGTTATATGGAATGGTCACAGATGATATGAGATATTGTGTATACAACATGGTTATGGTGTTTAATTAAATTTTTTACTATGAAATTATTATTAAAGTTTCAACCTTGTTTTATAAGTAGCCTTGTATGGTTATATATTATCACTTGTGTGGTTATTTTGGCCTTCGTTATTTTACAAGTATTATGGTCATATTCGTTATATACCTTGCACTTTACTTATCCCTGGTATTATATCTCGCACCGTGTTTGGGCCTCCATTGGGTACTCGAATAGATTATATGGATTTTAGGTAGGTACTAGGGAAAGTGTCCATTGTTAGATGCTTGGAATTATTCCATTATTATGATTAGGGGAGAACATGATCAGTCTAAGTCTCTTGATTCTTGTTGGGATAGTTTCTTTTTGTTTTGTTTTTTTGGTTTTTTAATGCATGTATTCTACATATGGATGTATACATGTTTTGTATTCTTTGTAGACACATTACATAACATATAATTCTATATATGAGATTACTTATATCATTTTTTATAAATATTCTTCTTCGGATATTATTGTGCATCCGCTATGGTGGGTTACTGGTCCAGTGGTCATAGTGTCTCTTGATGCTATTTATTCATTGTAACAATGTATCTTCTATTTATTTGTATGATTAAAACCATTGTGTTACACTCTATTAAGAGGGAATAGTTTCCCCAAAGACACATTGTATCCCCCCTACTAGTCGGTAGCCTCTAGAATTTGGGGATATGTGCTTGAGGCCATGTTTCCAACCAGGCTCAGAGCACTATTATGTTGCATCTGGGTATGGGATGTCACAAAGTGGTATCATAGCATTATTATCTAGTATCATTTACTATTTTGAGATAATAAAAAGTGATATCAAGGAATTTGAATTTGGTTCTGAGTTGTTCCTGGGAGTAGCTATCCCATGTAAAGGAAAAAAACCAAACTGCCTTGAATGGAAATTATTGTTTTTAAAATTTTGACTATTACAGCTATTTGATTCCTCTATTGTGTAATAAAATTGAGTTTTGATGTTATCATTGATATGATTGTGGGTTTAATTTTGTATCAACTGAATGAGATGAGGGTATTCCTTCTCATGCCTCATTTTTTTCACTTTATAAGAATCACATACCATGCATTGTTTCATGCCATATAGGATGTATTTATTATTTAGATGATGTTGATATATATGCCTTGTGTGATATTCCTGCAATTTGGATATCTATTCAATATAGGGGATTGGATAACACAATTGGTACTTAGATTTCCTACCTCAACCCAAGTAGTTTTTTCCTGATAAGGCTATAGTACATGCCCTAAAAAGATAACTATGACACGTTAATTCATGGACTAAGAGTTGCATGGGTGGGAACATGTTATGGTGTGAATTAGGTGGATTCCATATTTAGGTTCATGAATATTATGGGACCTTATGGATAAGAAATGGTGAACCATTTGTTTCAACATATAAAATGAAATGTGAAAAGAATATGAAAATGAAATGGAAATTGATCTTGTGAAATAGAGAACTTGACCTTAACCCCTATTTTGAGTGGGAAGTTGGCAGTGTCCATAGTGAATTTTACAGTTGTTTCTTTTTTACTCAATCTTGGCTTTAGGAGTAGGATGTGTGGTACAACCTTTTTATAGGAAGGTTTTTACTAGTCCTATGATTTGATCTATGGACATTGATTTTAATCTTTTCTGACATGTGTGTTTGGAATTATATAGGCATTTCACAATTAAGATCTCCATTTGTATGCTAGGAGGGTGGTGATGACCATGCTCTAAAGTTGGTGGGACATGGGATATCAGTGGGTCAACCTATAATAATAGCTACAAAACTGGTTATTTTATTAGATATAAGTTTTGAGTCATAGTTCCATGAGAGTTTTACGTTCTTTTTGCTGACTTTTTAGGGAGCACCATAGCCTACCTCATCTATGGTTGAGCTAAACTATGTGTTCCAGTGGTATTATACACCCGTGTTTTTGGGGTATGGTGGTCCACAAGCTGTTGAGATATGACTTGAGACTACTCTATCGATATTTCAGTATCTACAAATTTCTATTGATAGGAGAGTGAAGATCGTGACTTACATGCTTCATGGAGAAGCAAAGCATTGGTGGGATGTTTTGAATTATTATAATAGGATTCAAGACATGGGTTGGAGGGACTTAAAAACACGATTCAAGGACTAATATTTCTCTGAGACTTTGAAAGTAGAGAGGGCTAGTAAGTACCTGTGTCTGGAGTAGGGTGCGATGAGAGTTATGGAATATTTGGAACGCTTTATAGAGATTCAGTGTTTTGGGACGATATAAATTATTGTTAAGGAATCAAGGGAGATACGCATCGAGTAACATCTCATGCATGTCATTTAATATCAGGTCAACAAGTTCAAGTTGATGATTATTACTAACATAGTGAATCATGTATTAATTACAAAGTGGAACTTGAGGGAGGTTAGAGGCACATAGAATAGTATTATATTCTCTAAGTATGTTGGTTTAAATTCTAGTGGAAGGAAGTGATGTATTGAGGCTTCCCATTAGATAGGTTCCATAGAGACCATTATTACTACCAATGCAGTTTTCAATAATCATTTTAGAAGATGGGGACATAGGAGAGATCAGTGTAATCGAAACCCAATAGAATTCTGATCTTGCATAAGGATGGGCCACATGAATTATTTTTGTAGTAACTTTGCTTCTGAAGTGAATGGTAGGGGAGAAGCTCTAAAACTAGGTTTAGGAGCAGGTTTCTCAGCTCCAAGTCAATTTGGAAGCTGGAGCATTATCGGTCGATTAGGATAAGGTGGTAGTCATGGATGAGGTAGCATAAAACCAATTTTACTGAGATTACAGAGTGTGCCTAGCCTAGGTAGTGAGATTATGTAACTGTTTTACGGTTCAGGCTAAATCTATTCAATGTATCATACCCCCACATATTAAGGAATCATATTGTTTAAAATTATAAGTACAATCTTAGTAGTCTCTATTATTATATCTGATATTTTTGACATGGGTGCATCACACATTTTCATATATGTACTTATTGTAGAGAACCTTGGGCTCATGGATAAGTTTTTTGAGGGTGTTATGAATCTTTATACTCTATTGATCATAATAGAGAGTGTGCATCAGTTCAGGGAGTTACCATTTGATATTGGAGGGTGTCACTTCTTTTGGGGTCTTTTTTACATCAAGATGATCAGGTTTCGTGTCATACAAGGGATGGATTGGCTGGTTTGTTATTGAACCTTCATTGATTTCTTTCATTAGAGGGTGATTTTAACATCACCAAAGGGAGGATGTTTTATTCAAAAGGGTAAATGGGATTTCTAGGTGAGCAGATATGGACTATACCATCATGGGATGGGCAGGATGATAGCCCAAATTTCTAGTTTATATATGATCAGGGAGTGTGTCAGGTGTACTTTCCTCTAGTGGTTGATAATTTTAGGGATGTGTTCTATAATGATTTTTCTAGTTCACCTCCTGATATGGAGTTGGATCTATCCTTTGATCTTATTCCCGGAGCTACACTAGTATCCATTCCTCCTTATAGGATAGAGACGATGAAGTTGTCTGAGCTCAGAAGGTAGATATAGGATTCAGAGAGAAATCATTTTATACAACATAGTACTTTTCTTGGGGGTTCTCCATTAATTTTCTTGAAAATTGTGGTTGGTACCCTTAGGATATGTGTGGATTACCAGTAATTGAACCATTTTATGATTAATAATTGGTATTCCTTTCATGGATATATGGAATGATTTATCATGTTCAAGTTGCTCAGGTGTTCTCGCAAATTTATTTTATGTCAGTTTTTCACCAGGTATGTGTTCGGCTTATAGAAATATCATCTATATCATTTCATAGTAGGTATGGTTTATAAAAGTATCTAGTTATGTCGTTAATTATCATGAACATGCCAACAGTTTTTATGGAACTGATGAACTGGGTTTTCCATCCTTATATGGATTCATTTTTGTGGTTCTCATAGATGATATCTTGGTGTGTTCTCACAATCGATGTGACCATTAAAAATATCTTGAGATCATTTTGTATACACAGATAGAGCATAATTTATATTCTAACTCCATAAAGTTCCACTTCTAGATGGATAAGATTCACTTCCAAGTTCATATTATCCCAGAGAAAGGAGTATCAGTTGACCTATAGAAGGTGAGATCTATAGTTTCCTGGGAGAATCCCAAGACCATCTTTTAAATAAAGAGTTTTTGGGGAAATATAGATATTAAAGGAATGCCATACATGAATTATCATGCTAAGAAGCACCATTTAAGGGCTTGAATAAGAAGGGTATGAAGTTTCTTTGGAAATATACATATAAGACAACCTTTTAGGAGCTGAAAGGGAGATTGACAGTAGTGATTGTCCTAATTCTATCAGAGTAGGATAGAAGCCACACTGTCTATTGTAACAAATTAGGTATCGGGTTCGAATTAGTTATAATCTAGGTGAATAGAGTCATGGAGTATGGGTCTTGGTTGTTGAGTACACATGAGAAAAAATTACCTGACACGTGATCAAGATTTAGTTATAGTTTTTCATTTTTTTCATTGTTGAAGACATTATTTACTAGTAGAGAATTTTTGGTGTGCGTAGACCACAAAATCCACATATATATATATTTACAAAGTGTGATACGAATATGAGGAAGTGAATTTGGGATGAATACCTACAGTTTTTTGAATTTTATCCTTCCAACTTTCCTATGATGTGCAATACAATGGATAATACACTAAGCATGAGGACTCAGATATAGGTAGTTCATGAAGCCAGTAGTGAGTTTAAGCTTATGGATCTATTTTCCAAGATAAACATGGAGGTTCTTGATGGTTAGGGGAAGAAAATTATTTCTTCTTTGGCTGTGAACTCTACTCTTAGTATAGAGAAAGAATAAGATAGATATCAGATCTTGACGGCGTAGTCCTATGGGGGAGTGTGGTAGCTGAGGACCCACCTCCTAATTGGACTGTAGCTGAGGATGAAAATCCGTGTTTCCATGGTCATGTATTATTTATAGTGGACATACGCAAGGATTTGATGGGGGGTTTCATGCCTCAATTTGGTAATTTCACCCTGGCATCACCAAGACGTACCTTGTCTTACGCCATCAGTACTGGTGGATGCATAAGAAAATAGAGGTAGCTAGTTTTATCATGAGGTGTTCCATTTGTTAGCAGGTATAAGTGGAACATCATTGACCAGTAGTACTTATCTATTGGTTACCTATTCTCGAGTGTAAAAGGTATGATTTCGCAATGGATTTAATGACCAATTTATTAAAGTCACCTCGAGGAAGTGATGCAACTTGGGTTGTTGTTGATAGGCTCACAAAGGTTGCTCATTTCCTGATGATCAAGGAGACCTTAACTATGGATGATCTTGGGAGTTTGTATATAGGTGAGATAGTGTGACTTTATAGGGTCCACCATACTGTCATTCTAGATAGGTATATCCAGTTTAAATATCATTTATAGAATATTTTTCAGAGTGACTTGGGAACATAGGTTCTTCTGAGCACAACATACCACCCTCGGACTGATGGCCAGTTAGAGAATACGATTCAAGAACTTAAGGAAATGTTGCAAGCATTCGTCCTGGATTTTGGGGCCTCTTGGGAGAGGCATATTTTCCTTTTTGAGTCCACCTACAACAATATATATTATTTTACAGTACATACATAACCTTATGAGGTTTTTTAGACCTTTTTGAACACCCCTATGTTGGTTAGAGGTAGGTGAGGTAGTTTTACTGGTCCCACATCTCATAATGGAGACTTATAAGAAATTCCATTTGATTATAAAGTTGATGGATAATGCACAATCTTGAAAAAAATTACAATGATTGTTGTAGACACCTCTAGATTTCGAGGTCAGGTATTGGGTCTTTTTATATATCTCACTGAGGCTGGGACACATACAGATCAGGAGACAGTGTAAGATTTCACTACAATATGTTGAGCTGTTTGAGATTCTGTAGAGAGTCGAGATGGTAGCCTATCAGTTACAGTTACCTCAGATGTATTGGGACATGCATGATATATTCCATGTATCTCAGCTATACCATTATCATTTAGAACCACCTCACATTCTACAGCATAAGGATTTGGGGTTACAGATTGATACATCCTTTAAGGAGCATCCTAATCATATCATTTATAGGAGCATGAAGGGTCGCTAAGGCTGGTTAGTTTCTCTAAAATAGGGGATATAGTAGGACAACCATTTATAGAATGAGACTTGGAAGAAAGAGTTCGAAATAAAATCTTAGTGGATGGAGTTATTTTGAGAAGAATCCTTACCATCCTTGAGAGATAAATTCATAGATGAATTTATTTAAGGGTGGGAATATTGTAAGATACCAGGTTTTCCTACAAGTAGTCAATCATTTTAATTTTGTTTTAAATTCTTGTTTACGGCCTAATGTGAATACCATTTGATGTTATGGGGGTATAGAGGGTATCCGGTTCTTGTTCAGATCACATAACCTATATTTTCATGGGAATAATTTAGTCTACAGGTTAGTAGAAACCATGTGGGGTAGGCCACATGGTTACCACTAATCAAGAGAGACTTGGGAAAAGGGAAAGGGAGGCCCCCATGGTTTTCAAAACCATGCGGATGGAGGTGTATTCATGTGTGATGAACACTGTAGTTTTTAATAGATGTCTCAGATAAAATTTTCACATGATTAGGACAACTGTGTGCATTAATCGTGAGAGTTTCCCCTCTTTATAGTAAAGGAGGAATGGTTGAAGCACTGTTTGGCCTATAATGTGGTCAAACCGTGCAGCTTAATATTTTGTAGAAAATTGACCAAATTGACCTTAAATTATGTTATAACCTAAAATCTATTTCACTTCTCCTCCTATGGATAGAAGATCAAGCATGAGGTTTCTCTTTGAAGGGATTTGGATACACGTTTTCACTAATTCCCCATCTAAACTCCGAATCGAGCACCATCGGTCTCACTGGATTCACACTGGTGAGTAATACATTACTTTTTTACATTATTTCTTCTTCTTGGTATCATATGTGCTATTTAGGTGAAAGATAATATGACCAATTTTCAAGGTTTTCATATGTTCTTCATTTTTATCCCAATCGGAGTCGATTCAGGAGCTTATACTGGAAAAACACTCTTATACAGACCTAAAGTAGGTGGTATATACTTTTTAGGAGTAGTTTTATGCTTTATAGATCTATTTTTCAAAGTGAAGAACATCATAATTTCTGGTTTTTCCCCTAAAATGAATTTAATTCTTGAATTAAACATATTACAACTTATTAGGGATTCCACTAGTTACTTAAGACTTGTTGAAAGGTGCTTTCCCAACCAAGGTCACCCATGGGGTGTGCCTTTAATATTTTCACTTTATTATATAATCAATGGGGTGTGTATGTGAGATTTTCTAGTTAGAGGAATCCCATTTATAAATGAATTAAACTGAATTGATTGATTAATATATGTTCTTCTTCCTTTTCCATGTGATACATGATATTGATTTTTTTAACTTCTTAAATGTGAAATGATATATGAGTGGGTAAACATATAGAATATATTTTAATGTTAATTTTTGTATGAGGTGGTAAACTCAAGGAATTTGAAATATTGTGTATTGATAAATGGATCAAATTATGAACGATTCCATTAGATTCCTTAGATGTCACTCCACAGATCTAAATAGTGGTAGTGGACGCCTTAGTTGAGATTTCTCATTGGGTATTGATTCTGTGGGATTACTTGGGCCTTTTTACCCTTTGGATCTAGCTTATTTGGGCTCATAGTGGACATAGTCTATAGAAAATATCCTTGGAAGACAAACTAAGTCTAACTGAGTTTCCATTGAGATTCTCCTAGGACTTTATGAGGATTCCTTGGTTCCCAATACCTTGGATCCAGCCCCATGGGGTCTGATACTTATAATTATATGGATTGTCCATGGTAAATGTGATATGATTTATTATACAATATGGTCATGGTTATTTTGAAATTACAGGTTAGATGGTGTGGTCATGAATGCTATGTGATTTTGTGTATACAACATAGTCATGGTGTTTACTTCCGTTATTTTTCTACAACCTTGTTGTTGGATCTTGACAATTGTTTGGTAGGGGGCCTTGTAAGGATGTACAGTATCACTTGTGTGGTTACTTTGTCCGTGGATATTTTAATTGTATTACTATCATATCTTCTATATATCTTGCACTCTACTTTAGCTTATAGTTCCTTGCCATGATTTGTTATAGAAACCTTGGTTGGGACCTACTGGGATTGTATCTCACACTCTATTTGGGCCACTATTGGGTGCACTGATAGTATATATAGATGTAGGTAGGGACCAAAGAAATATCCTATGATTTTATGCTTAACGTGTTTTCAAAAACATTTGGTGTAGGGGCACACATGACCAGGATAAGGCTCGTGATACTAGTTGAGATAGTTTCTTTTTGGTATTTTTGGTATATTGATATATGTATTATACTGAATCTTGTATATCTATTTTGGATAATTTGTAGACACATGAAATAACATATCATTCTATATATGATATTAGTTTTGAAATTTTTTATACATATTCATGTTTAGATATTATTTGGCTTCTTCTAGGACAGGTTACTCGTCCAGTTGCCATAATGTCCATTGCTGCTATTTATTATTTGTTATATTGATTATTCTATTGACCAATTTGATTGATATAGTTGTTTTACACTCTAATAAGATGGAATAGTCTCCCCACATACACACCATAGGACCTCATTGCTAGTCAAAAGCCTATGGAATTTTGGGACATGTGATTGATGCCATATAGCCAACCGAGCCTGGGATAATGTTTAGTGGCATCAGGTTCCAGAACGTTTCATGGGATAAATAGGGAGTCACTATATGGTCCAAACCTAAAAACCCAAATAAATTATAATTATCTATGTTACACATTTATAGTAGGTTTTTATCTAACCTTGTAGTCTTTGTTCCTTCCAGGTTTCTTAGGCCACATCGGAATAAGTTTAACACCAAACATTGACTATAAAACTTTCGCCTAGATTTCATATTCGTGTGATGTTAAAACAACATAGTTTGGTCCTCATCATGTTACCTTAAAAGGTATTATGTGTCCCATTAAGTGGAACCAAACTACATGGGTTCTAATTCCTTTCACAAGGATTCATAGGAATCCCATATCATGGGCCCAATCTTAACATCAAAACAACTCTTGTCTCAGAGTAAGAAACAAATCCCCCAATAGGATGTGATAAGCTAGGCCTCTCATCCTCTCAACCAATGTGAGTACTTAAGTTTCATTGGTCAGGTTCCCCAACGAGTGCCATCCTTTGGAAAATATATCCATGAGTCATAATGGATATGAGATCCATTGGGTGTTTCTGGTTCCATGAACAAACCCCCATTGGAAACAGCCCATAAAATACATTGGTATATGTGTCTGATGTGAAGTTTATCCCAACAACACCAAAAAATTCTATTCCAGCCCCACAAGGTATTCCAGAAAAAAACACACACTAATCTATGTCTGGGATAAAATTGATCTCCAACCTTTACTATTTTGGAGAAACTTGAACATTAATTCAATCAATTTTCTGATATGAACAAATAATAAGAGAATTTTTTAGGTTAATTATATGATATTAAAACCCATAAATTTCAATAATTAATTTTTGTGAAATAATATAGAAATATTAATCCATAGCCAATATATAATAAGTTATATCTTTATTTAATTTAGTAATACAGTTATTCTTCTATAACACACCCTCCTATAAATATCCCAAATCTCAATGTTGTACCTACAACCAGTTTTAGTTAGGTAAATAAAATTAAAAATCATTAAAAAAGAAAAACTGATTTAAATTATAGAAAGAACTAAACCAAGATTAAATAATTAAAGAATTTCAATTGCATGGTACGGGATGATCCATCAAAGGATATTTTGTTTCCACATACAACCATTCAACACAATTTTGTTTTCATCTATCCTTTATGTTTCATAATTTCATGGTCTATTTTTTATTGAATATAAATTAACTAAATTTGAATAGTAGAAAGATATTATATAGTTCAAAAAACACTTTGCTAAAATGTTGCTAAGAGAAAATCATAGAACTAAGAACTGTAATAATTGTATTGTGACATGATGGAGTAGACTTAAAAATAAAATAATTTTAATAAATTGGTAATTGAATGAAAATATGGATAATTAAAAAAATGTAAAATAAAATAAATTTTTTATATGATTTATTTAATAAATTAAGCAAAATTAATTATATGGCCTTAGGATTGGATTACCTTTGACCTCTTCCAATAACAATTGATTCCCTTAAAAACATAAAAAATAAAATAATATAGTTATAAACTAAAAATTAAAGATCATTTAGGTGGAATTGAGGATTAATTATATAATGAAGAAATATACCAATTGTGTATTTGGGTTTCTATAAGATCATATCACAATTAAAATTTTAAAATATATTATCCTCTTAAAGGGAAAATAGTATAAATCATATAATAACTAATAGTGATAAATGAAATTGGTAAGCCCTTTATTATCATATATATATGGTCGAATAAAACAAAATAAATGTTAAAATTTTTTAGTGTAATTGAATAAAAATTAAAAATTTAAATCCAAAATCAGTCCTAGAGGATCAAAAATCATACAGGGATATTAAAAATCTCATACCATCAGTTATCTAGTGGAAATCATGGAGTGAATTGCATTTCTATAGTGGACATGAGTAAGAGGATTCACCTAAGGGGAATGGTGGTTGGAAGCTTCTTGGATGTGGAGGTAAATTTGGCCAGAATTGATGGAGGTAGAGGGGTGGACTATCAGTGGGGAAGGGGTATTGATGGGAGTTGAAATAGGTTGAAGGGGAATTGGAGGAGTAAGTGTAATTTATGGGGGGGTGGAATGGGGGGAAGGGTTGTAGGTGGAGGAAAGGGAATTGATAGTGGAGTCGGGTTGGAGACAAGGATCAAGGTATGAGCGGAGAAAGAGGGATAATATGTGATGAAATTATATAGTATCCACCAAATAGAAGTCAATATAACTATTAATAGTGAGCACCATTTTGGTGGGAACCTATTTCCCATGGCTACAAATGCTCACTTTTCTAGTATTGTTACTTTTATGTCATATTCCCTTATAAATAATTAATGATAATAGTTTAGGGGTTTTCCTTTTGATCCATCAATCCCTCATAATTGCACATTCAAGAATAGGACCATATATTTTACTCTCCTAATGTGAGAAACTCAACTATTCAAGTATGGGTTAGAGTTCGATATTCCAATTAATATGGATAAATAAACCAAGAATTTTTTATTTGGTCATTATTATTTAATTCTAGTGGAAGTATATATTTCCTATATCTTAGCTGATAAGGTTTTCCTATCAATTGTTTAAGATGAATTTTCTATGAGAATTATATATTAAAGGGTCCCACCATATTGTTCAGACTACAAAACTATAGAAAATAATAATTCTATCTAATGAAGGATCCACTCTTCCTCATTTTGTGCTTAGTCTAGGTATGCGTAGATGGATATAGCATCCCGGTCTTGGTTCAATCATATGTAACTAAACATAGTTGGTCACAAGGCCTCAAGAATGCCTCCCTATATGCGAGAGGCTTCAAAGTAGTAGCAAGGGTCTATGGTTGTACAATGGGGAGACTATACCCTCATAATTTGAGTAACATAGTAGCATAATTAGTTAATAAATGGAGGAATCATAATATCAACTAAATTATAAGATAAATCATATAGAATACATAAACTGTCATTAATAGAAATATCGAGTACTGTATACAAAATGATGTATTGGCATGTCTCTAAACAAAAGAAACAGGAAAACATGGCGGCAAGAACATGTACATACAGGTATATCAAAGATCCAAAATACCAAAATACTCTCTTTAGATGGAATAACAATCCATATCCCTACTTTTTTCTCCCCCACTCCCATGCTATAATCAATTACGCATTGAAAATCGGGTGCTTACCCTTATCCCTACCAACATCTACAGATTCTGTATGGGGAATAATCGATAACTTGAATAGGATATGAGATATATTAAATAGCCCATCACCAATGGTGTCTACAAAAATATAGAATATGAATATAAATTTAATATTTTATTAGTATAATAATCATTAGTGAGGTAAAATATATAAAGTAACAGCCCTGTCAGATCGGGATCCTCATGGGATGTTAGTCGCACCATACATGATTCAGACTAAGCCAAAATGTAATTGAACCCATATCATCATGTATATATATATATATATTCATATGTAAGAAAACAATATGTACTGATATAAATTCTGGAATGTGAACCCTTGGATTAGTTCCCACGCATCCTCATAGTGTTTTAATATGTCATGAGTCTCAGATATCTAAACAGGTCATCATAATAAGGACAATATAAATAAAGGATTTGAGGTGAGACTTGAGAATCTATGACCTCAGGGGTAGAACCAAATCATAGTAATAACTCATGTAGCCTGGATAGAAGTTAATGAGTTTAATATGAGGAGTAGGCCTAAGGAATTCCATTTTAAAGAGTCTAACTGAGTCCATGGAGATCATCCACTATAATCCTGAGCTAAGAATGACTAGTCCCAATGGGTTGAAACCATGGTTTTGTGTGTCCAAATACGTGAAGATAAATCTAAGGAGTGTGTCCAAGGAATACTAATATCCAAATGATAAATGAGTGAATCATCATTAGAATTTTGAGGCATTCACGTACTAATAAAAGGAATGGATTTGGTGGTGTGTATCTCCAATTGTAATTGGCTTAATGAATTGGTGTGGATTCCCCTGAGTGGTCAAGGAATTCCTTTAGTAATCCAAGGTGGTCTCAAGTATGACCACTCCTATAATAGGAAAAAGTTTCATAATAAAATCATTTATTATGTGAATATGAAATGTAACATTGTCCATGTAATAATTATGCCAATTTACTACTTCTATTTAATTAATATTTGTATCTACAATAACCTAGTTAGCCTAGAGTTGGTGGTTCTTACCATTATTTTGGCATAAGATTCTAGGAAACACATTCTGAAGGCAGGATCAGTTTTGTATTCTTGGTAAACTATATACTTATATGGTTCTTTTATTACATTTGAATTCAAAAAATTACAAAATAATTTTCTTTTCTTTTCTTTTCTTTTCTTTTCTTTTCTTTTCTTTTATTTTCTTTTCTTTTATTTTCTTTTATTTTCTTTTCTTTTTCAAGAAAAACATTACTCCATATAGTGTATCCCGACATATCCTCCATAGTAAACCTCATGGAATCCTTTGGAAATGAAAAAAATAAGGGTGATCTAAAATTCTTAATAAGGGTTAAGTACAATATAAGATATCATGAATTGAGAATTAATAACCAATATGGAAAGGTAAATAATTGAACACACTTTCCATTTAAATAAATTGTTAAATCATAATCAATATAGAATGGTAAATAACTAAACACACATTCAATTTAAATAACTGGAAATGGCATAAACAATATGAAAAGGTAAATAACTAAACACACATTCCATTTGAATAACTGGATATAGAATAATAAATATGGAAAGGTAAATAACTAAAAACAAATTTAATTTAATCAATAAACTTAGAATGAAATATATCCCTATATTTTTTTTATAGTGAAAATCTCATGGTTAATAATAATTTATTTCTGAATGAAGCTAATACTTTATTATTATATGTCATATATATGGAACATGAAACCGTAATTGTCAAGACCGATCACAAAGAAGTTTAATCTATAGGTAATAACAAATTTAATGCTATCTTAACTGATTTCTCTCATGATACATACAAATGAATTGAGGGTCTATATTATATTGGGCCCCACCCATCACTTTAGGTCCAAAGTGTTCCTCATATATCAAATAATCTATTTAATTCATGAATCAATGTGCCTTAACATCAAATATCTACATTGAGTGAAGGATACTGATTTATAAATATTTCTCTATCAATCAAATAACTTTCAAAGTGAAACACAATATATATAAATGATATATGGTTTTAAAAATCAAGAATATCTATGATTAATGATATGGATAATTCGTGGATATTTAATGCCTTTTGAATATTTTAGGGGGATTATAAAAATGAATCAAGGAAGTGAATTTCAATATTATCCTTGGTTAGAATAATCATAAACCATCTAGGGAAATAATAAAGATGATATCAATACAATGTATACCCATTAGAGTAATAATAAGTGTTGTCCTCATTGATGAATAGAAACGCAATAAAAAGATATTGAAAAAACATTATTAAGTAAAATATCCTCTCCATTTGGAAAAATAATTTTCTTTTAAAATTAATTTTAAAAATATTTTCTTTAAAATAACTTTGTAAAATTGAAAATTAAGTTTCAAAGAAATGATAGCGAGTAATTTCATACAAGGTAAAAAAGAACAACCTTTTACATTATAAAAAGGTTCTAAAAGTTCCTCATTCATAAAGTAACAAGAACATTACATTAAAAATATTCAAAAATAAAAAAATGGTAAAAAATTATTTAAATAAATAATTTTTAAAAGGATAAATAAAGCATTTTGAATTTTTTATAGAATATGGTTTTGTAAGAAAACAGATTTCAGGACGAAGATAGAAAAGAATATGGATTTTATTAAGAGGATTTTTGGTGCCAAATAGTGAGAAAATAGAAATTTTATTTGAAAATAATCATGAATAACCATATGAGAATAAAATAAAAGTCGTTATTAATTAATAATCATATAATTTCCTTCAATTTAAATCCAATTTTATGTAATCCAGAACAAAATGAGATTGTGAAGTAAACCATTACAAAGATAATAATGTTGAAGTGAGAATCAAATAATGGATCAATTATGTGTATCAACTGTAAATCCAAATAAAAAAGTTTAAATACAACAAAAGATAGTCAAAATTAATTACACTTATTATCTATAATATTAATGAAAATGAGGAAGTAATATTACTCAATTAAACGGAATTGGGTTATGGAATTCATTACTACTTGGTAACTTTTAATTTATATCCCATTAAATAAATTAATGAAATTGAAACTTAAAATACCATGAAAAATTAATTATTCATGATATTAGATGTTAAGGTTCATTATATACACCATATAAAATAAAATGGGTGCATATAATCACAATATACCTCAATAAAATGAAGTTGAGATGAAGTCCCTTACCTGAGCTTTCCTTTTGGCCATACTTTCCCTATCCTCCAATATAGTTGTTTTAAAAATGTAAAAATTTATTTAAAAAATTATTAAAGTTTATTATGAACTATATGATCCCTTTATAAATTATTATTACTCATTTATTAACATTCATTCATTATTTTCATTGTTTGGGGTGTTAATTTCCATGTTTTTTAAGTATGTTTTGACTAATTATTTTTTTATTCCATTTACTTTGATTATGATTTAATCATCTAAAGAATGTAAAATATAATTTAATTATCATATATATTCATTATATATGTAATTATATTAATCCATAAAATTTAGTGATATGGAATGAAATAACTCAATCGTGGAGATGTTAGGTCGTACGTATGCATGAATGGTACTTTATTTTCTTGTCATATTAGAAGAAATAAAAGTAAATGATATATGAGAACATTATAATTAAAATAGAATTTTTTGTCATTTATTTTTATTAAACCCACCTTTAATATAATCCCCGTGAATGAATCACATTGCATCGTGAGGTGGTAGTCCACCATATACACAAAAGACAATGTTGTATTTCGAAAAAATAGAAAGGATAATGATGTGTATGATATAATAATTATATAAGAATAATAAATTTATAAATATCATATACATAATATATAAACTATAAATTCATCATTTTTACCAACCTTTAAATTTGGTAATGGAATAAATAATGACATCCTTTTGTTAGGTAGTAGTCTGTCGTACACACGAACGATGATTTCATATCCCATTTAGTGGAAGAGTGTAAAGTTTTAGGTCATAAAAATATCATAAAAACATCTTATTATAGTGATTATATTTATGTTATTATATAATCATGATATGAAAAAAAATTAATGAGTTTTAGGGAGAAATAAAACAAAATTTCTCATTGGTGAATGTTACCTCATCTTCGGGTAACTCCTTTTGGTTTATAAAAAATTCTTCATTGGTTAGATTTATTTCCAAAAAAAGATCTAGGATGATGGGAGTTATATTGGGAGTTAATTTTGGATGGTTTTTAATGATTCAAAAGTCTTGAGAGGTGTTTTAAATGGGGGGAAGTGAATAACCATTTATAATTGAGGAGGAGTGGAATTCTTGAAAATACAAAATTGAAAACACTATTGGGGGGTCTCCCTTACAAAAGGTGCCTCCAAAAATGGAAAATTTTAGATCCAATAGGTTATATGTTTGAAATAGTTTTATAAAATGGTTTTTGGACAAGTTTCAAGGTACTTTGTCCCCTTAAAATTAATATTTATCCACTATGTAAACTCATTTTTACCTTAACCATTGCATTTAATTTTAATTGTTTACACTAATATTTTAGGTAAATAACTAAGTTGAAATTACTATTAATTATAAATTATTCTAATTCCAAATATTGAAATATTTTTTCAAATTTAAATCACAAAATTTTTAGAAATTAAAATAAACTTAATCCCAAAAACGGGATGAGAAAGTGAGTTTTTAAAGTGAAAATATTCAACAATTAACTAAGTATGTATACCTAAATTTAATATTAAAATGATTCAAATGAAAAATATTTTATTAATAAATTTATAATCAATATAAAGTTACTTTAAAACTAGTTTACAATGTAATGGCTCAGACCTCTTTAGTCCATTCCTTTGGGAAAATCTTGTATCTGAGGTGTTCTATGAGGTCAAGGTGACTTATCCCCAACACTTTGCCAAATTTCCAGTACAGTGAACAGTGCATCGGTAGCCTTAGGTGAATAGTGTCATCGGTAACCTTCTGTGAACAGTGAAATAGTAACTTTAGGTGAACAGTGTCATCGGTGACCTTATTAGAACTGTGTCATCGGTAACCTTAGGTGAACAGTGCAATGGTGACATTATGTGAACAGTGACATCGATGACCTTATATGAACAGTGAAATGGTGAGGTTCCAATAGTGACCTTTTTCCTTTGCCCAATTTTGTGTTCATGAACAGTGTTTCCAGAACGGTGAGGTTCCAACGATGACCCCTTTCCTTTACCAAATTTTGTGTTCATGAATAGTGTTTCCAGAATGGTGATGTTCCAACAGTGACCTCTTTCCTTTTCCAAATTTTGAGCTTATGAATAGTGTTTCTAGAACAATGAGGTTCCAACAGTGACCTCTATCCTTTGCCTAATTTTGAGTTCATGAATATTTTTTCCAAAACGGGAAGGTTCCAATGGTGACCTCTTTCCTTTTTCAAATCTTGAGTTCATGAACAGTGTTTCAAGAATGGTGAGGTTCCAACGGTGACCTCTTCCCTTTTCCAAATTTTGAGTTCATTAACAGTATTTCTAGAAAGGTGAGGTTCCATTGGTAACCTCTATTTCCTTTTCAAAATTTTGAGTTCATAAACAGTGTTTCCAGAATGGTGAGGTCCATTGGTAACCTCTATTTCCTTTTCCAAATTTTGAGTTCGTGAACTGTGTTTCTAGAATGGTGAGGTCCATGATTAACCTCTATTTCCTTTTCCAAATTTCAATTTTGTGAACAGTGTTTCTAGATTCCTATAGTTCCGCTCATTTGACGATTCCTTTGACATAAAATGCATTTAAAGCCTCATTTTAAGGACTCTAAGGCCGATTCAAATTCCATAACTCCTATATTAATGATTCCTAAGGCTCGATATGCTTTTATGTGGTCAAACCGCATGGGTTAATGTGATCTACTTTTAATGATAAATCCATCGTATCTTAAACTGTTTCTCCGTTAAATCATCTAAAGATATGAGATATATTCCTCCCTTATTCTACCTTCTTGTTCCCTCATGTGAGATTCTTGAACATTTCCTTCTTTCCATAGGAGCGGTGTGATTGAACCTTAATCCATGGTTTATTTCCCCTTGAAGTTTATTACTGCTGCATGCACACCCCCTATTTTGGTTAAAACACCAAGTGTTGATCCTTCATCGATATAAGTTGCCACATGAGGATGCTCGTGATCCTTTGTGTGGATAATTCTCATATAAATAATGAAAAGAACCTTATGAGGTAAGTGATTTGTTACTTCACTTTTCATTTACTCGCAACTGTATAGTTATCATGTTTTATCCCACTAGGTCATAATGGAATTGACATAATAAATATTTAAACTGAATAAATAAA
This sequence comes from Viscum album, assembly GCA_963277665.1. Taxonomy (NCBI): domain Eukaryota; kingdom Viridiplantae; phylum Streptophyta; class Magnoliopsida; order Santalales; family Viscaceae; genus Viscum; species Viscum album. The sequence goes on along the minus strand of OY728122.1, from coordinate 2,139,812,665 downwards.
CTGATATTGATCGTATGTTATTGCCTCTTGTTTTGATATATAGTGTGGTATTTATTCTTTCTTTGTTTAGCCTTTTTTTATTAATGGAAAATGGTAATGATCTTAAAGCTGAGATTAATTGATAATTGTTTGGCTAAAGATAAAGAGTCATGTGAGTGAATCCGGTTCTTCTTGTTGTAATTTTATTTTAATCAAATTAGTGTAGTAATCATGTCTAATTATTTTTGATAGCTTATTGGTTAGGTTTCGCGAATTTTGAACCTACGAATAATAAATTGGTTAATCCAAGATATATTAAAGAACTGGTGGTTTGATAAAACATAATTCCTTGTAGGGTTCTGAGTTACCATCTTGGTTGTTTAAGGCCCAAGAGACCAATTGATATGATGTTTGTTTTTCTACTGCTTGTGTTGTGATGTGACCCTGTATGGTTATTGTGATATGTGGGGTCATGGAGGCATACTAGTTGTGGCAGAAATTGGCACCTGGATGTGATTGTTTGGATTTTTAATAATTCTTATCGGTTGTTAACCTGCTTTACCTTCCCCACTGCTCAAGGAAACTGGTATTTCTTACCCTTCTTCTGAAATGGGTGAAGAAACGTGGTGTATTCCATGTTCTTTCCGTGTTTAGATTCTCAAGGGAGTTTCGTTCTATGCTCTTGTTATAAGTGGAAAAGACTCGATGGGTAGTTCATCTACTCGTCTTGTTAATCCCCCTTGTGTTTAGTAGCTTAGAATGTTTTTCTAGAATTCCTAGGAATATGGGAAGGTAATGCTATAAATAAATAATTGAATAAATGATGTTAATCCATGGGGTTGGATCTTGTTGGGGCATAATACTGAGGTTGTAATTTGAAGGAACAGTGGACTTTGGGTGTGATGCTAATGAAATATAATGTGGAATTTTTAATGGTTAATTAATGTTTAAATAATTAATTAATGTAAAGTGAAACTGATAAAAATGGAATCAAGTAATGTATTAAATTTCTTTAATTGGTTGTGTGCTTATAGGATACCGAGTCTTAGAAGTGGCAGTTGGGAGTCTGAGAGACGATAGTTGTAGTTGAGTCTAAGACTAGGTTATGCCCATAGTGTGGTTATGAGCTATAGTATATTCTATACTTTTTGTGTTTCTATATGATACTCCACCCCTTCAGTAAGGGAAACAAAAACCCCGAGGATTCTGAGCCATGGGGGTGTTTTCCCCAACATTCCGGTGGGACGATGGATAGTTGACTACCCCCTTTGGCCCCGCTCTCTTCTCTTGGAAGATACGTGTGCGGGTAGGCAAAGTTGTTAGTTTTCCCCATATATGTGTGTAGAGAGATGTAATGGCTTGTGGTTATTCACACACATATATTCTAGATATAGTATCCTATGGACAACTATAGTTGTAACGTGTATAGGTTGTGGTGGCCTGAGGATCCTTACTCGGTGTATGGGCTGTAATGGCTTGAGGAATAATACCCGATGTATGATACATGTTATACGAGATGTGGTGGCTCCCAGAAACAACCTGGTTACTTGCTTATGTGGATGTGGTGGTTTTTTACAGGAGTTTCATGTTGTTGTGCTTATCCTAGGTGTATACGGGAAAGCCTTTTTAGAGAGAGATGCTTAGGACATGTGACGTTGGGGAAAAGTGTCAAACCAGTGTGGAAGTAGTAGAGGGGTACCCTTGATATTCCTTATTATATTATATACTCTTATATGTGTTACTTGGTGAGAGTAGCAATAGTGAGTCTGGAAACTTAGTATACCTGTTTAGGTGATGAGTTAGTTTCACTTATTGTTCACTACGCTTTAGCATGCTCCCTTTACTTTTGCATGAGAGGATTCAGGGAGGATCCAACTGAATATATTGTTATACTCACCCTATGTATATATAAACTATTTTTCAGGTCACTTGGATGAGGTTGGAGATCAAGCTGGTTTCTACTAGCTTGGGGTTACAGGAGTTGTTCGGGCTTGTGGTTGCTATTGTTTTTATTTTCTTTTGAGTATTTTCAGTTTTTCCCCTTTCAGTTGTAGTAGTTTTGCATGACATTACATATATGTACTTGGGTTCTCTTTTATATTTCAGTATCAGTTGGTTTTGGTTGGTATCTATCTTATTGCTCTCTTTTTCATGTGTTTCTCTAAGAGGGTAATGCCTCTCATTTGTGAGTTTATTATAGCCTCGGTGCTAGTCGCCAACCCGGGACCTACCGGAGGCCGGACTCGGGGTCATTATCTCCTTTCTCACATTGGCGGCCTAGGAGGGGTACACATTTTGGTAAGGGGTTCATGGCATAAAATATAATTTAACATTATAAATTATTTAGATGAAAAATGTGTATTCAATTAAAATTCAGCATTTTTTACTATTCATCAAAAAATGAAACTTCTCAAAAAAATAACAAAACATCACCCAAATAGAATTTTGAAATTAATATTTCAAAAATAAAGTTTATTTTTTCAAATAAAATTTATAAAATTTTCAAAATTTATTTTTAAAACAAGGGCGACATTAAAAGGAGACAAAACTTCCTTTAGAAAAGTACAATTTTTAACCATAAAATTGGATTTTTTTTCTTATATTATGCCTATAAAATATATTTTATTAATTTAAAAAAAATTATTAGAAAATTTAATATATAAATATAATAAATATCATCCTATAATAGTAATTAATTTAACATATTGAAATAAAAATCCTTTGCCGCAAAAAATATTTTTTATAAAAACATTTATTTTATATTAAATTTTTTTAAAATTAATTTATAATTAATTAATGAACAATTAATTCAGAAATATATTTTAATAAATTTTTTATTCTTATTTATAACCTCAAATTTAAAAACTAGGACATAATTTTTATTTTTAATAATAATATTAAGTCTTCGATAAAAATCATTTCTCTATGTAGTGAAAGCTAAACTTTGTGTTGTGTGTAACATACTCTATTTGAGATATTTAATTTATTTAAATATATCATAAAGTATCAATATTTTAATGGAAAATTACATCCCTAAAATAATTCTTTATATATGCCTCTAAGTATTTTACAAAGCCAATAAGGTTAATACCTTAATATCTAAATAGAAAATTGGTATTATCGGTTCTTCAAAAATATTTATTTGTTAAATTTTATAACTAAAAACAATGAAATATTAACCAGAACATCACGTAGTCCAGTGGTAGGCGTGAAACCCTTATCATCCTTCGATCATGGTTTCTGCCCCACTACCTCACCAGATACAATGGTTTGCCACCCTATATGTGGTTTTTTCTCTTTCTGAACTAAATTAATATAACTCCTATAATTCTTCCAAAATGTATGATCGATATCCTTGAATTTAAATTAATCAATGAATAAAATTTTTAGGGTTTTCAATACAACCTATTTTTCTAAAAATTCTAATAATCGTATTTGTATATCAGCCCTAAATTTTATCAATAACTTTAAACTTATGTCTATAAACCGTAAAGGCATTATTCCTAAAGTAATTTTTCCCACTAAAATCAGTAATAAACTAATGGTTTTTTATTTCCATAAGTTTCATCTATAACCTCCTTAATCTTGGTAAAATCCCACTATATAAAACCTAAAAATATGAGTTTAGGTTTATGAAGTTATGATCAATATTAAACTCCTAAATTCATGATACTATCTATATAGGGATGTATTACTAGGAAATATGATAAAATCTATACTTTTACCAAAACATAGGATGTTCCTCTTTACATATCCTCAAATTCTATGTTAGGGTTATGTTACCTAATATACATTTTCCTAAATCCAGTTCCCAAGGTTTCTACTAAACTTACTTTGATACCAACTATTGTGACCCGACCATACTAAGCCCAGAGCTAGTTCCTACTTCCATTACATTGGAATAAGATACATGTAAACACATCTTGAATGACTAATTAGTGTAGTAGTCATAGTAAATTAGATACATACAGGGTTCCCATATTACTTTTGAATACACAAAATGACAACATACATTTTTTTATTTTCTTCTTCAAGAATAACTTTATTACATCTTGTGTATCCCTACATATTTTTCATTGTAACCCTCTTGTAATATTGGGGAAATGAAACAAACAAGTGTGAGATCAAATACTCATTAAGGGTTATGTACATCAGAATTTTTCATGAATCAACAATGAATTATCACTATGGAAATGTAAATAATTGAACACACATACGGTTTAGATTACTAGATAAAGAATAATAAATATAGGAAGGTAAATAGCTAAACACACATTCCATTTAAATAACTAGATAAGGCATAATCAATATTTCAAGGTAAATAACTGAACACACATGCTATTTAAATAACTAGATAAGGCATAATTAATATAGAAAATTAAAAAATTGAAAACACATACCATTAAATCAATAAAATAAGATTGAAAAACATCCATAGATTTATTTCATTCTGAAAATATCATGTATTATAATAACTTAATTCTAAATAAAGTAAATGTTTAATTATTGGACATCATTTATCTAGAACATGAGACTAATACCATCAAGACATTCCACAAGACGGTTTAATCTACTAGTAATAACCCATTAATTGATAGCTAAACTTATTTGTCTCATGATACCAACCAATAAATCAAGGGGCTATATTATATTGGGGCCTACCATTCATTTATGTTCCAAAGAATTCCTCATAAATCGAATAATCGATTTAATTCATGAATCAATGTTCCTTAACATCAAATATCTATATTGACAGAAGGATACAAATTTAAAAATATATCCCTAGTAAATTAAATATATTTCAAAGTGAAACACCATAAAAATAAATGATATATGGTTTCAATAAATAATCATATTCAAGATAAATGATATAGATAATTATGGGAAATTTAATTTCTTGTGAATATTTCAAGGGGACTACAAAAATGAATCATGAAAGTGAATGTTAAAACTATCCTTGTCCAAAATAATCACAAACTATCTAGAGAAATAATAGTAATTTTATAAATAAAATCTATACCCATTTGAGTAAGAATAATGGTTGTTGTCATTAATGAATAGAAATACTATAAAAATGTCTTTAAAACATTCTTGAGGAACATATCCTCTTTATTTTGAAAAACATATTTTAAAATGCCTTTTCCATGAAGATCACATTAAAAACATTTCATTTAAAATTAAATTTGTGATATATAAAATAAGGCTTCAAAGAAATGATGATGGGTAATTCCACCCAAATTAAAAAAAAATAGCATTACTTTTAGATTAACAAAAAGGATAGAAAACTGCCTTTATCGAAAAGAGATAAGAATATTCCTTTGAAAACATTTTTAAAAAATACCAAATGGGTAAAAAAAAATCATTTCTAAATGGTTAAAAAAAATTTAAAACATTTTTATAAATCATGGTTTTGTAAAAAAATTGATTTATGATTGAAGAGAGAAATGAATTTTGGATTTTATTAAAAACAATTTATAAAAAAAATTAAGTACCAAAGAGAGGGAAAATAGAACTTATACTTGAAAATAATCTCGAATAACCAGTGGAGAATAAAGTTAAAGTGTTTATTAGTCAATAATAAAATAATTTACTTCAATTTAAATTCAAGTGTAAACAAATCGGAATAAATAAAGATTATGAAGTAAATCTTTACAAAGATCATAAGGTTAAAGTGAGAATCAACCAATGAATAGATTATGTGTATCAAATGTAAATAAATATAGAACAAGTGTAAATAAAAAAATACATTTTCAATATTCATTACACTCATAATCCTAGAATATTAATGGCAATAAAAATTTAATGTAACCCAATGAAAAGTAATTGGGTTATGGAATTATTCACAACTTCGTAAATTTTAATTCAAATCCCCTAAAATGAAATAATTCAAAATAAATATTAAAATAACATGAATAGTTAATTATTCATGATATTAAATTCCTAGCGAGATTATATACACCACATAAAAGAAACTAGGTGCATAAAATTATTATTTTCCTCAATGAAATGAAATTTAGACGAAGTCCCTTACCTCACACTTTCCTTTTGGTCATAATTTCTTCAAAATATTTTATAGTGGTTTTAAAAATGTTATAAAATAACTATAAAATAGTATTAATGTTTATAATAACATATTTTATCCTTTTATAACATATTATTACTCATTTGTTAATAATATTTCATAATTTTTATTGTTTCATGTGTTAATTAACTTGTTTATCAAGTATTTTTTGACTTTTTATTTTTTGTTACTATTACTTAGATCATAATTTTATCATATTAAAAATGTAAACCATTATTTAGATATCTTATATATTAATTACAATTGTATTTATATTAATCCATACAATTTAGTGATAGGAAATGAAATGCACCATCCATGGAGACGGTAGGTTGTACATACGCATGAACACGGCTTCCATTTTCTTACCATATTATAACAAAGAAAAGTAAATGATATATATATATATATATTATAATTATATGATCATTTTTTTGTCATATATTTTCATTAAACCCAACCTTAATACATTTTATGTGAATGAATCACATCACTTTGTGAGGCAGTAGTTTTTCGTACACACAAACGAGGTTATCATATTCCCAAAAAATGGAAAGCATGAAGGTGTGTGTGATATAATAATTAAAGAATGATAATAAAATTATAAATATCATAAATATAATATATAAACTATAAATCCATCATTATTCCCAACCTGGAAAGGTTGTAATGAAATAACAGATGACATCGGTTCACGAGGTGGTAGTTCTTCGTACACACGAATGGTGATTGTATATCCAATTTGATGGAAGTGTGTGAATTTATAGGTTTTAACCTAATCATAACAAAATATCAGAATATTTAATATACTTATGTTATTATATAATCATTATATAAAAATAATTTACGGTGTTTCAATAATAGATAAAACAAATGTTTACATTGATGAACGTTACCTCTTCTTCAGGTAACTCCTTTTAATTTATACCAAAACCCTACCTTGACTTGATTTATATCATAAAATAATCATCTATTATTATTTTGGGTAAATTTTGAATTAATTTGGGTCAGTTTTTTATGTTTCAAAATTATTTAGAGATTTGTTTAATGGTGGAGAGTTAATGACCTTTTATAATTGACGAATGGCATTCTAGTAAATACCAAAATTCAAACATTATTAGGAGGTATACCTTACATACTTTGACTCAAATAATGAACCATTTTATATAAAATAGTTTTTATTGTTTAAATATATCCATAATATTTGTTTTGGACAAGTTTCTAGGTCATTTCCCCCCTTAATATTAAATTTTAACCACTAAGTAAGCACATTTTTACCTTAATCGCTGTAATTAATTTTAATTTATTCCACTAATATTTTTGGTCAAAAACTAAGTTGAACTCAAAAAAATTATAAATTATTTTTACAAAAAATATTTAGTTCATTTTACCAAATTCAAACCACAAAATTTGAATAAATTAATTGAAAATTAATCCCATGGACGGGATGGGAAAACAGGTTTTTAAAGTGATAATGTTCAAAAGTTCAAAATGTTTTTATTTATAATTTAAATATAAAATAATTAAAATGTCCTAAATTAGATTAATATATGTATAATTAATCTAATTTTACTTCTAAACCATCTTAAAATATAATTCAATGTTATAAATTATTTAAATGAAAAGTCAGACTCAATTAAAATTCCGTATTTTTCACTATTCATCAAAAAATGAAGCTTCACAGAGAAATAACAAAAAAACCCTAAGAAAATTTATAAAATACCATTTCAAAATTTGATTTTTTTTATATAAATTTTATAAAAGGTTCAAAATTTAGTTTTAGAACAAGCGTTCCATTAAAAGGCGCCAAAACAACCTTTAGTAAAATACAACTTTTATGAGAAAAATTGGATTCCTTATTATATTATGCCTATCATATCTATTTTATTGATGGAAAATATTTTATTGAATATAAAATATATGAATTTTACTAATATAATCCACTAATATTAGTTAATTTAATTTATTAATATATAATTTATTTTCCGTATAAAAATATTTTTTATAAAAACGTTTCTTTTATATTCAATTGGTTTTTACATTCATTTAAAATTAATTGGTAAAAAGAAAATTCACCATTATATTTTCAAAATTTATTTAATCCTATTTATAAAATCCAATTTTACTACTAAGATATAATTTTTATTTTAAATAATAAAATTAATATTATTCGGCAAAACATGGTCTTCCGTGTAATGCAAGCTATACTCGATGTTTCATGTAGAGGAAGCTAAAAATTTTGATCCAAGAAACATAATACATTAGAGATATTTAATTCATATAAATATATAATAAATTATTGGGATATTATATTACCTTCTACTCTTGATTTTTTTTCATACATGTTATCAAATAAGATATCCATATTTCAAAATTTAAGGGTGTTACAAATCATTACCTTTAATTTTTTGATGAGAAGTAATAATGGGGGAAAGGTAAAATTGTACATGTAAAAATCATTCCAATTTACTAGGTACAAATATAAATTTTATTACAAATTATCAAATCTAGGTAAATGTTTTAGTTATCTTACACCACTAGAACTATCCATTTCCATTATTTTTATCATAATTTAGAAGTCTAACACAACACATTGATGTGTTTTTTGGTTATAAAACAATGTAGGTAAAATAGGAATATAATGGGAATACCCAAATTGGAGGATCACATTGAGGTTGATGACCTCTAACATCATTAGGTCCCACAAAAAAAAAATAATTCTAAGAAGATTAATTAAAGGAGAAACACTTTGTGAAACTGGTGTGTATCACAATGGTAACAAATATAAAAATAAATAATTTGAGAGAAAATTAATAGAAAATTTGACATATGCTGGTGTAGGAATGCTTATCGAGTACTGGCCTTTGGTTTAGTCTATATCAGAAGAAAATAAAAAAATAGATCAACACCATGAAAATAAGGCATATGATGTTGAACTAAAATATAACCGAATATGGAAAGATAAACATCGTAAAAAAAGAAACTGGTTGAATATATTACTGGTGTTGATCCAATGTCAAAAATGGCACTCAAATCAAAGGATGGAAAAATGATGTACTTTAAATCCTTGGTTTGTCCATGGGAGAGAATCAATAGAGGTGTGGGGTTGCTATGAATTATAGGTAAAAGAAAAAGGTAGGGGTTTAAAAATGTAATGAGGGAAAAAGGTTTATTTTACCCACAATTAATTAGTTGCATCGTTTTTTTTGCATGATTTTCCAAATCATGTTCCAACCATGAATCTTTCATTGTCTAAAGATATACCCCTCATATGATTCATAGATATGGTTTTTCAAACTGCATACAACCCCTAAATTAGTCACTATCTTGGAGAAAATCCCATCACGTGAGATAGGTTCATAATTAGACAAAACAATTCACATCCCATACACACCCTCTACATCCCTCTACAGCACGTTGCACAGTTTTTCAAAACCATACGACCATAGTCACACATTTAGGCAGACCATATGCCTAGTCTATTTCCTCCAAAATATAGAGTTATGGGTTATGAACAGGCCACAGAAACTTCTGGTTCCTTCATTAGACCATAAGGAACATTTTTAAGGATAAATAATGAATTTAAACAAAAAATTAAAGGGCACGTACCTCACATGAATAACTGGGTTGTTACAATGGACTTCCATAAGAAATGGAATTCCTAAAATGTCGGGAATTTATTCACGGGAAGTCCAAAGAACCCATGGTTGTTGGTTATCATAGTGATTCTTAGAGTTTTACGTAGGATCCTTCCTATGCTTCTCCTAGAACATAAAATTAGGAACATGGTCTTCAGGATCATAGTGTTCAATGTATCCTCAAGTTCTCCCTTGATCCTGATCAAGACCTTGGTTTAACATTCCAAAAGATGATGGGGTTTAGAGGAATTTTTACTATATAGATTTATTATATAGATATTCTCTTTTTAAATGAATTTAGTTGGATAAGTAACATGTTAAATCAATTTACATCTTATATGATAGTTAGATTACTGATCAAGCCAAATTATATATTGAATTGTGGTATGAGTAAGTATTAGCTACTACAAATGGTAAAGGAATAAAACTAAAGTGGGGGATGAATCCACTATGAAATATAAAAATTTGTTTTAATTGTACTAGAGGTTACCTTGGAAAGGTTGGACCCACTCTTCAATGTGTCTCTACACCAATACAATGCTCTATTAATATGTCAGAGATTAATGAGAAATTAATTGATCTAGTTCACTATAGTGTTGATAATTTTATTTAATAGGAGGCTTCTACTATGATTATTTTAGGGAATAATAAATTTTTGTATGAGACTCAACTATTGGGTCAATCTACTATAATTGAAAACAAAATTAAATTTAAGGGTATTGAAGGCATGTTCGATGCTTCCATGGATTATGGAAATTATATTATAGTGTCCATAGATTTGAGCATTTAAATGTTTATAGGGACCAATTCTATTTATAGAAATCATATGGGAGTATAGAAACCTAGGGATGGGGTAGAAATCAGTACTCCTGGGGTTTGTGTACCTCAGGATTCATATTAGGGGGTCTAGAGACTGTTAGTGAGGTGTTTCACAATCCTTTGACTATTTGGGTAATGGAATATGAAGATCGTATATATTTTGTTATAAGGATTTATCCTAGGGTCGTGATAGATGTTGTTCTAGGTGAAAAAGATATAAATTTTTCATCCTCATGGGGGAGTGTTAAGGTTCTTACACACAATTATTTTGAGTTTCTTACCACTAAAAGTGAGGTAGAAGGTAAAATAACCACCGGTGAATCTAATGTAGTAGATTTAATGAATTATTCATATAATGAATTTTTGGATGATGATATTGGACTAAAAAAACATTCCAAAACATATAAAAGGGTGACATCCTAATGGTCGTGGTGGAAGAGTCCCTAATCAAAACATTAGAGCCTTCTCTCAAGACTTATAACTATTTTATTAGTTTTCTACTACTTTATTTTAGAATGTGGGATTTAGTTTTTTTACCCTATTCTCACCCTTTGTTCTCTTTTCTACTTTCCTAATAAAGGGGATTTATCCCTAACCTATTAATTATTTTATATTATTATTATTATTATATACCTAATTGGATAAAAATATAGATTTTCGTCCTAATTTCCAAAATATAAAAATGAATATTTTATGGTGTTTATTTTTTATTCTAATTTTGATAGTTATATTTTTGATACTGAAATAGACCTTTTATAGGGTTTAGTTAAAATTTAAATTATTAGGTGGTTCATTTAGAAGTTACCCGACTCAAGAAAATTCCAAGAGTGTCCCTTAACTCATTTTCCTAATAAAATAAAAATAATACATTTCATTGGGTGATTTATATCTACTAATATGAATAAATCACAAAAAGAAGTTTTGGATATGAGTATGCACATGGGTGGTCCAATTATATGTTTGAGGGATAAAAAATGAAGAATCTAATGAGACACACTATCATTATTATAATTATATTGAATTGTTTCAATTAGTGATTAATCATGAAACATGTGTTTGATGATGTTATTATATATAAAGGGAGTAAAGGAAACTTTGGAGACTAGTAAAGGAAAATAATTTTATTGTTCAGTATTTGGGATAGTCATATAAAATCATGATTCAATTGATGGTGTGAAGCTATTATTCTCCTCATAATGACAATGTGGACTTGCAGTGGGTATGACATAAAGCCTCATCATGCATTAAGATATACTTATAACTATTGTTTTGCATTAGTGTAGGTTTCTATATTAAAAGATAATTATTTTGATAGGTAAACAATTATTCCACAATTTTCAATCTAACTTTATAGTGAGGTAATTTCAATGCATTGTTTCAAAAACTTATCTGTTGCTAAAGGATTAGTCTGGTGAGTTCTATCCTTGAAAACATTCATTCAAATTATGATGTTAACTATTTGTGTTGATGAAGTATAGATATACCTATTTGTGTCTACTTATTTTTGGTTCAGTTTCATGATTACTTAAATGAGAGCTTATACCATTTTATAGATTTATATTGAAAAATGATGATGATACACATAGTGTGATGATGACATTGATGGTGTGGATAGTATGTTTTTTAATGATGTTACATGTTGTTTTGAGGTTGTATTGTGATGATGACCTAATGTTACAACCCATGTAATATTAATAATAAAACAATTTCAATTATTATTAATATCTATGATTAGATTTTATGGATTTATATTCACTATACTGATTTTAAATAATTTTTCATTATAAAGAGAAATAACTTTTTCTAACCAAATTATTTTCCATGAATTATATAGTTTTATTTAAATGTTAAATTTCTAAATTTTTTGAATTTAATTTGATATAATGGACTCCATTTTTTTATTCATCGTATCAAATTTTTCTTAGGTGGTATCTTGGTAACTTTTTTTAAAATATATATTTTCGTGTAAATAGTAAAAAATAATGATTTTTTCAAAACAGACATTTCTTTTCTTTAGATAAATTAATTTATAGGAATCATTCCTATTTTTATTTTTAATTTAACATAATATCTCATTAATTGAACATAATCCAATTAATTCCATATTAATAGATAGTATATTTTATTCTAGCATAACTTCATTTT